>KZ451975.1:216862-262758 GCA_002786265.1 Apostasia shenzhenica | reverse complement strand
GGTCTCCCTCTTCCTCTTTGTACATGGGCAAAATCCAGTAACTCAATTTTTCTAACTGGAGCTTCAATTGGCCTGCGATTTAGATGTCCAAACCAAATCAAAGAGTGATCAAAGAGTATAGGCATTCTGACCTTATATACAGGTCCAAAGCCTCCCTCTCCAAGTAAATTAGAATTATTGAAGTCCTCAGTTGCAGCTTTCAATTCTGCATAGCTGAAAGTGATTGGCTTAACATCCATTCCTATTAAATCTGCATTTTTTCCCACAAATTGGGAATCAGATTAACCTAATCACATTCAGAGTTACATTTTCCTAGTACTCATTAGTTGAATCCAAATTCTAAAAGATTTTTACCTTCATCATCCTTGCTGAGCCTTTTCTGCTTTCTTCTCCATAGACAAAGTGCAAATAGAACAAGTCCCAAAACCACGCAACCAACTACAATCCCTACAACGAGAGCCTTTTTGTTACTTGAGGAGGAACTTGGTAGTTTGTTGCTAACAGATGGAGTGAAGTCTGTAAATGCAGGTAATAATTAGATTATTCAGACATATATTGTTTTAACGTGAAATTACTACTAGAAGTTCAAATCAATAAATACCAAAAGGAGATACACTGATGGCAGAAATCGATGGACCGTAGTAGCCTTGAGTAGGTACACAACACGTCCCCTTTCCAGCCCACAATAAATGTATTTCAAGGAAGTTATCTATAACAGGAACTTGGTATTCCTTTATGAATGCTGTAAAACACTTCCCTCCGGCTGCCTTTCTTATATCAAAATCCCTCTCTTTAAGTGTCCCCTAAAAGTATAGTCATGTTAAAAAGTTGGAATGCCAATGGAGTACTTATTCAATTACTTGGAAGTCTCTTAGTCTTTGAGAGGGTAAGGGAAGCACGAAGGGGGAGAGAATTACATTAAAAAAGTTAGAAATCCCATAGAACTACGTGAGATCAAAATGATTGGAAAGAACCCAAGTTAAATTATTCACAAAGAAAACTAATGTGAAAGCATCAGACCCGAGTGTAATTATCCTAAATAGATATCTCCAGTTTCCTTACCTGAATATATATATTGAAAACCCTTCTTCCAACACTTTGCCAAGTCGGTAGATCTACAAATCCAATTTCTGCAAATTGCAGTTTTACTGTGTAGTTTCCGTTTTCTAGTCCCAGGCCATAGTATCTTAATGAGGATGGTGACATCCTTGCAGTCTGATACAATTCTGGTTCCAGTGTATTCTGAAATTGTGATGAACTACTGATTATGTAATTTGATGTGGGATTGGATGCATCTGCAAAGGTCCCCACGTTGCTAACAGCCCACTTTTTCTGATTAGTCACATAATAAGATGCAGTGGTCAAAGTAGCATTATCGACCTCATATGTAGTTCCATCAAAGCTTGTTATGCTTGCACTTCCACCACACTTTATTGCAAACTGAGAATCTACAGAATAAAGTAAACTAATTATGTTTATGCAGTATATAAGGACTTTCTCTATTTTATTTTCATCATGAAAAAGAAAACTCACAAATTGGCGAGCCCTTGAAGCAGGACCTACTTCTCTGAAGGCATTCCAACCCTGAGGGCAAGACACTGAAATGATGTACAAGTCAAAAAGTAGATCTCAAGGAATAAGAAAAGGGAAAACATAGTAAGATAAAAGAACTACCTGCTATTGGAATTGTCAATGACAAAGTTGTTACCGACCAAGTTCCTATCATAAATACAAAGAACCCTTTATTTGTTATCTTTTTTAATGAAATAAGCAAAAGTATCTAAGAGTGATGACCATATAATCCATAAGATATTAGAATACTTGATATATGGACTCATACTGACTACTAGATTTTCTTATGCAATTCTATATGTGCGAGTTCATGCTCTTTGTTTCGCTTTTATTTTCTTTTTGTGCCATTAACTTTGGTCATTTATCTGTTTGATATATCTCTTGCATTTGAAACTTTGGATTTTATATTTTCTGTTTTTGTCAAAGCAAATAGTGAAATTCCTATTAGGTATATTGCCCAAAATTTGTGTTATAATGTTTTAGATAAATATATGAAGTGAGAAACTATAGTAGGTGTGGCATTTAGCCAATGACCTTCAAATCAATCCCTGAGAATCCTAAACCTGGACATACAAGCACATCACACGATAGAAAGTACTATGATCAACATATTGGGCACATGGGCACATGAAATTGAAAAACAAAAGAGATGAAATCAATAGGGCAGGACACTCAATGTAAGACAAATAACTATTACCTATTCCACTGTAATTATTTGTTTGAAATATAGAAATTCAGGTTTAAAAGGCGTATTCAATTTACAATTGAAAAATAGGATACTTTTCTTCCAACATACAACTGTAAATTTTGACTGCTGACCCACGCAGGAAAGCTTCCTGACAATTGATTGTACGATAAATCACTGCAAAACAAAGTAGAATGCATAATCAATGAAATTACTTAAAATTTTGTAAGAGAACATTATAGTGGATAGTCAAAATCAAGAGTTTAAACAATAAGTTGCTGAAATTACTTACAGTAGGAAATTTTCAATTATTGACATTTTTAACATATCACGAGGAAATATACTGGAATCATTTTATGTTTTGGTTTGTGAAAAGAATATCGAAATAAAGGGATGAGTTGTAAGACATACATAGTGCTAAGCGATCTGCTCTTTGCTGCAGGTAAGGTATCCGTCAAGCTATTGTTTCCAAGTAATCTGCCCAATGAAAAAAACGATTGAAGTCTCAGAAAAGTGTGATTAAAATAAATAACAGAAATCCGAAAAAATGGCCAAGATAGTGACTCTTACAAAATGTTCAAAGATGACAAATTGAGAAGTGATTGCGGAACATTACCCGTTATGTTGTTGAAGCTCAAATCCCTAATTTATAGGACAATAAACTTAAATATAAATTGCATCAAAGCCTTAAATTCCACAAGATTATCAATTTGAGTTAAACAAATGGTTTTTTGATTGATGGAAAGCAAAATTACTCACAAGTTTTGTAAGTTAGTATATTTTGTAAAGTTTGATGGAAGAGCATCCGAAATCATGGAGTTCCTTAAGATCCTGGCAAAAGTCAAATGCCATTTAACAGTTTACAATTTCTATGTATGAAAATGTAGCCAAATTTTAATATGAAATAAGAAATCTTACAATATGCTTAAGGATGTCATATTACTGATGAATGCCAATGAAGAGCTACCATTCACAATGTCTCCTATACGTCTGTACAAAAGCCCGCATGATATTTTCTTCAAATTAACATCCAACAACAAACGATTCCATTAACCAAAAAAATACTATTTTCACTAATCATCATGACATGATGTCAATTACGTACAAATCAGTCAAGTTGCTGAGTTTGGAAAGGCTTGATGGAATTGGACCACTGAAGGAGTTCCCCTGTATCCGCCTATAACAAGATGCACAGATGCCTTCATTACTCATTATCAGTTAACTTGATAAGGTGTTAAATATCTGATTGCAGAACATATCTAGAGAGATCAGGTTTAGTATAACAATGATACATGACCTAGAAAAAAAAAAGAATGTTAGGATGCATGTTTGACTGTTATTGATAAAATAAACTAACTTAAAAAGGAAATGTGTGTTACTTATTTTTAATTTTTATTCTATCTACATGTTTATTCATCTCTTGCTATCAAATTATATGCTATATATGTTTATTTGATCAATTTTCATGTTATCATTTTTATTACAACTCATGAGACAGTTATATATTTATTTATTATGCTCATTATATCACGTTAACATTGATAATATTATTGTTATTATTGCTATGATTCTTTACTATTTTTATCATAAAGGCTTTGTACGAGTATGTTTTAACTGACTCCTGTCACTAATGTGGCAGGTATTGGGACACAAGATCACAGAAATGGGGAGAAAGTTGTTCAAGAGAAGAATTAGACTATTTCTATCTTCTTTGCTTACAGAGAATTTTTTTAGTTTATTTGCTTAGTAAAAACTTTGATTAAGCTCAAATGTTTATTTAATCTTTCTAATTGTTTGCCTTAGCTTCAAGTTGTAGGTTTGAGATATTTGTGGTAGTTTTTGATATTAATTGTTGTTTTGGCATAATAATTATTTCTTCCATTGGTTTCTTCAATTTTCTTCTCCTCGTGTGCGCAATTTAATAAGTTGACGAGCAAGGTCATCACACTAACATAAAAGTTTAAGCTTATAGGTTATGACAAGGTGTAATTTTAATTCTTACACATCCTCTTGCGTTGGAGCGTGGATTAAATTTATCATCACTCTTTTTTTCAACATTATGTAAGAGATAACTGGGATTCATGAAGGTTCGAATTTGAAACCTCTGGCTCTACGTTAAATCTCAGACTACCAACTAACCTAAAAGCTTAAGCTTAAAGGTTATGCCCAAAAGTGATTTTATATTCTTATGATAGTATTAGAGCTTCTTACAATTGGAAAAAATATTTTTCATTTTAAGGTTTGCAATTTTGTGATTTCCAACCGTTTGAAGCATGTCAATGTGTAAGATTTATGTTTTAACGTCAACAAAGTCTTTGGCAGTCCTTAACTATTCAATCTCAGAGTTAAAGCCAAGTTTTCAATGATGTATATGATAATGCATCTTGTCATTTATCCTATGGTCTTCCGCCATGTGCCTTGGAATTTCACGTGAAATTGATTACGGACCGCATATTGATGGAGCGTTACCCCTTGGAAGTTTGGAATGGGAGGTGTGAAGATTTAAAAGTATGCATTATGCTTTTACATCAATTTTAGGTTTTCTGTCACCTGCCCTTCAAATAGTTATTTTGTTCTCTTGTTGTAAACAAATATTCACGTTTCTTGCCTCACATATTATTTATGTACTACAGTATTCAGAATAAATGTTGTTGTTGTTGTTGTATTTAGAATAAATGTGCAAGAAGCAATTTAAATGATGATTAAGAATAGAAAAGGTAGTATAGCTTCGAAGCTCTGTAATGCAGTCTTACAAAGTGGATAGGTTCCAACCCCCAATGAAGTCTGGTATTCTGCCAGTGAAAGCATTGTCTGATGCCCACCTGCATTTGTAATTACATGAGATTACATCTAACATTCTCATCATTTGTAGATCAGCTTATCATTCAAGTTCTTATAGTTCTTACAGTGTTTGCAGGTTTTTAAGTTTGGATAGAGAAGATGGGAGGTCCCCACTTACTCCGGAACTATCCATATACCTGAAAATATAATAGTAGCTGGTAAGCTCTGGATCATTGACACTTTATTTAAGTTAAATGATGTTAATTTCAAGCCATAACACAGTGTTAGAATACACTTACCATTGTTGTAAACTGGTCAAATTACCGAACTCATCTGGAATAGAGCCATTGAAATTGTTTGTACCCATGCCCCTGCAATTATTTTATAAGACGTAGATTATTTGATTCTGGTAGTAGTAAGTCTGCCTCCATTAGTGAATTCAACCTTTAGTTAATTTACATAACAAAGAAAACTTCATAAAAAAAATACAGCCTAGATGATGCCATTGACTGCCAGTTACTAGAACAGTAAAATAGAAAACGAGTCGGTAGTATACAAAAGGAAGAACTTTGTTTTCTAAGCACTATAGGAGGGTGAAAAATGGGGATGTCCTACATTTGTTATTTACATTGCAAAGGAGAAAGTTATTAACCAAACAAAATGTACTCTTGGTTAGAAATTTTATATTAGCATTTAACCTTGATAATAGTATTTACATATACCTTCAAAAATTCTAAAAACAACAAATAATTATTCTAATATCTTGCTATTTACATGTATACCTCTCCAAACAAAAAAAGTACTAGAATAATAGGCTAGCTAAGGGAAAGGTTGGACAATATCATTTTGATGGAAGTAATGTGGATGGCATTTTGATTGAATTTAAAATGTTTTTATGGTCAAGTATGTAAATAGTAAGATTACAACAACAACAATAAAGTCTTAATTCAAAATTAACTTTGGGCATCTCATTTAAATAGTAAGACAACAGTATTTAATATGTGCATCAGATATTTTTCATTGGCATGCATCTAATCCTCTACATTAGACTAAGGAAAATAAAGGGTTGTTTTTTTTTACAGCACAATAAGGTTTTTCAAGTTCCCTAGCTCCTTCGGAATTGGTCCAGACAAGGCATTAGTTCCAAAAGTCCTGCAACAAATTGTAGATCACATATTAGTTGCAATTTCTTTGATTTTTATCTAAAAAAATGATTTTGGAGAACTAACAAGTACTGCATTGATTTCAGATCTCCTATAAAAGCAGGCAAGCTTCCCGTCAAGAAGTTCTGACTTATTTTCCTATCAAAGAAAAAAAAATGGTCAAGTTCACTATAAACACATTAGGTCCCGTTTGTCTAGGAGTTTAAAATTAACCTAGTTTAATTTTAACCAGACATATCACATTACACATAAAATTTAATATTAAAAATTAAATTTATTTCACATCCTACACATATTACTAAAATAATAACTAACTTATATCACATCTCTCACATATTCCAACATAATAACTAACTTTATATCACATCCCTCACATATCCCAACATAATAACTAACTTTATTTCACATCATTCACAACTTTCAATAAAAAAATATCTCAATCCAAATTTAATTTTAACCTTCTTAAATTTAACCTTACAAACAAACACACCCTTAGTGATTAAAGATGGCATTTATTATACTTTTCCACACTGACATTGTTAGTTAACTAGTATTTGATTTTCTGTTAAAAAAACGTGTTAATTACACTTCGGTTTTCATGCTAGTCCCTTCACATCATTTTCAATTTCCTCCTCCCCTTCTGGGATAGAAGGCTTAAAAGAAATACTATTATCCTCTCTCTTTCCCCTCTCCTTCAAGAAGAAGAAGGGGGAAGAAATAAAGGGGGAATAAAGGAGAGAAGGTATAAAAGACATGGTTATTTCAATTTAAACTAATGGTACTTTAATAGAAAGACATGTATAAAATGGCTAAGTGACATTGGGAATTCATGTGATATGATTCAAAAATATGTGGAAAGTTTAGAAACATAGAGTAAATTTGAGAAATCTGAGTGTAATTTACCTTAAAAAGTTTACCCAGTTATTTATAACTAGAATTGTACTTTTCACACTGACATAGTTAGTTAACTAGTAATTGATTTTCTATAAAAAAATAAGTGTTAGTTACACTTGGGTTTTCATGCTGGTCCCTTCACATCATTTTCAATTTCCTCCCACTTCCAAGGAAAGAAGGCTTAAAAGAAATACTATTATTCTCTCTCTTTCCCCCCTCCTCTCTCTTTCCCCCTCCTCGTGAAGAGGAAGGGGGAAGAAATAGAACAGGAAGAAAGAAAAGAAGGTATAAAAAACATGGTTATTTCAATTTAAATTAATGGTACTTTAATAGAAAGACATACATAAAATGGCTAAGCGATATTGGGAATTCATGTGAAATGATTCAAAAATGTGTGGAAAGTTTAGAAAAATAGAGTAAATTTGAGAAATCTGAGTGTAATTTACTTTAAAAAGTTTACTCAATTATTTGTAACTAGAATTGCTGAGAATTGGCTTACAAATTTAAAAGGAAAGTGAGGTTGCGGATCTCTTCTGGTATTTCTCCGACCACATTTAGAGCGTACACTTTCCTGTAAGTGAAACCATAGTAATCAGCATGGTTGATGATAGTTGTATAATTATGATTATGTGTGATGATCAGAAAACAAAGAGAGATTGATATGTTTACAATTGGGTAATGTGGCAGGTGGTGCCATTGTTGAAGGAGCAAGCACATTTAATGGCGGGATTGAAATTAGGGTCTTCAAAGTCGGTGGAATCGATGGCAGCGCCACTGCACAGATTGCCACTAATATTCCATGTGCTCGACGCCTTCAGCCCCCACCTACTCAGCATACTGTTCACTGCTTTTGCTACCATGTCACATCCATGTCAGCTCGTAAGTATATTCATCAAATTATTGTTTCTTCTATTATTTAAAGTTATGTTAGTATAAAATAACAGAAATGAGGTGTCTGTATAAAATAACAGAAATGAGATGTCTTTCCATTGTTTTTGTGTTAAAACTAATTTCAAACTACATAGCTTGTGTTAATGTCCGTATTCTATAACTTGCCTACAAAATTTTGTTTCATAGCTTCTGGAATGGTAGAAGCAAAATCTGAACTTACAAATGTAAAGTATTATATAGTTTTTGGTCTAACTGTGTGCACGTGATTCATTGCGATTATTGAAGGATTAGAAGTTACAATTGTACATGAATATAGTTTTGTGGGGTTTGTTGGAATTTGAATATTAAACTTTGAATACTTTATTGAACATTTTTGTTTGATAGAGAATACTTTACTGAACTTGCCTGCGTGTTTTAAGCCAGTTACTAGTACAATGGTATGTGTTCAGGTGCTTCAGGTTACACTTTCTCTTCAATCGACATAAATACAACAAAATAACTTTAGGAGGTCTACACATAAGGTTGTAAATGAATCTAGCTGAGCCAAGTAGTGGTCTGCACAAGTTTATGTTTGTTTACTAAAATCAAGCTCGAGCTCAGGCTCTAGCTTGTTTCGAACTTGTGCGAGTTTAGTTCACACATAAAGGCATGTTTAGGCTTAGTTCATATGGTTTACGAACGCACTCATTAATGTGTTCATAAACGAGCTTATATAAATTTGAGTTCACAAATACGAAAACTATAGACAAGCTCTTATATATCAAAAATATTAATGTGCTCATAAAAATATTTAATGAGTATATTCAATCCTTTCGTGTATATCTACATATCCACCTTAGTATCCTCATTTCTGTAACATTTATTTTATTTGTATGTTTCCTCTTTGCGGGTCAGCATTCAGCACCATATATCATCGCTGGTCTTACTACAGTTTTATAAAACTTACTCTTGATTCTGAATGAGATTTTTCTATCGCACAACACACCAGAAATATTTCTCCATTTTATCGTGCTTGAATCCTGCTAATAATATCATTATCTATTTTACCATCATTTTGTATGATTGATCCAAGATATCTAAAGCGCTCATTTTTCTTAACAATTTGATCATCAATTGTTACATCTCCATTATAAGTATTTCTTTCTTGACTAAATGTGCACTCCATATATTCAATTTTTGATCTACTGAGATTAAAACCTTTAGATTCTAGAGCATTCCTCCAAAGCTCGAGTTTTACTTTAGCTCCCTCCCTCTTTAATTTTCTCAATAAGAACAATATCATCTGCGAAGAACATACACCAAGGCACCTTATTTTGAATATGTCCAGTCAGGACTTCCATAATCAAAGCAAAAAAATACAGACTTAAAGCCGAGCCTTGTGTAATCCAACTGTAATATGCACATGGTCAACCATAGGTCATCATGGTCAACCATGGTCAACCATATGAGCTACATTTTAAATATAAGAATAAGTCGTAATATGCACACGCACATATATATATATATGTCGTATTTTAACGCATTTATATCCTACTTTAAGTTTGTCATATCACTATATCGTATTATATTCATATTGTTGTATCATACTTGTGCTTTAGAGCTTTAGAAGCACTCAAATGGTTGGGTAAGCTGAAGAATTGGCATGGCAATAGGTTAGCATTTCTCAAACTTTATATTGAAATCCGATTATCTAAGAAATAAATTAAGCGGGGAATCACAGGGTGAATGCTGGCACACACAAAAAAAAAAGGAAAGGGTTTGTTCTTCATCCATCCACCAAAGTTCTCTAACCAGGTGACATGGGCTAGTTGAATTTTTCTAAGATAATCCATGAACACACGCTATGGATTCCTGTTAGTACTATCAAACCCTTTGTTTAAACTTTCTTACTCCAATGCATAATAAAATGTTCCACGTTTCCTATGTAGCTTATCTACTTTACCAACTAAACATATGAATAAAGACCAGCTAACCTTCTGATTCAACCAAAGCAAGGGATCTGATCATATGTCCTTCAAACCTTGAAGCTTGCCTTAAATTCCTCTAGAAGGCATTGCCTGAAAAAAGGTGCAGTTTATACACCTGAAACTACATACACGCTAATTATAGCTCTTGAATTTGTTCATAATAAGGGCCATTCTCAAAGTGAAACTCATTCATTTTAACAATTCCCAGTCTTGATGTTCCCCCAAAAAGCTAATGCGTGCTATTTTCTAGTAAACACGTCGATAAACTTTTCCAAATGCATCATGTCATGATACTGGCTGAATAAATGTTCTACTAATATGCTTGCAAACAATTGTGCGGAGCAAGTTATTATTACACGTAGCTTGAATCTCCAACACCATCAATAATGGTAAGATATTCCGGAAACTTCAACAAAAATGAGAAACTCTATCCTATTACGTTTATTCGAGCTGAATTTATATGAACTTCGTAAATATAGTTCATATGATTCAAAGTTCATATGTTTTTGTACATATTCCGCATACACTTTCTAGCATATGTGTCTGAATATGCATGATTCGAGCTAGTCTTCCAAGTTCAAGTGTTTCAATTCAAGTCACAAGCAAGTCTATTTTCAATTAAATAAATTTCAAGTGACAAATAAAAAATTTATTTCTTGTTTCTAATGGCCAGCCCCAGTCATTAGTTTTTTCCTTCTTATGGATGAGTTTGCAAAATTTTAGTTTGCAGCAGTTAATGATCAAATATATGTCTCAAATGGAATACATGTCCAATTGTGCATCTTTCATGCATTAGCTAGTTTTTAAATTAATTTTATTAATCTTTTAATTTGGGATATTGTGTAAATAGAGCTTTCGGTATTTGATAAATATAGTTAATAATTTTTTTTAATTATTAAATTAGATTTGATATTATATTTATTTAAAATATTAATGTTATTTTGAAATTAATTTATTAATTAAAAAAATATTATTTATTAATTTTTTTTATTATTTTTAATGTACTTATTTATATATTTATTATTTAAAAAATTAATTTGATTAATTTGAATATAAGCTCAAATTTAAAGGACTTAATTAAAATTAACTCAACTTTTTATCAAATTGTTCTCAGTTCTTGAGGTTGGACATTTTTTACAAATTAATTTCAATTCTTCAAATTTTTTTATTTAAGTATCTATAGTTGTTGTGTGGCTATTAGGACTGTGAGATTAGCTTTCAATATTATAGAATCTATACTTATTATTTTACACCATCTCATTAGTATTATAATTTTTATATTCACTGATATTTATTATATATAGTTTGGACTTAGCATCATTTATTCTGTACTTAGCCCAAGGCATATAGTTTATATTTAGCATCATATATCTTCTATTTAGCAGTTTTATAACCTTAACGTCTCGTTTGGTTTGAGACAATTTTTTTCTCAACACAAATTTCAACTATAAAAATCAACTTTATTTTACATCTAATACAAATACAAATATTAGAATTGAAAGTATTTCACATTTTACATACTTTCTAATATTAAAATAAATTTCTCTCTTATTAAATTTTAAAAATAAAATATTTTTTTCTCTTTTCTAAAAACAGCTCGAATTAAACGAGGCCTAAAGGCCCGAAAAAATTTTAAAAAAATTATTCAAAATCTCTAAAAATAGTCTACTATTGGAATCGACCAAATCCAATTCTAATTCAGTTTGGGCCATCCATGAATCTAAATCAAGGGTAGATCGAAAGGGGAGGTGGCTCGATGCATTGATAAGTCCACGTGGAATATTCCAAGCATTTGATCTGCTGGATCCAACGGCCCAACCTCATCCAACTTTACATTGGTTGGCGGCTAGGGCGCCACATGCTGAAGAGGCAAAAGGTAGCAATTGCAATCGGGCGGCTTTGAGTCGAATTTATGAATACTTATTCCCGCCCCATTATATATTATTTATTACGTTTCATATCCATTTCCACTCTACCCCATTTTTACAAACCCATACCCGCTAGTATGTTCAAACTCGTTTACTTACAAATTGAGCTTTTAAAATTGTGTTCAAACTTGTTTATTAATCTTGACGAACCAAACATGAATGAGCTCTTATCGAATCGAACATCGAGTTGTTCACTGAATGCTCGATTCATTTATAACCCGATTGATTACACATGAATAAAGAATAGTAGTTCAAATATGTAACACTCATAAATTTGATGGATATGTGCATAATTTTTTCCTATATCTCATCCTACTTTTGGGTGAAATTTTGAAATAGATGCTAAAATTGGGGGTTTGTGCCTCATATCTATGAATTATATGTTTGCTTATTCCCTCTAAACCATCTAAGCATGAACTTATCCTCATAATTACCTTACTTCTAGAAACAACAAAAATATTGATATTTTTTGTGGAGCTAGTATTCAAAAAGTCAACCTCTTGGAAAGAGGAAAAAAGTCAAATGGAAACTAAAATTGACATATAATAATATACAATTGGCATATCACGTCAACATCTAACTTCTACCTTAATACTTTGATTATGTATGCACTATATCTCAATAAATGCAAACAAAAAAAGCCCTCAATTTTAGCATCTATGTGGAAGGGCTCTGTATTTTACTTCTTTTTTCTAAACTCCCTCAAACTTTAATCACATGCATCTTTCTTCTTCTTCTTCTTCTTCTTCTTCTTCTTGGAGATGAAGTAATAACCAGTACGGTAATCTAAACTCAATCTATTGCTTGAATTTTGAGTCTATCTGAAGCTCATTGAAAATATTTGAATCAATAGTTGTGACTCAAAAGTGATTTCGAGCTAGTTGATTCCGAGTTTCATGTAGCATCTAGTGCCTGGATTCATCCGAGCACACGCCGTCCAAATTACTAAACTTGAAGCTTCAGGTTCAATACAGTCCCAAATATACTTAAATATCACCACTTGGGTTTTCTCTTAATTGAGGATTTTAAGCCTAGCAGGCTTTTTTGATTTCGAGCCAACTCCAAACCAGCTTCAACTTCAAGTTTGTGTGTGCTCATCGGGAATCAGCTTGGCATCACCCAGCAATTACTCTCAAGCAAAACAGAAAGATCCGAGAAGAAAGTAGGCAGATACCTTCAGTAGGGTCTGTTCTAGCAGTCGAAGAGGAAGAAGGAGGAGGTTGGCTCGTGCTTCCATAGAAGGAGAGGAAGAAGACGCAGAAAAAGATGAAGCCGGAAATTACCCGGTGCTGGCAGAGGAGAAAAAAAGACTCCATCAACCCCCTCTTTCACTTTCTCTGTTAGCTGCAAATCCCCTCAGCCGCCTAAAAAGAGATTAATTTGACAATTATTTAAGATACAATAATTAAATATGATAATAATAATAATAATAATAACAATTTAATACACTTACTAAAACATCTAATCTTTTGGCAAATATTTAATTACATACAGTTTGGTCACATCTAAAAAAGAATATTTTAATAAATTTATCATTATAACTATTGAGGCTAGAAATCAACCAAGAAATCGGAAGAGAGATTTTTTACGTGAAAACTGACTGAACGGGAAACCATGGGGCTGTTCGGGCGGCTTTTCGAAGTGTTTTATTATGTCAAATGATTTTTTTACAGTAGTGGAGGAAAATGAGGAGAGTTTTTCCAGGAAAATAAAAAAGATTCCCTTTTTTTCTTGTTACAATGAGATTATATAGTCTAAACTAATCCTTGAGGAGTCATTTCAAGGAAACGGTCTCCATCTCCAGCGTCAGGGCAATGATGTCCACCTGGGTGGTGCGTCATGTCTACATTTGTACGGATTGTACTGTCCAAGCGGGGAGTCATGCCTCTTAAAAGCGATATTACGTCAGGTCAAGTGTGCAATTCGCTGCGGGCTCTACGGCGCTGGTTCTTCGACAAGAGCTGTTCGCCTAGGAGTTTTTTTTCGTTCTTCATCCGTTGCTGAACTCCCTTTGGTGTCGACGTTATGCAGGCCTCCACGTGTAATCTCTAAATACGGCAGCGCGGATCTGGACGTAACAATAACTGTAACTGATAATATTTAATTTGAAGAATAGTTAAGTCAAGGTCTAACCTTTAATAAAGAAGCATAATCATGCATTTAAATTAATCTTTAATAACGGCATATAACTATTCGGTGTGGGTATTATGATGAGGATTGAGGTCACCATCGGAATCAGGGGTCTTTCTTAATTAAAAACTGCAAAAAATAACATAATTTTGAAATTCTAAATGAATTAAAAAATGGTTTGAAAATATAGAAATAGATATTATATTTCGTTTTTACAATTATTTGCATTTAAATATGATCTATAATTACTGATTTTAACTTCACTTCTTCATGCTATCAGTTTTGTCTAGCTTTTTTCTTTTTTCTTTTATAACTATGTTCATGCTAAAAAAAATTAAATATTATATATGTGATAGAACTTTTATAATACTTGAACTATGAAATATGCATTTAAATAAAAATATAATATTTTAAATTTTGTGTAAAATTTATTTAAATACGATTCTTTTTTATTCTCAGAGTACATTAGATTTAATTCAACAAAGAGTTAAATATCATGTTATTTCCCTTTCCACGATATGGCTAAAGGTTTAACTCTAAAGATCTTGCATCATCGATCTTATCCACTTTAATAGTCATCCGCCCTAGAATTCATTATTTTAATAGCTTCAAAGGAATCTCTTTTTATATGAATATATTATTTCCTTAACTGATCGATAAGAAAAATTACTCGGTTAGCTGTCACGCATTGGCCAATTGTAAATAAGGCTGATATCAGGTTGAGTTTAAGTGAGTTAACTCAGACTTAAACTTGAGATTGTCAGTATTTTGACTAAGGGGCATTTCATTCTATAATATCTTGATGTTAATATTATATTATCTAAATATCTGTTAATTTTTTATAAAATTATTTTAAAAAAAAGTCAAACTAAATAATTATTATTTTTAAATAATACGATAATATCAAGATCATATTGAATCAAATATCCCCTAAATTAAAATTAATATCATTTCGATTCTGATATAAGCCTTAAAACTTTAAGCATTGTTTCAAGCTTTAAGTTTAAAATTAGTATTAATTTAAAATTTGAGGGGATTAATAGGAAAATTAATGGAACCCAATAAATATATAACTCATTATAAATTTAAGCCCAATATATAAAATAGTTTCATATATATATACATACATATATATATATATATATAAAATATGTGACATACTTTTATTTTCGTAATCAAATATTTTTATAGCTAGGTCGTGAGGTATGCGTTTAAGGGTAAATAGCATCTGAGTCCCTCTAGTTTACTCGTATGGACAAATAGGTCTCTCGAATATTTAAATGTAACAAACTGGTCCTCCAGTCTGATGAAATATACATATAGATCCTTGAGCCGTAACAGATGTTAGAAATCACCATCTCTCTCCTCCCCGATCCCCGCGCATAGGCGACACCAGCGCAACCCGCCGGCGTGCATCCAGCAATGTGATATCTCACACTGGATAAATCCTTCCCATTGGCGCACCATCCAACAGGAATTGAACCTACGAATTTGCCTCGGATTTTTTGAGGAATGTCTCGAGAGAGAATTGGATTTGGTTAAAAAGCATCATCCGAGATCAAATTCCAAAAATTCCTGCTAGTAAAAGAAAAATTTAATTGGAGATACCATTGTTTCTGGCCGCGCGGGTAGCGCCGGCGTCATCCGTGCGCGGGGTACGGGAGGAGAGAGAGGTGTCTCTCTCTTCTCCCGATCGCCGCACATGGGCGACGCCGCGCAGCCCCCGACAGGTCCCGCGGTCGCGCGGTGTGTGTGACCCACCAGCGGCCGTGCGATGCCAGCACGGCTGCCGGCGGGTCGCGCCGGCATCGCCAGTGCGCAGCGATCGGGAAGAGAGAGAGAGAGGCGCCTCTCTCTCCTCCTCCTGATTCCCGCGCACGGGCGACGCCCGTGCGGCGCACGGCCGTCGGTGGGTGGCACACGCTGCGCGGCCATCGAACCCGCCGCTGGTGGGTCGCACATACCGCATATTTCATCAAACTGAAGGACCAATATGTTACATTTAAATATTTGAGGGATCTATTTGACTATACGAGTAAACTAGAGGGACCCAGATGCTATTTACCCATAATTTAATTATATGCCATGACAAGTTGGGTGGAATTGTCAATTCTCTGTTTGCTAGTTGGCAACTTGAAATTTTCAAAGCTGCGCGCTTAAAATTTTCAAAGACGGCGGTCGAAGTTTAAAATTTATGGTTTTTTTTTTTTGATAAAAATTTATGGTTTTTTTTAGCTATGAAAAGTTTCTCTTTATTATAATTAGCTGCAATTAATTAATTGTAGAAAAAGTAAAAAGAGCTTGTTTGTTTATCAGGTTAATTAAATTTAATTATATTTTAAGTCTTATTTAAATTTTATTATTAAAAATTTATTTTATTAAGTACAAAATTTAAAGATGAAAAATTATTTTTTTATCCTACATAATTAGTTTTATTTTAAATTTCATAATAAATTTCTAAATAAAAAACAAAATTTTGTTAAAATTTAGTATATGTGAATTTTTTTATTAGCCATTCGTACTTTTTGATACTATTACATGTACGCAGACAGATAAGTAAAAGGAGCAACAATTATCGGTAAATATTCTAATAAATCAATAAGTTCTTGTTTGATGCGAGGATCAAAATCAAAGCTCAAAATAATACTTATTTAAAAAATAATAAATAAATAATTTTTTTAATTATTCTACGTAAATTTTAATATAAAAAATATTATTTTACTTCACATACTTAATAATTTTTAATAAAAATATTAACTTTATTTCACATCCTAGATCAAAATACTTGCTTGATTCAAATATTTTGATCTAGGATTTGAAATAAAGTTGATATTTTTTATTAAAAATTATTAAGCGTGTGAAGTAAAATAATATTTTTATATTAAAATTTATTTTGTTTTATTATTATTATTTTATAAATTAGTATCATTTTAGTCTTGATTTGGGTCCTCGAGTCAAACAAGGTTAATATAATTTTTTTTTTTTTGAAAATAATAAATATTAAATAATCAAATCGTCCCATTTATTTAACACACAGAAGCTTTAGTTTAAAAATAATACTCCAATTATTGAATTATGTGCAAATCAATATTTCATTTATGGTGATTATAAAAAAATTTCTAATTACCTACACAATAAATTGCATAAAACGATAGTAGATCAATCATAATCAAGCAAAATACGTGAACCTCATGGGCAGTAGATTTTGTTTTTATCATCTTAAATGAACCTCATGGGGAGCACAACATGTGGGGCAGTCGTATAATATACATGTTTATACTTGAATTCAGCGTTGAATTTGAGCTGTACATGTAGCACCTAAGGCTTTTTAAATACTATTTACCTATCATTATGCATAATATTTGTTTCACCGGTAATGATGATTGACATCATATTTATTCTTGCTTTTGCAGAAATATCAAACAATCAGAGGCGACGTGACGTCCGTAGCCCAAGAGGGCAGAGAGTGATCACTGGGTGATGTCGTAAGAGAAATGAATCACTGAGGCAAAGTGTAGCTCCTGGCAGGCTTCTAGGCTGAATAATGAGTGGTGAGAGGGGCACATAAATGAATCATCTCACATTGAAAAGGGAGGAAAATCCTGAGCTATATAAGTAGATAACGTGATCTCAAATAGTGGAGGTACCTTTTGGGGGAAAAACCGTGAGGCTAATAATAAAAAACTATGTGATCTCAAATGGAAAGGTGCCTTTTAGGGTAAAACAGTGAGGTTAATGATAGAAAACTCTGTAGTTAGGCGTGCTTGGGTTGGAGTAACACTGGGATGAGTGACCTCTTGGGAAGCACTCAAGTCACGCAGTTTTTCTAAAACTAAAGCGGATAATACATCTATATTGAGATCACGGGATATTACAAGCGATGTATTGCTTCCTGCTAGTTATATCGGCCATGATATTTGGTCATTCATAGTTGTCGCCATCCTTCAGTCTGATGGAGACTGCCACGTCAACATCCCATTTGCACAAATTTCACCACAGAACCCTTGGCATTACCGGTTAACTAGGAGTTGTAGGTTTCTAGTCATCCGATTCCCTACAGGCACATAAATCAAAAATTCATGTGTCCTCTTCTTGACATCATCAATGGTCCTCCTAGAACCGATAGTTAACAGTCTATTTTAATCTGGAGCCAGCTAAGCACTGCCTTAGCTTATCTATAAATACCTTTGGGTAATGCTCTAGAAGAGGAAAGACAATAATAGAAGATTACGATCATCATTATCAATAAGATTGTATTCTTTTTCTCTTCCTTTTTGTATCGCTCTTTTGACCAAATTCTTTTTTAGTTCTAGTGAAATCTTTTTCTCTGACTCCCAGGTGGATGTATGGGAAGCTATCTATGAACCACCTTATATCTTTATATGTTCTTTTGACTTAGCTCCTCTATGCTAGTGTTTTGAGCTAGAAAAAATATTGCGTCCGCTAATTCTCGAGATTTTATCTATCCCCGTCAACAATATGTAAAATACTTGTCTTATATATGAATACAATTTGATCTCCTTGCAGAGTTCAGAATAAACTAACTCGAGTTCGATAAAATTTTGTAAAGTTGATTTTGCAGTTAATTTGATGAGTTTTATAGTAATAATGCTATGGTAAATTACATACACAAGAATATTGCAAACATAAAAATAAAATTTTTACAAAAGTTTGACAAATGCAGAAAGCTTGCATGAAGGGGTTTACCGAGTGAATATAGTCGATTTAACAAAAGGTAGAAGCATGATATTATAATCAATATAAAAAGATACAATACGAATATTTGATGAATAAGATGAGGAAATATAGGTTATTCGTACAGTCACAATTAAGACAAGAGATAAAAAAATATAAAGTGGGAATAACAACCTTGGCGAAAGAAACACGATAAAAACAGATAATCAATTACAAATAGAATGAAATAAAGTATAGAAAATGGTATGGAGGTATAGGGCGGCGACGAGTCAGCAGTTAGTCCTTTGAATATTTTCCAAAGCTGGGACACCTTGAATCCTTGGAGTTAGGGTGCTACTAGAAGCATTCTTCACAGTGACAGAAGCTCAATGCTGAAAATCATTGAAATCGGACTTCTGAATTCCATTTATAGAGATAAGGGGGGAGGTTGCCAGCGGTCCACTTCCCGGCCCTGCCAAGGCCATGCAGCTGTAGCAGGGTCACGTGGCTGTCGCAGGCCCGCACCATCCCTTTTCTTTCTTTTGAGATTAATTATTATGTTGAGATATGTGAAGGATATGATATAAAGATAATTATTATGTTGGGATATATGAGGGATGTAATATAAATTAATTATTATTTTAGTAATGTGCGTATGATGTGAAATAAAATTAATTTTAATATTAAGTTTTATGTGTGATGTGAGATGCCTGTTTAAAATTAAACTAGGTTAATTTTTAACTGCTAAATAAACGGGGGCTAATTGACTCGTAAATTCTTGCAAAATGAAGCCTACCTAAATTTTCCACACCCCCTTCATCTACAACAATCTCTCTTTCACTTGGCCACTAAACTCGGTTTTTTAGCAAGATACGAAATGCATTATCAAATATTCAATATGATTCTACAAGATCTATTTTTGTTCAAGCAACAGATTCTAGCCAATGGAAAGGATTTTATTCTGATCAATCCAGAGATCATTTCAATTCCTCCATCTAATCTCGACCAGATGTTTTAATTGTTGTCCCAAACTTGCTCGATAAATCCCTGGTCTCTCTCTCAACCTGTTCAAAATGATCTATATTATCTTCATTCCATATACAACCCTATTTTAGTAAGTTTCATATTTCATATTGCAAACAACCCCAACACAAAGGCTTCACAATATCACAACCCCCCAAACATTAATGACCTCTACTTCAGGACTAGAGCAATTTCATCTGAACTCCTTCGTTAGCTACAACCATTACTCAAATGCCAGATTAGTGATTCTTCAAATAATAGAATTTGCCAAGCTGCCACCTCCTTTAATAAACAGAGTGAGATAGACAATGAAATCCTATCATTTTACCATTTATACTCTAGATATCAACATCAAATGAGAATCAAATTTTTTTTTTTATGTTGCAGAAATGTTGCAGAAATGAGGATGTTAAGGTGGATGTGTGGATATACACGAAAGGATAGAATGAGAAATGAGTATATCCGAAAAAAAATTGGTGTTGCACCAATTGAGAATAAACTTAGAGAAAGTCGGCTTAGATGGTTTGGACATCTAAATCGTAGGCTGATCGAAGCTTCAGTTAGAAAAATTGAGTCATTGGATTTTGCCCATATACAAAGAGGAAGAGGGAGATCAAAGAATACATAGCAATAAACTATAAGGAGTGATCTTAGTTACTTAAACTTAAATAAGAATTTGGTAACTAATAGAGCGCAATGGAAACAAAGGATTCATGTAGCCGACCCCACCTAGTGGGATTAAGACTTGATTGTTGTTGTTGTTGTATGAAAATATTCAGCACAAATTGATAAGTTATTTCGAAAAACTCTTTAATGATAGTTGTGATAATATGATTAATCTTATTGATTTTAGTATCTAAAAAAAGATAAAAATTGCCCTTACATTTAGCATAAAGTAAAGCTGAAGTTGAGGAAGCTTTAAAAAATATGAAGTGTAAAAAAAAAGTAGGATCGGATGATATTTCAATAGATATTTAAAAATCTATTGGAAAAAATTCCTTAGCTCACGAAGGTATTTAATATGATTTTAAAGACTAAGAGATATCAAATGAATAAAATAAAATACATTGGTATCTATTTATAAGAATAAAGGCGATGTACAAAATTGTGCTAATTATAAAAGAATTAAGTTAATGAGTTATACTTTAAAACTTTGAAAAATGATGATCAAGCATAAATTACATCTAGTACTAGGGTATCACAGAATCAGTTAATTTTATATCAAACAGATCTATTATAAAAATTATTTATTTGTTGAGAAATTTAATGAAAATATTTAGAAAAATAAAATAAAATTTGCACTTAATTTTTATTAATTTAAAAAAAAATTATGATAAAATCTCAAAAAAACACTCTAAAAAATTTTAGAAAAAAAATTTGCTTTGCTTACATTCAGTCATTCAGAACATATATAAAAGAGCTGTTACATGCATTCGAGCACAAGAGGGTTTAACTAGAAACTTTTTTATTTCAATTAGATTGCATCAAAGTTCAACATTAAATTCATATTTTTTTGCATTGGTTATGGAAATTTTGACAAAACGCATTCAAGAAAAATGTCTTGGTGTGTGCTTTTTAGATATTCTTTTTATTAATAAAATTAAAAAAGTGCTAAGATGAACTCAAGTTATGAAAAAATATATTAGAATATAAATATTTTTATCGTAATAGATCAGAAATCGAATATATAGAATGTAAATTTAGTCAAAAAAGAAGCAGTTATAGTAGAAAAATGACAATTAATAATCAAGTTATCAAAAAAATGAGCAATTTAGAAATTCTGAATCAATTATACAGAGTAATAATAAAATAAATAATAATATTATTAACAGAATCCAAGCAAAATGAATAAAATAAATGAATGCATCTGATGTATTATATAATAAAAAAAAATTACTTAAACTTAAAAGTAAATTTTGCTAAATAGTGGTAAAGCTAGTAATGTTATATAATGCTAAATGCTGACAAAAAAAATAAAAATACAAATAAGATAAGTATTATAAAAATGATGATGCTAAGGCAGATTAGTGAGTATACGCAAAAGGACAAGATAAGAAATAAATATACCTGCCAGAAAATTAAAGTAGCTTCAATTAAAGATAAGCTCATAGAGAGTCAGCTTACATGATTTAAACATATAAATTGTAGATAGATAGAAGCGCTAGTAAAAAAAGCTAAATTATTAGATCTTGTCAATGTAAAAAAAAAGAGAGGCAAAAAAAAATATGACAAAAAATCATAGGAAACAATATTATATATTTGGAGCTAAATAAAAATTTATTATTTGATAAATACAATAGAAATAAAAGATTCATGTAGCCGAACCCACCTAATGAGATAATATCAACATCAAATGGATCTCATCTACAACAGCACGAACAACTAGTCACTCGAGTCTCCAACAGCTAGTTAAAAGTAGCTATCTATGTTCCATCATCTTGATGCTTCATTCCCAACCTTTTCCACCAAAAAAAAACCTAATGACTAGCTCTCTGGTTTGCTCTTATAGGCTCTTGTGCTTACAAATAGAGGTCTTCTCCTTCACGACAAAGGGGAATTTCTCTAAGTCTAGAGCTCTCTTCTCCCTTCACTCTCTCTAACGTAATTCTTTTTCACTATCATTGTGATCACCTCTAGCAAACCCATCTTATTACTTAGTGGATCTATTATAGTCCCAACTCAATTAGTGAATATAGGAAAATCTCTCCAAACCACTTATACTATTGTGTCATTTTCTTTTATTGCTCACCTTTCTCTATTTGTTTGTTTGTGTGCCACTTGGTTCCTTCATCCTCTTTCTTCCAGGTTCATTTGCAGCTAGGATCTATTAGATAAGTCGTTCACCATCTCTCAAGCAACCTTCTTCTTCAGTCTAGCTCCTTAGTTTCCTATGGACAAAATTGGTGGCAATAGGGCATCCCTTGGAGCTTTCTTAACAGCAAGAGACACACAAAAGAGTCATTCAAAGAGGTCAACGAGGGGTCTTTCACTATCACTGTTTTCATAAACTCACATTGCCTATGTATTGAAAAGTAATTGAAAAACTAGTGAAAATAGAATCCATAGGGGGGGAGAACAAAAAAAAACTATACACACAAATGACATCAATTTGCAGAGGAAACTAGAGAACCCAAATGTAAAACCTAGACAAGAATACGATAGGAAGAAAACCAGAGAACCAACTGATAAGTGAAGAACAGCAGGGGGTCACTGAACTATACCTCATTGGCAGAGGACTTTGCACAGAAGATGAGTAAGGGAGAATGGCGATTCCTGGAAGTAAGTGGAAATCTACGAAAAGAAACGAAGTTCATTCAGTGTGAAAGAAGTGGATGGCACTCACACAGCAATAAAAATAATTTTAGCTTCATTCTGGTTAATTAACTCAACTACAGTTAAGATGCATGTTGGAAATGCCTTCTATATAAACATCTCATATTGGCTTCTTCGTACAAGTAAAATTTAAAGTATAATATATATATACACATACATATACATATATATATAGTTTTAGAATAAAAATCTCCCAAATAAAAGGAATATCCAACAATCAGTTTGTAGTTTTATAATTACACGTATTTTCAAACACCTAAATAAACCTTTCAAGCCAGCAGCAGCTAGTTTGTACAAGGGTTTTACTTTCCTGGAGTGGAAGTTCTACATAATCATAGGAGGTTGAAAAACATGAAAACTTACGTAGAGAAATTCTTCCCACAGTTCTTTACACAAACATTTATGAATTGAAAACAAGTGGCTTACTGTACAGACGAATAAGCAAACTAAATTTTGCAAGTGAAACCTGCAATACAGAAACAAGTTAATATGCAGTTCAGATTTATCCAAGAAATCCTCTTTTCTTGTTCATGGTGCTTCAGTTCATCATTCTTCTTCAACCTGCTATCCTCGTAGGCCTTATTCTTCAAGCAGAGAAGAATAATATGCAGTTTTGCATTGCAACACTAAAACCACAAGTAAATAATCTCCTCATATTCTACCAAGTGGTGATTCATGAGAACAATCATCAACAAACCAAAGTCCAAAATGGCGGAAACGTGTAATCTTCTTCTCGAAGCCAGTGATATAGTTGTTGTGAATAATTACATGCTTCCCTTTAGTTTCACTGACCCAAGTTTCATTTTTGAAGTAAAGACCTCCAGAGGGGAAAGCAGCTTGAGGCAATAGATAAAGATCCACCTGAAATGGAAAGATAAATGGAGAAACATAAATGAAATCAATGGCCTCGATAGTGGAAGAAACATGAAAAAGTGGAAACGCCGCTTGCCTAGCCAAGTTCTTTTAGATTACATAATATGCAAGTGATTTTGTGGAACATGAGAAACAAAAACTATGCATATGAAAATTTTAAAAATCTTTGAATATGCCGTTTGCATGAACTGTAATAGAAGAAATAAAATTGTTAAGTCCAATAACTGACCAGCTGTCATACATGAGAGCGTGTGTTAGGGCAGTTAAATGATAAACACTTAAGTTTAATCTAGTCTTGGTGCAAATGCTTAAATGACTGAGTGGTTACACTGAAGTTATGCACTGGAAACAGCTCTATAGAGGAGAGTGGGTGATTGTCCCACCTTTTAATTTATAAGCTGAAAAGAAAATGTGTAAGGTGATTTCCATCGTCACCTCTATAGACTATACATAAATATGATGGGGCTTAAATCATGGAAGTAAAGAGAAAGAAGAGAAGACAAAAAATGATTTAGAATATGGTCATTAGACATGACCTTGTAATGACATGACCTTGACTAAATGGCATTTGTAGATAGCATAGCTTAAAATAGAACTTGATGGAGAAGAGAAACTTATGTAGCTAACTCCAACAACTTTGGTATTAAGGCCTTGTTGTTGTTGTGAAAAAGAATCAAAATTCAAATAGAGAGTGACCAACCAACAATTGGATGTTATTTCAACTCTAGCAAAGATCAGATTCAAATATTTACAATTATGTTAGCTTTGGGCTCTCCTTTTTCCTTCCAAGCATTATAACATAGATGACCAATAAATCATGGAGTTCCATTAAACAATTTATAGCTTCTTTAGGATGGTAGTAATTTTATACAAACAAACAGCAAGTACAAAGCAGATAATTTCATATTACAAGAGGAGAAAGGTTTATGCCAAGTGACAGCTTGATTGAAGTATATTATGCAAAATAACAAAAATAATTGAAACCACAAACATCCAACATGATATGCATGATAATTATAAATTTCTTTATGCAATAATAGTCTTCCAAGTAATTTAAGTCTACAAAATATGAAGGTGCTTTTTTGTCACAAAATAAGTACACGTAAGCTCACATAGTAATATGGCAACACAAAATACAAAGACAAGATTACAAGTCCTTAATCCAAATGCTAGCATTCTTCAATTTGTGATTTATCTAGAGGGTGCAAATACAGTGAGCAATAATAAAAAATACATATGGAAAATCTTACACAGTAAAGTTTATGGTACAACAGTTGGCATTATAATCTTCTGAATCATGAGCTAGTAACTTTCTTGAAATATTTCATCAATAAAAAAAAAACTTTCTTGAGGTGTGGTAATTTGAGCATTCCTTGCTTAACTCATCCTTATCTAGACAATAAGCTGAAGGGTATATCTTTTATGTGCTAATCAAACTCTGAGTATAAACAATTGATGCAATTGGTATGCAAGTTAAATGATACCCAAAATCATCTAAGTTATCAAGCTTACATTCCCAAAGAAAGCATGAGCATTGACTCAAAAAAAAAAAAAAAAAAGCATGAGCATATATACCTGTCCAGCAGTTTTGTTCAAAGCCCAGTTGAAAGCAGGCTGGTCATTTGACTTGGTTTTTTTAGACCATGGTTGGAGTTGAAGTTCTTCAATCCATTTCTTCATCACTACTTTTGCACCATCAGTTGGACGCAGGAAGATCATGCAACTGCAAATATATGTTCTTCCTTTCTTTCCAGGAGGTGGTAAGCTATGAGGGTGGTTCAAAGGCTTTACCTGTATGTTCCAATGTGCCCAAAAAAATGAATTCTTGTCAACGAATTTGTATCCAATCTGTGATAGATAAGGTTAGCAAGGTTGTAAAGGAGCAAAGCACTGCTTTCTGGCTGACTCTGTCAGTCACCAAGAAAAACAGAAAATCACGATTAGCCAAAAGAAATTGAAACTTCCTCAATTTCTTCTTGAAAGTTAAAGATGGATGGTTTAAAACGTAAGAAAGATGCCAAACTTACTGCCGCCATGTCATCTGTGAAGTAAACATCATGGTGCCCCTCCAGATAAGGGAACGGATCTGCTAGCCAAACCATATCAACATCATTATACATCACACGATATCCCAAATCCAAGAGATGAAGCAGATGCTGCGGCCTACGTGAAGTAAAATTGAAGAACCCCTGTGCATGGAGGACTCTATCAAGCAAACCAAAGATGCCAACTTGGTAGCCAACGTGGAAGTAACGCAAGAGAAAGCAAACCTGGGATCCAAATTTGTGAGCAGTCTGGGCATCAGGAGCGGGAGGCACGAGAACAGCATGGCCAGGCCACTTGTTGTTGACCTCGTAGAGGGTTGCGTAATCCTCGGCAATGACGAGAACCTGATCCTGGTGCTTCTGCCTGGATATGCTGATGAGCCAGTTCTGGAGAAAGGGGAGGTACGGTTGGCTCACCGCGCAGACGATGATGGTGCCATTCCTGCCAACAAAGGCAGCGGCCTGATGCAGCGTGTAGTCTCTCCAGCGCGAGAGGGAGGCGGAGGAGGAAAAGGAAAATAGAGAATCCATGGGCCCGATCCAGGGAATGAGGACGCCGAGGAGGACCATGAGGGCGAGGAGCACGAGGAGGCCCGAGCGGCCGAAGAGGGAGGCGGTTCGCTGGTGGAAGCCATAGGAGAAGTAATTGGGGGAGACGTGGTGTGCGTCAGCCAGAGGCTTCTGTTGCTGCTGCCGCTGGTGCAGAGAGGTTGCCATCGAACGAGGTAGATCTGCAATCGGCCATTAAAATGGTTGGACCGAACTTTTGAACCGGTGACCAACTACAGTGAGGCCCTCTTTTATTTTATTAATAATTTTTTAATTTTTTATTTTCAATACATAAATTTTAATATAAAAAAATCACTTAATATTATATTTTATGTAATTTTTAATACATTATATTATGTAATTTTTAATATATTATATTTAATTTTTTATTATTATTATTTTAATAACATAATTAAAGGTCATTTTAATCGTGAATGTTATAAATAAATTAATAATTGGCCTACTATACAATATATGATCAAATTAATTAAATTAATTATCAAATCAATTGAATAATAAAATATTATTTTCAAAAAAATTCATAAAAATAATATTATACGCATAAAAACATTTAAAATGTATAATAATAAATGTATTTATTATATATTTTATTGTCATAATAAAATTATAAATATTGTGATAAAAAATAAATCGATTATAATTTGATTAATCTGATATATAATTTAGTTTTAACCAAATAACACAATGATTTATTGTTAGACCGAGCTATCCGGTCTGATTTTTACAATACTTACTAATAATTAAAATAATATAAAATATAATAAATAAATTTCATTTTATATATTATGCATATCAACGATGAAATATAGCATAAATATCTTCATCATAAAATGTTAATGCATTTAAAAATGTCATTATATAACCACCACCAATATACATTTTAAAATTTCGTCTCATAGGATAATGTCTTGAGTTATTCTCGAATGCATCTCCTTGGCAAAACTAATTAATTTTTTTTTAGATTCATTAATTATTTTTTTCTAAATTCAAAACAAAATTGCTTGCTCGATTGCGGCTCAAGATTGAATTAAAAGTTTTCGATTCAATCTCAATTTGATCCAGAAAATGAACGAGGAGAGTTCAATCTGATCTCGATTCAAGCTGGGTCTAGTTCATTTGTTATCGATTCAAGCTCGATCCGAGCTAAAATCAATCTGACTTTCGATTAATTTTTAATCTTTTATTCAAATATTATGTATAAATATATTTGTTCATTCAATCAGTTTAAACTATAGTTATTCGCTTTAATCTATTATTTAAAAATAAAAATAAAAAAATAATTTACAATAAATATGATTTAAATAATTATATTTAATGAATGTCTAATGATATCTTTCAATAGACTACTGAAAAAACTACATAATAAATCTAGTTACATATATAAATATAGATATAATATTTTTTATTTTTTTAATCGATCTGATTTCGAGCCATCTCGGTCTGATCCTATGTCAGCTCAAAATTGAATTGATAAAATTTTTGAGCCAAAAAAATAGCTCATTAGTTGGCTCAGTTAGATCGAATCGAGCTCAATTCGATTCAAAATTTAATTTAATTTTCGAACGATCTTCAATTTTGAGCAAAATTTACGGCCTTATTTTTAAGTACAATAAACAGCAACTACATTCAATAACTTATTTTTGGAGTCCTTTAGGAGTTGTCCTATGCGAGTTTTTTTGGAGTAATGATTGAAATGCCAATAATTTTTTATTTAAAAAATAAAATGTTATGGTAAATTAATAAGAAATGAATTAATTTGGAATAATTTAAAGTTCATTTATAATAACCGCCTCAAGCAAAATTAGATTCGAAATGGAAGTCAAAAATTCTCCACGTCAGCCCTAGATTATGGGCTCGCACGGAAAGGTCGCGGCTAAAATCGTTCCTCAACGAGCGGTAACCTCACCGTCAGGCTTCAGGAGACCGCATTTCTCGCATTAAAAACTCTTCAATTGAAATCGAAATTATATTCAGCCGGCTCTCGGTCAATCTCCTCCTCCATCTCCAGATCCTCCCTCTCCTTCTTCTCCTCCGATCTCAGGCGAGGCAACCTTGGAAGGAGGAGATGAGGGAGATCCTTCACATCCAGGGAGGCCAATGCGGCAACCAGATCGGTGCAAAGTTCTGGGAGGTGATATGCGACGAGCACGGGATCGACCACACCGGAAAATACAGCGGCAATTCCGACCTCCAGCTAGAGCGGATCAACGTCTACTACAATGAGGCCAGCGGTGGGAGGTACGTGCCGAGAGCCGTGCTCATGGATCTTGAGCCTGGGACGATGGATTCGGTGAGATCGGGTCCGTACGGCCAGATCTTCCGCCCGGACAATTTCGTTTTTGGTCAATCGGGAGCGGGGAACAACTGGGCCAAGGGACATTACACAGAGGGAGCCGAGCTCATCGACGCTGTGCTGGATGTGGTGAGGAAGGAGGCCGAGAACTGCGATTGCTTGCAAGGTATAAGATCTGTGGGCGAAGTTTGGGGTGAAAACGGAATGATTGATAAATTATCATGTTTCTTTGTTTGCTCAAGAAGGTTTTTGACTTGGCATGTTTGGTAGTGCAGATCAACGCGATCTTGGTTTCTTGTCCTTTAATTTCAGAAAATCTTTTGGTAGTCTTAATCTTTCCGCTCTTTATTGTTCGTTTAGTCTGATATGCTATAAACCGAAAGTTGATGTTTAACAGTAGGGGGTCTCCAATCTCTGTCAACCGAGACATGCTTCTGCAAATATCTAAAGCCTACTAAGTGATCTATTGTGGTTTTTCACTGCTCATCTTTACATGTTCAACGCTTATATTATATTCTACAAATGTACAATTAGCTGTTATAAGATTCGACTCTTGTTTGTTCTTGATTCTTCAAGATTTTCTGCGAACCCAATAGCAAATTTTGTCTTTCCATTTCAATTCCTTAATTCATAATGAGCCAAAGAGACCAAACTTAGGGTTCGTTTACTTAGATGAAATGACTGTATCATTCTACTTTTACTCCTTATGAAATAGCTATTCTCATGTTTATCTTGATGAAATAGTTATTTCATAAAAAAATTCTATTATACATTTCATAGAATAGTCATTCCTTCCATCAATTTAAGGAATAGCTATTACTCTTATGGGTTAAAAATATTATTTCAAAATTACTCTTATTCACACATACACGCATATATATACATATAAATATGCATGTATTTGTACGCATTCTTATATGTATACTATATGTATATACTTATATAAGTTACATTTATCTAATTGTTTATGTGGAATCAAATTTAGTAATAATAAATAATATAAAATTTTCATAAGTTATATTAATAGGTATTTTAGTACTTTTTTTTCTCCTCACTTTTTATTCTTCATTATGTTTCATTTAAGTAAACAAAGAATTGTCATTTTATTCCTCTAGGAATAACAACTCCATTTCAACCTTATTTCGTTTCTTTGAAGTAAATGTATCGTTGATGTTTACTTGTATAATGTTAAAGTGAGACTATGAGAGAGACCAAAATGTATTGACACAGAATGAATGTCTCAGTTACGGGTGATTTGGGGTGCTATTAACCTATCAGTTTCTACTGAACATAAAGAGACCAGGCCTTTTGGAATTTTTTTTTTCTTGATAGTACCTTTTGGAATTCTTCTACTTGTTAATTCTGATTACCAAAGGTGTAATTGTTGATATTATACAGAAAGAATATTGTATCTTTTAACCTCTGGAAGAAACTGCTGATTTCATTATTTGTGAATTTTTTCAATGGTTTAAACGGTCGTTTATGTACAAATTTGTATAACTTCTGTTGGCTTTCTAATGTGATCTTTATAGGATTCCAAGTATGCCATTCTTTGGGTGGTGGAACGGGATCTGGCATGGGTACCCTTCTCATTTCGAAGATAAGAGAGGAATACCCTGACCGCATGATGCTTACATTCTCTGTCTTTCCCTCGCCAAAGGTCTCCGACACTGTTGTGGAGCCATATAATGCAACTCTCTCTGTCCACCAGCTTGTGGAGAATGCTGACGAATGCATGGTCCTGGACAATGAAGCTCTCTATGATATCTGCTTTCGCACTCTGAAGCTCACAAATCCTACTTGTAAGTCTGACCTAGACCCAAAATCTTAATATTTATTTAGTTTGCAGTTAAATAAGCATCCTATCTTGCTAATTTTCATTCTATTAATGGTTCAATAAGCGTCTCCAATCTGCAGAATTGTTCTACTTTTGATGATTTTCCTAACGAGGTATTCTCGATGCTTCTCATATTCTTGCTAGGAAGTTCATTTTGCCATAATAATATTACTTTGTACTTGTCGAGATGGATTTATTTTGTTAAAGATAGTGTGGAAATCAGATTTATTGCATATGAAATAATGGCAGTTGCGCTTACTGTTAAATGGTTATTTTTCGTGAAGAAAGTAAGATGAAATTGGAAAGAAGGTACTTTAGTATTAACTATTACACAGTAGGATTTGGATGATGTAGAATTAATACCACGTATAAGCATGAATGATTTGCCAAGAAAGCTTCTCATTCTGGTCTTGAATCAAATTTGCTATTTTTGATTAACTGATTATCTTCTGCCACAGTTGGTGATCTCAACCACCTCATCTCTGCCACCATGAGCGGTGTCACTTGCTGCCTCCGCTTCCCCGGGCAGCTGAACTCTGATCTCCGGAAGCTTGCTGTCAATCTGATCCCCTTCCCTCGCCTCCATTTTTTCATGGTAGGCTTCGCCCCCCTCACCTCCCGTGGCTCGCAGCAGTACCGTGCGCTCACCGTCCCTGAGCTGACCCAGCAGATGTGGGATGCAAAGAACATGATGTGTGCCGCCGACCCTCGCCACGGCCGTTACCTCACTGCCTCTGCCATGTTCCGGGGGAAGATGAGCACCAAAGAGGTCGACGAGCAGATGATCAATGTCCAGAACAAAAACTCATCCTACTTTGTCGAGTGGATCCCAAACAACGTGAAGTCGAGCGTGTGTGATATCCCTCCCACAGGACTGAAAATGGCTTCTACCTTCATCGGAAACTCCACGGCAATACAGGAGATGTTCAGGAGGGTTAGCGAGCAGTTCACTGCTATGTTCAGGAGGAAGGCTTTCCTGCATTGGTACACCGGGGAGGGAATGGATGAGATGGAGTTCACTGAGGCAGAGAGTAATATGAATGATCTCGTCGCTGAATATCAGCAGTATCAGGATGCCACTGCTGAGGACGATTATGCCGGAGAAGAAGAAGAAGAAGACGACTTGCAAGAAGCTTGAAAAATCAAGGGAGAAAACAATAAAAGGCTTAATGGATGACTGTGATTCTCTTCTTTAATGCGCTTATTTTCCTTAATCTGAAGGACATTATGTGATTCTCTGTGCTGGTTTGTTTGACCTTTTTAATATTCTCATACTTCCTATACTTCTTAAGGGTCAAGTTGCAAGGGTCTGATTATATTTATATCATCTGTTAAGGGGTGCCTTTGAGTTATTTTCGAAATTTTTAATTTTGGGTTGAGTTTACTAAATTTCTTTTGATTTTGAATTAAGTAAAATATGAATGAATTTTGATTTTTATACCAAATTGCCTCCTACATCTATATGTCCTTGTATATTAATACAAGAAGCATTTACTTGCACAAGTTTTGTATTATATTTTTTCTCTTAATATCGATATGCATGAACGATAGAACACGCGCACACAAATGCGTGCATTTACGATGAATGATAGGTAATATATTGCTAGTGCTTTGCCTTTTTCGAAACTTTAAGGCTATTCCGGCTAGGCAAATCGGATGCACCGAAGGTGCTGTTTTTGTTGATTTTGAAAGGTTTTGAGGATTTTAACCCAATCCTGTTTGCCTAGGAGTTTAAAATTAACCTAGTTTAATTTTAATCAGGTATATTATATTATATATAAAATTTAATATTAAAAATTAAATTTATTTCACATCCTACACATATTACTAAAATAATAACTAACTTATATCACATCCCTCACATATTCCATATAGATAACACTAACTTTATATCATATCCCTCACATATCCCAATATAATAACTAATTTTATTTCACATCATTCATAACTTTCAATAAATAAATATCCATATTCAAATTTAATTTTAACCTTTTTAAATTTAACCTTACAAACAAACACACCCTATAGTGTTTATAGATGTTTCAATCTTAATAGAGTTGGAGCAGAGACACCATAGAGTGTTATATTAATTGGAGTTTTTGTTATCAGGTTTTATCATGTGTGATTATGTATAACGACACGAATTTCTTTTGCTCAGACAAGATACGCTTTTTTTGAAGATCTTTATAGTTTCTCCTACTACAAGGGATTCCATTTACTTTTAATAGCCGGGCCCGTTTGATTAGAGAAAATTTTCAAAAAAATAATATAATATTTTATATTTTATTTTACACAAATTTTCATTTTAAAAATCACTTAATTTTATACCCAATATAATTTTTAATATAGCTTATTTTATTTTACATCTACAAATTTTTTTTAAATTATCACAAATTTTTTTTAAATTATTTTTTCTTCTTCCAACCAAATGAAGTCTTCGATCAAATTAAGAAAAAAATCTTTTTTAAGAATTGAATTTGTCACGATGTGAACAATTATGAGATTTTTTTTACTTAATTAGGTTCGTTTGATCAAATTACAACTGAAGTCCATGAAAGTTAATTTCCAGATTAACTTTTATATGTGATCATGTCATTGATGTGATATTTAATTGCATACGCACTCAAAATCTTTACAGGTGAAAGAAAAATTTGATTATGCACGTTATATATATATATTTATTTATTTATTTATTGTGTCAGTGTGTGAATGAAGGAAACATAATATTCACTATATTATATAATTAAAGTTGGTTTTCGAATTTTTTTAAATATTTTTATGAATTTCAACAATTATATTTATAACACTCGTATGTCTCTCTCCTTTCTCCCGCCCCTCTTTGCTCTCTCTCTCTCTCCTACCGCCTATAGGCTCCCTCTCTCTCCTCTAAATAATCTCCCTCTTTTCTATATAATATTAAAAATAAGTTATATAATAAATTTATTGGCATAGTAAGATAAATTTATTTATATTATATATAATAATACATATTATATTTTAATTTATTTTTATTAATAAATGTATATATTAATTAAATTAATTTAGTTATGGGTAAATTAATTGAAAATTTAAAATCAAATTTTAAGTCTAAATTTTTGAATTTTACTCCAGTTTACTTACGTTGTGTTTTAATTATAAATTAAAATTTTGCTTTTAAGTTGAGCTAAATTAAAGGTAATTAAATTTTTTAATTTCAATCAATATTTAAGTTAAATTTAATTAGTTATAATTATTTTTACAAAGTATGTAATTTATATTATTTAAATATTAAATTTGATTAATTTTGTTTTATATCTATTAATCTATAAATATTTATATGTAAAATTATAAATTTATTTATTATGAATAAGTGTCATTTAATATTTTAATATTTTTATCATAAAATATTTATTTATATGTAAAAAATAATATGTATGTTTAAAAATAAAAAAAATTAAATATATAATTTATAAGTTTTACTTATATTTTATAATAAATATATTTATTTTAAAACAAAGTAAAAAAAAAAACATTCCTTCTAATTTATGCATGAGAAAAATACTAGTACCATATTATGAGCTTGAGGGCGCCATTTTGTTCAATGTTATGATAATGTTTTATTATATTTTTTTTAAATAAATAATTTATGTAATAATATATTTAATAATATTATAAAAAATTACAAAATTATGTAATTATTAGTCCTTATATTATTTTGAGTATGATTTAGACTAAAATAAGTATGTAATTATTAAAAATATTAAACAAAATAATAAACATTTTTTGTCACATTTTACATAAATATAAATATAAAAAATCTCTCATCCTTTATATTCAACCCAACTCTCAGTCTATTTCATAATATCTTATATACACCTTAACATAAATAATTAATTTTATTTCTCTATTTTCTATCTCAAGCCAGAAGTAAAATTTTCATGGCATATACAAAATGATCTTATTGCAAACAAAAATTAGAATAGAATGAAGTAAAATTAAATAAATTTTTTATTATTATTTTTTAGGGACATTTACATACATACCTCTTAAATCATCTTAAATTACATATTAAACCCTTCATTTTTTAATTGAGAGAATTACATACATACCCTTTAAATCATCTTGAATTACATATTAAACCCCTTATTTTTTAGTTTTCCCACTTAACCCTCTAAATCATTCAAAAATAACATATTTAGGTCTTTCTCAAGATTTTCAAAGTATGTTTTTTGCTGATTTATAATTATTTAGATGTTTATTACCAATAATATATATATATACAAATATTATAAATATATTTACAAATATATGTATTCTACTAGTTTTTATTTTTGGATAATTTAGGGGGTTAAGTTGTAAAATTAAAAAATGAGGGGTTTAATATGTAATTCAAGATGATTTAAGGGGTATGTATGTAAATGCCCCTTTTTAATTTTACAACTTAACCCCCTAAATCATCCAAAAATAAAAACTAGTAGAATACATATATTTGTAAATATATTTATAATATATATATATATATATATATTATTGGTAATAAACATCCAAATAATTATAAATCAGCAAAAAACATACTTTGAAAATCTTGAGAAAAACCTAAATATGTTATTTTTGGATGATTTAGGGGGGTTAAGTTATAAAATTAAAAAATAAGGGATTTAATATGTAATTCAAGATGATTTAAGGGGTATGTATGTATGTAATTCTCTCTATTTTTTAATATAATAATATTAACTCAAACAATTAAAAAATTAAAAAATAACATTGAAATTTAAATAACTTTGATAAGCTCGATTCATGATCTTATTCTACAGCAAAGAAGAAGAAGATCCAGACATAAATGTGCTTCTTCTTCTACGTACATTGAAAGGATGAGAGCTGATTCACATTAAAAAGGGAGAGGTATACTCTGCTCATGCCTAAAGAAATTCCCAGGATCAACCTCAGCCTTCACCATTGCCAACCTCCTGAAATTCCCTTTGAAATATTTCTCCCCCCATTCTCTAGCCACCGCATAGCTCGTGTTCCCTTCTCCCTCGTTCATGCCCAAATCCAGATCCCTGTAATTGAGGTAGGCAGCTCTAGGGTTTCTTGAAACATAAGGTCCCATGAAATCATACAGCTTCCTCATCCATTCCATGTTCTTATCTGCCGCCTCCTTGCCCTCCTCTCTCCAGGTCATCTCATACTGCACGTCAAACAAGCTTCCCTTCCTATGAGGATATGGAGTCTCGCTGGCAGAGATCTCATCCATCCTCCCTCCCAAGGGATCAATGATCATATCAAATTCCCATTCGCCGGCCTCCTCCATCAGCCACCTGCAAATCCCCTCCCAACCTCCTTCGCCTATCGGCTCCGTCACGAGATCCGACTTGTTCTTGAACGAAGTGTTGTTCGTCGCGGGCCGGCGGTCGAGGAGGGAGCCCAGGCTTTTGTTGGGAGCGAAATAACCAAAATTTACGACTGATTCAATCCAACTCATCTCCTTGCAGTCGTCTTCCTCGAGTCCGAGCTCCGGGAAGCTTGCTTCCATTACAGAAAGAAGCTCGTTCTTCTCTCCAAGGAACATGATATTGAAGTCAACTTGAACTGTGTTCTTCTTCTCATTGTCTTTTTCATGAGCCAAAAACACGACTCCCTCTATATTTAATCGCTTATCAACATTAAAAGCTATCCTCTGCCACTTACCGAGAAGAGGAATGGCTCCTTCTTTTAAAGTTTTGCTTTTAGCGGAGACAGTTATCTGTTAAAAATATTATTGATTTCAACTCAAAATGCAAAATCTCAAAATTATATAACAATTTAGAAAATTAAGATTTATCATGAATAAAATTACTGAATTTAAAATCAATTTGATGTAAAAGAACTTGGCATAATATTATAAGATCAGTTGGAGGCAAGGCCAGAACCGGTCTAAACCGCGGTTCAACCGGTCAACCGGTGAATCGGTACGGTTGGACCGGTTGAGTTTAAAATTAAAAAAAAAAAATTCCTAAACCCTAGGTCTCTAACTCAGCCTTCGTTCTGCGGCCTCTACTCGCGCGACAATCACGAACTCGTGATTCCCCTTGCCTCGCACTCTCCTCTCCAGCCCCCATCCTCTCGGAATATTTTATTATTTTAGTATTTTAGTGATATAAAATGATTTAGTATTTTAATATTAACAAAGCATATTATTTATTCAGATCTTTTAACGATGTACTAAATATTATACTCAATTTGTGATTTGCGAATATTTTGTTGGGTTATTGTTATTTCGATTTTCTTGGAATTATTTTTTGGGTTATTGACATAAGATATTATTTGTTGAATTTAATTATTAAATATTCATTTTATGTCTAATTATTGGGTTGATGTGTGAATAATATATATCTTAACTATCTTTATATTATATTTTATTAGTTTTTTTAATTTTTATTTAATCCCGGTTCGACTATTGAACCTTGAACCTCTCAGTCTACCGGTTCTGAAGTCGATCCGATTTTCAAAACCTTGGTTGGATGTGCTATAGAAGAAATATGTCGGAGATTTCACATTGGGACAGATATAAAATATGAATATAAATCTATTTTTAAGCCATAATATATAAACTTAAGCCATTAGTCATTTGTTATAAGAGAATTTAACAAAGCAAGCAATCATACAATTGAGGAATATCATTCTTCAATGAAATATTGATATTTATATTTTTTAATGTTAAATTTAAAAAAAAAACAAAAATTAGAGAAATTTAATTTTAAATTATTATTATTATTATTATTTTAAAATGATAAAAAATATAATGATCTTTCAAAATATATAAACTGTTTAAATTAATTTAAAAAAAATAAAATTTTCTTTCTCTTTCAAAAAAAGGCCAGCAAGAAAAGGGGAGTCTCTAAAAAAAGATCAAATCTGCAATAATTTTACAATCTAGAAATTAAAATTGAGATTTTTTAGAGGTTTAAACCAATTTGTATCATTCTTCTGACCTCAAGGCCTAGATGCAATTTACCCGATAAATATTTTTTTTTATATTTATTTCGTATAAGTTAACACATGGATGTAACTCTTCACTACATTCCTGTTTGACACGAGGGTTAAAATCAGGATCAAAATGGTACTAATTTAAAAAAGAACAATAATAATAATAAATATTTTTTTTTAAATTATTATATACAAGTTCAAAAATATAAATAAACATTATTTTACTTCACATATTCAATAATTTTTAATAAAAATATTTATTTTATTTTACATTCTAGACCAAAATATTTAAATCGAGTATTTTAATCTAAGATATGAAATAAAATTAATATTTTTATTAAAAATTATTGAATATGTGAAGTAAAATAATAATTTTTTATATTAAAACTTGTATAAATTGATGAAAAAAATTTATTTATTATTCTGATTTTGGTCCTCGCATCAAACGGAGCTTTAAGACGTAAGAGAACAATTCTCTCAAATTAAAATATTTGGTCTGGCACGTTTGCTAGTCTAAAATTCAAGTACCAAAACGTAATTAATCCTATTTCTTATTATTTTTATTTTAGATAAATCTAAAATTACCATATTACCAAGTGGTAATTTCCATCCGGATACGAACCTAATCAGGCTAATTGTGAGTCAACAATAATCAACTTATGAAAATTTTTTTTTTTATTTATAGTATCAATTTTAATATTAATCATTAAGTATTATAATTTTTTTATTTATTTTCAAAATTATTAGTTAAATTTATATTTATATTAATTTAAATTAGAAAATATTAAATTTATTTAAATTGTAAATTAAAAAAAATTATAAAAAAACAAATAGACAGGTTATGACAAGAAAATAGGTTATGCATATATTGAATGTTAATGTTTTACTCATTTAATAAATAGATCGGGCACGAATTAAACTTAAATGAATCAGAAGGAAAATTCGAAGCCTAATCACTATAAATGGCAATGGAGAAGGTTTGCATAGAATTAAAGAAAACTCATACTCGTCAAATTTTCTTTTAACAATTTCTCATATTTATCTGATACCCACTTCTGCCCGATTACGTAATTTTATTTAATTACTAGCAGATCACAGGATATGGTGAGTATAGTTTTGTTAGACCCAAATCCGACTAACCCCATAAAGAGTCGAGGTGGGTCACAAGTTACGAGTATAAATTTACGATCGGTACTCATTCCATTAAAAATAAATTAAGATAAATTAAATGAGTTTGAATAAAAATTATCATCCCTAAAATTGCCGACTTGAATTCGATGAATTACCTTGGGTGGAACTTCCACCAGCTTGATCTTGTAAGCAAGGACAACTCCGAAGCTCGATCCTCCTCCTCCTCTTATGGCCCAAAACAGATGCTCGCCCATGGATCCTCTGTCGAGGATATCGCCATTAGCGGTCACTATTCGAGCATCAATGATGTTGTCAATGGCGAGCCCATGGGCTCTCACCATCATCCCCAACCCTCCGCCGCTGAAATGGCCGCCGACTCCCACCGTCGGGCAGGTCCCTGCGGGGAACGCAAGAACTCTGCTTTTCATGGCAATGGCGTAGTAGAGCTCGCCGAGCGTTGCGCCGGCTTGAACCCAAGCCTCGCCGCGGGTGTCGTCTATTATGACGGAGCGCAGCATCTGAAGGTCGATGAGGATGAAGAATGGGGTGAGGATGGAAGCGTAGGAGAGGCCTTCGTAGTCATGGCCGCCGCTGCGGATTCTGAGGGGGATGTTGAGGGTCCTTGAGCAGGAAACAATGGCGTGGAGTTGGGATTCATGGGTCGGGGTGATGATGAGGAGGGGTTTGTGGGACGAAATTAGGGTCCTTGGGTTCTGGATGGAGGAGAAGAGGAGGGTTTTGTAGTCTCTGTTTTCTTGGGAGAAGATGACGTTGGAAGGGATCGTTTGGTTATGGAGGCAGTGGAGGAAGGATTGCTGGTCGGCCATGGCGGTTTGCTGGCTGATGGCATGGGAGGAGGAGGGTGAAAGTAGGAGGAGGAGGAGGAGAAGAAGCAGAAAGATAGTTGGAAAATTAGGAGAATTAATCATCTCTTCCTCTTCTAAGAGATTTTGATCTTTAATCAATCCTTTAGAACAAGGGATTTCTAGATCTCCAACTTAATATAGAGAGTTGAATGGAATTTTTTTATAATAAACGCAATTAATTAATTAGTTAAATTTAATTTTTAAACATTTAAAAATAGATATATTTACAGAGTTATCCCAATAAATTATTAAAAAATTAAAAAATAGACATATTTAAGGAGTCAGCCCAATCTCCGGCCGACTCCACAAAATAAAAAATTAAAAAAAAAAATGCTAATGCCATTGGGCATCGACTGAAGTTTCGTAAACTTCATACGACTCCGTCTAATGATTGTCGGACTATGATGTGTTTTTATTTTGTTTTTTTGAAGTTGCCGGATCACCGAGAGACTCCTAAGCAAGAGTCACCTGGTCCTTGCATATATCTATTTTCAATTTTTTTAATAACAATATTTAAATTATTAATTAATTTATTATTAAAATATTTTTTTAAAACCTAATTTAATTTTAAATAGACATATTACATCACATAGTTAATTTATTTTATATCTTACATATTTATTAAAATAACAACTAATTTATAACATGTCTTTCTCGTATCTTAATATAATAACTAACTTCATTTTATATTATTCATAATTTTTAATAAAAAATATTTTTATTTAAATTTAATTTTAATTTAATTAAAAATTAAATCTTGCAAGCAATTGAAGAAGGCCTTTAAGTTGTGCTATAGTAAAATTTTCCTTCTCTTTGGACATTTCTTATTAGGAAAATTTACATACAGAACATTTTCTATTGTAACAATAGAAATGTAAAAAGAATGTGGTATATATAATATTTACTAAAAGATGGTGAAATATGTAATTTATGAAGAATTTAGTGTTCTGTACGTAAATCTCCCTTCTTATATCATTATTTGTGATTTATGAATTATGAGGTTAGATATTCCATAAAATAATAGGCAAAGTCATTACAAAAGCAATTGAAACATCAACAACCATTTTGTTTATATACATTTTAAAACTTAAATTATAATGACTTTTTAAACAGTTAGACTGATATAACGAAAGATAAAAAGAAATGTCACTGGACCTCCTAGCTTACTTTCATCCAATTCTACGATTATCAAACGTGTTAAGAGCAAAGTAATCAAAATTATTAAAAATAAAATACCTAAAAGTCAACATCATAAACTTAATAAGCAGCTAAGTGTTTATCAAACCTGTGAGCTACGCATAATAAAGAATCTCCTCAGATGAAAGGCCATCTGAAATAGCAGAACAAAAGATATCTATTGTAAGGCACTCGCGATATTCCAAATAAATAACAATACTCCCCGGCTAAAGATGCATCAAAATTCCGGTTTGGTACGAGGACCAAAATAGTACTAGTTTAAAAAATAACAATAATAATAATAAATAAATTTTTCTAATTATTCTACATAAGTTCTAATATAAAAAATATTATCTTATTTCACATACTTAATAATTTTCAATAAAAATATCAACTTTATTCCACATCCTAAATCAAAATACTAGATTCTAATATTTTAGTCTATGATATAAAATAAAGTTAATATTTTTATTGAAAGCTATTGAATATGTGAAATAAGATAATATTTTTTTATATTAAAATTTGAGTAGAATGATTAGAAAAAATTATTTATTAATTATTATTATTATTTTTTTAAATTAGTACTATTTTAGTTCTAATTTTAGTCCTCGTGCCAAACATTAATAGCAGAATGAACACAATATGACTTAGATACCAAAATAAATAATGACACCTTACAAAGGCATTAGACCTTGCAGTAGCCAAGAATATCAATTAATACAGTGTGTTAAAGCACAAGTATAGTATGAATAAAAATTATTTTTATTTTCTTAAAAATTATGAATAAAGTGAAATAAAATTAATTACTTAAAAATTATAAAAAAATTATAAAAAAATTATAAAAAAATTATATTAAAATTTATGTTGGGCGTGATATAAAATATATTTTTTATTTTTAAAAATTAAGAATAAATATGTCCAAAAAAAAATCACCAAATAAAAGGGACCTTTTTAGAGTATCAGAAAAATGATTATAGTATATTTGAATATATATGTTCCAGAGCTATATTAATATTACTGATTATGCATACAATATACATCAAAGAGTAAATTATCAAACATAAGTAAAATTAGGAAGAAAACGAAGTAATTCGAATTGAATTTATTAATTATAATCTATAGATAAAATTTGTAAATTCAATTCACATATATATATATTATAGTTAAATATTATTATATATATTGTAATAAATTAGAATGGAGAGAGGCAATAAAGAGCAAAATTAAAATAAATTCTAAAAAAATATGATAATACTGCAGGGTCTTTGCTTGTTATGAGAAAGAGAATCAGATTGCGAGATTAAGTATAATTTTACCAGTTATATAATCCATAAATTAATTAAAAATTTTAAAAATAAATTATATTTCATATATATTATTTTTAAAAAAATATTTTACAATATACATACATCAGATAATAACTAAATATAATATTTATTTTCTATATATAACAATATCTTTGATCACATTATAATAGATAAAAATATCATTAATTAATTTAATTTTAACTTAAATAAAATCAAAATTAATTGAGATAAATAAATCCATCAATAGTGATTATAATTTTTAGAGAGTATTTTGTTTATTATTATTGTGATGTTATATCATAATATTTAGAAAAATTAATTAATTAAAAATAATATTATAAAAATTATAATATTATCACCTCAAAATAATATTTGAATGTTACTCAAAATTACATGTTATTGACATGCCAACCTAATTATATATAAATGATGGAGTGAGATTTTTTTTTAATATAATAATATTAAATTAAATAAATTATAATATTTAAAGATAATATATATTTAAATAATATTATCATGTGAATAACTTAAATATCTAGAATGCCCAAAACCAAACTTCCCCCATAGCCCAAAATTAATGATATTAATCAGAGAAGAGAAGGTTATCACCCACATGTCAACATGAGAAAACAAAAAATTAGAAAAATCACTTTAAAAAGTCAAGTTCAGAGTAAATAAATAATTTGAATTTGCATATTAAACCTTAGAAACATAAATACAATACTGTAAATAATAAAAAATAAGTTAAATTGCATCCAGCTTGTTAGAACCTTTTCTAACACCCCTTGCCGAACAGCTGCTCAACAGCAGCTCCTTGTCGAACAGTTGCTCAATAGCAGCCCATTGTCGAACAGCAGCTCAACAGCAGCTCAAAGAGATATTACAAAATCGTACCCTCCATACTACTGTGTCAACTCAGCATTTAAAACAGCATGGGAGCCACTCCCTAATCGTCCTTTCCAAAAGTAGGTGTCAGATGTTGCAGACTACAGCTACTATGTCCCCTCCTCTTTAAGCTATAAATAAGGGGGGATTGCTCTCTCTAAGGAGGCTTCCTTCCTCTCTCTCTCGGGCTGAGCTGCCCCTCTCTTTATATCCCTCTTGTACTCATTCGGTCTCCATTTAGAGATCAAGCTTTGTAAGAAGAGATTCGATTAGTAGATTCAAATCTCCTGGACGGCGTTATGGTTTTTCCCCCGGACACTCGGGTTTTCACATTAAAATTGCCGTCTCATTTCTCTCTGTGGTGGTGCATTTTTTGCATCAATACGGCCATTTCGATAGACCTCATATTTCACAAAAGTTCATAAAATATAAATGATTCATCATGAATTTTAATTTTTATCTCGTTTTCAATAATTTGTGATAGAATGACTAAAAAATTTCTCTCTCTTTCTCTTTTATTGCTAGAGCATCATTCTCATTCCTATCCTTGCTCTACTATACCTACTCTTCTCTGGTCCATGAATTCAAGCAATTCAAGGAAGGCTCGAGCTTCTTCCCCCACTGCTAGTAGCCGCTAGCGAAGAGTGCTCGAGAGAGAGAGAAATGGAGCAGTGATGAGCTTGCTCTGATTTTATAGAGGATAGAGATAGGGAGAGAGAACAATTTATATGAGTGGTATTCTTCTAGTTTTGTGGAAAAGAAACTTATTTAGGTATTACAAAATTTGATATTCTAATCATATTATCGTCATAATTTTCAAGTAATATAAAGAAAATTATAATATTCAGAAATAAAATATAAAAAAAGTGACATGAGAGCACAAAATCTACAAAATAACAAATTTATCTCTCTTAATCACTCCTCTCTCTCTCTCTCTCTGTTCTTGAGTAATAGTTGTTGTCCAGTTGTATATCACACTTTCAACACGATTCTTGAGTAGTAGTTGCTGTTCAGATGCATATTACACGGGCGGATTTGGATCAGGTTAAGGGGGCGTTTGGTTCAGTGTTATTTCAATGTCAATGTTATTTAGATGTCATGTTATCTAAATGTCTTTGTTATTCATCAATGGATATTTGTTTGGTTCAATGTTATAATATTAGAAAATATCAATGTTATCCAAATAATTTTTGTTTAGTTGGAAGTTATTGACATTATAATGACAATTTGACGGTGTTATCTTGAAATATCGCCCAATTTGGGGTGACATCTAGATGTCACCATGGAATGACATTTTTGTAATTAATTATAATGTTATTTAAAGATGTCATTAAACCAAACAATTATTTTTTAAAGATAACATAACATAACATTGAGATAACACTGAACCAAATGCCCCCTAAATAAAATTCACACTATTTATTAACCATATTCATGCCGATTCTATATCCCCCAACGCTTTTGGCCTGTCCTGTTTCTCCCAAAACTTGAACCCACACTAATATTTCTCCCATTTCACTTTGTTTAAATTCATGAATGGTGATTTGTTTTAGTTTAAAACTAAAGAGATAATATCAATTCAAGTCTTTCAGCTTTAGAATTTTATAATTTTATTTAATTAATAGAGGGTCACGAATCAGAGGAAAGTATAATTCTGTTATGCTCGAATTCTACGGCCATTATGATACAAGTCATTGGTTACAAATATAACTTTGCTCCCCGTCATAAGAGATTGTCGTGCCTTGGGAGGGAATAGATCAATGGGGATCACGCCTCAAAGTAGATTGAACGTCAAAGTGATGATGTGGAGTGAGAAAATAGAGGGGAGAGAGGAGAGAAAAAAAAAAGATAAAATTATAATTTCAGAATAATATTTTTAATTTAAAAAAATAATTATTTTTTGGGCAGAGAAAAGAAATAATTAAACTATGAAATAGTTATTTTACTAAACTAAAAGTAAAAATAACTATTTTATAAAAAATAATGGTAATATAAAATAATCATTCATGCAAGAAATTAATGCACTTAATGTGAATGTAAAGTTTAAATCACATGAGATCATAAGAAATAATATTGTTAGATATTATTTATAAGCTATGAAAACAAAAAAAAAATAAGGAATGCCTTGAGATGATTATAAAAATATGCTTAAAAGAATGTCAATTTTATTTTTAAATTAATAAAATTAAATAAAAAAGTCACTGAATCAATCTTAATGTAATGAATAAAAGATTCACACATGTAATTAAATTGGAGAACTTGCAAAAATACATCTTGCAAAAAATATATATAAATAAATAAATAAATAAAAAGAAAAATGTTTTCAAAATAAAAATAATAACGAATATGGTGATCACTGTAACGATTAGGAAGGAAAATAACCTCATAGCAAATTATTATAATGGCTCAATTATCAAAATGACTGAAGCAAAAAAAATCAACACAGAAATGATAAGGAAAAAAAATTGTAATTTCTTTTTTTTCCGAAAATTAAAAAAACTGTAATTTTGGCTACAATTTAATAATTTCATTCCCTCATATGTATCGTATAACTCAAAGAGAATGATATAAGAACTTCTTGATTGGATATTCAAATTATCAAATAAAGAATATATCATGTTTTTTCTTTCATAATTTTCTCGTGTTTTCTTCATCTTCCTCCAAATAAATTACATCCTTGAGTTTGTTTGTTTTCGGCAAATAGAGCCACTGAATCCTTCACTAAAATTAGAATAGATTAAAAATTGTTGAATGCAAAGAATTATTTAATTATCTAAATAATAAAGATAATGATGCCGGCCAGCATTAATCACTCGGAAACTAATTAAAATTCATGAACATATATCAAAGTGATCTGCAGGAGATCGCAAAAGGCCAAGCTAATTATGCTGGATTTCAATATATATATATATATATATATATATATA
>KZ451975.1:183772-208439 GCA_002786265.1 Apostasia shenzhenica | reverse complement strand
TGGAAATCCAGCATAATTAGCTTGGCTTTTTGCGACTCGCCAGATCCTTTGATATTATGTTCATGAATTTAATTAGTTTCCGAGTGATTAATGCTGGCCGGCATCATATTCTTTTATTATTTAGATAATTAAATAATTCTTTGCATTCAACAAATTTTAATCTATTCTAATTTTAATGAAGGATTCAGTGGGCTCTATTTGCCGGAACAAACAAACTCAGGATGTAATTTATTTGGAGGAAGATGAAGAAAACACGGAGAAATTATGAAAAGAAAAAACATGGTATATTCTTTATTTGATAATTTGAATATCCAATGCAAGAAGTTCTTATATCATTCTCTTGAGTTATAACGATACATATGGGGAATGAAAATTATTAAATTGTAGCCAAAATTACAGTTTTTTTTAAATTTTCGGAAAAAAAAAGAAAGTACAATTTTTTTTCCTTATCATTTCTGTGTTGATTTTTTTTTGCTTCAGTCATTTTTGATAATTGAGCCATTATAATAATTTGCTATGAGGTTATTTTCCTTCCTAATCGTTACAGTGATACATATTCGTTATTTTTTTTTATTTTGAAAACATTTTTCTTTTTATTTATTTATTTGTATTTTATATATATTTTTTTGGCAAGATGTAATTTTTGCAAGTTCCTCCAATTTAATTACATGTGTGAATCTTTTATTCATTAAATTAAGATTGATTCAGTGACTTTTTATTTAATTTTATTAATTTAAAAATAAAATTGAGCATTCTTTTTAAGCAATATTTTAATAATCATACTCAAAGGCATTCCTTATTTTTTTTGTTTTTTCATAGCTTAATAATAATATCTAACAATATTTATTTCTTTATGATCTCATGTGATTTAAACTTTACATTCACATTAAGTGCATTAATTTCTTGCATGAATGATTATTTTATATTACCATTGTTTTTTATAAAAATAGTTATTTCTAGCATTTAGTTTAGTAAAATAACTATTTCATAGTTTAGTTATTTCTTTTTCTCTGCCCAAAAAATAATTATTTTGTTGTAAATTAAAAATATTATTCTGAAATTATAATTTTATCTTTTTTTTTTCTCTTCTCTCTCCTCTCTAATTCTTCTTACATCCCTCCACATCAACTCATTTGACGGTTCAATCTACTTTGAGGCGTGATCCCCATTGGATTCTTATTCCTCCCAAGGCACGACAAATCTCTTTATGACGGGAGCAAAGTTTATTTGTAACCAATGTGACTCGTATCATAATGGACCGTAGATCGAAGCATAAGAATTTACTTTCCTCTGAATCCGTGAACCTCTATTAATTAAATAAAATTATAAAATTCTAAAGGCTGAAAGACTTGAATTGATATTAATCTCTTTCAGTTTTAACTAAAACAAATCATCATTCATGAATTTAAAACAAAGTGAAAATGAGAAATATACGTGTGGGTTCAAGTTTTGGGGAAAACAGGACAGGCCAAAAGCATTGGGGATATAGAAATGGGCAATGAATATGCGTTAATACAATAGTGTGAATTTTTTTAACCTGATCCAATCCGCCTTAATATGTCTGTATGAACTGGACAAACAACTATATATATATATATATATATATATGGCAATGAGATATATATTGAATTATCTCGATATATCGCCGAACAATTGTATAAGAATTTGTATTATATTAAATTAAAGATGTAATTCCACTTAGGCCTGTGATGCTTACCTACTTTGTTATAAAGATTCACAAACATCAAAATATATCATACAGGTCCACAATAATTATTATATAGTTCACTAAGGCTCTAATTATTTCTAAAAAGTTTTCAATCAAGTCTAACATAACAGTTTTAGTTTAAAATACCATTAATTTATCTAAAAGATTTAAATAAATATTTTTTAATTTTACCATTATACCCCTGTGCATTGCGGCATCACCATCGTACTTGCGCTCTGTGCACGCGGCCTCGACTGCAGGCCATTGGGCCCAGGTGAGCTCGCGCAGGCGGCTGCCCTCACCGCTGCACAGCCTCGTCCGGCCTCGCACACGGGTGGTCACGCGTGCAGCCTCACACGCGGCCTCACACGTAGGTGGCCGCTCTCACAGTTGCTCGCGGCCTTGTGCACAGAGCGGCCTTGGGTGCAATTAGCTGCCATCTCGGTGGCAGACAACTCGAACCGGCAGGCTTGCGCAAGTAGGGTCTGGCGAGGCTGAAAATAGTGATGGCATACTTTAAAAATTGATAGATTAAGTAAGAGTATTTTGATCATTTTAAAAATACTTAACAGATTCTGTTATGGAGGGACCACGATGTCATGTGTAATATTTTTTTGAACTTAAATGACATATTTTGAGATTTATAAATTTTTGTGGCATAATAGGCAAATCTCAGATGCTTAAATGAAATTTATCACTTGATTAATTTACTTCCATATACGTTGAAAATGCTATAAATAAATGAGTAATTAATGAGTTAAATAATATTGATATGTAACATATAATTATATAAAACTTATTAGTGTATATAGCGAATAATTGTCTTAGATCAAGGAACAATTTGAATTTCCTTAATACATGGTAAATAAATTTCTAAGAGCAAGCAATTGGTATAATTATGTTGATATTCATCTAATTATTATGTAAAAGTATATATTCAATTAAATCACTTGTATAAAAATATTATCTAAATATATTATAAAATTAAATAATTAATTTTTTTAAATAACATAACAAAATATTAAACTAATATTAATGCAAAAACCCCCTAAATAATATATTTGAATACTATATCTTTAAATTACACATAAATCCGTAATCTTATCTCAAAATATCTCCCATAATCTTGTTATTGAAGGTATTATATATAAATATATTTTATTGCTATATGCTTATTACATATATATAAAGTAAAATGTAAATAATATGATTAATTTTTTGACACATTATGCCACACTAAATTATTTTAATTGAGAGCAACATATTCCTCTTCATCAATATCTATAATATTTTCAAAAAATTATTAATTAATTTTTATATTTTTCTATATTTTTTAAATTTAATGTTAATGCAATGTAGTTTTTTTAAAAAATACTTTACTTGAGTTGAAACTTAAAATAACGTCATCAATTTAATATTTACTTTGCATCTAATACAAATTCTCTTATAAAAACATTTAATTTTATTTCATCTAATATATAAATTTTAATATTAAAAACTTAATTTTATATCACATCTTACACATATTAAAATAAAAAAAATTATTTTATTTTACATTTTATATAATTTTTAAATTTAAGATGATTTTATTTATGTCATAAATAAATACCAATATTTTTTTCATTCTCAAAACCTTAAAAAAAAAGAGGATAAAAAAAACGAAAAATAAAATAAAATAACACCACAGTTATATTCGTTTTTCCTTAAAAAAAAAAGAGAGATGGGTACCAAATTACCAATATATCCTCATATTTAATTTAAACATCCCATGACTCCCTCCTCTTGCCCTCTTCCCTACTTCTTCCTCCTTCCCGTCTTCTCCTCCCTTTCCCATGGCCGCGACCTCCAACCTCCTCGCCGTCTCCTTCCTCCTCTCCCTCCTCTCCACCCCATCACTATCCTCTCCCCTCATCGACCAACTCAACCTGTCCCCTCCCGCTTACTTCCTCGCCGCCATCACCAACAAGTGCCGTCTCACCCCTTCTCTCTGCTACTGCAACTCCACCGCCACCACCTCCCCAACATCTTCAAATTCACCGTCGTCTCCAACCACCTATGATACCTTGACCCTAACTGCTCCTTCTCCTTCCCCCACATCGACCTCCATTCTCGCCACAACCTCGCCCCACTCTACCTCTCCTTCACCTTCTTCTGGAACTACCGCCCTCTCTCCATCAAATCCATCGATCTCTCCAACAGTTCCTTAATGGGTTCTTTTCCTTCCCAAATTCTCAACTGCAGAAGATCCAATCCCTCGATCTGAGCCACAATAGCCTCTCTGGGTCCCGTCCCCTTGAGCCCTTCTCTTTTCTCACCAATCTTTCCCACCTCAATCTCTCCTATAACCGTTCCTCCCCTATTGATGATGACGAAGGGGCTTTTCTCTTTAGAAGATTCAATACCTCGAGCTTTCTCCATTCCGGCCCTCTTCGTCAAGATTACAGGTTCAAGGCGACAACAACGATCTTGCTATTTGTCGGCGTTTTAGCCATGGTGGCATCAGGGATGGGTTGCTTGATATGGGCTATCGGAACAGGGCATAAGTTCACTACGACTGTGATGCCTGTGGCTAATGAGGGCAGGGAGTATTCGCCGGGTGATGTCCCAAGAAAGGAGAATTACTGGTATAAAGTGCGACTCCTGACAGGCTTTTAGAAGAGTGTCGGATTTTGGTGGAGGTGAGGAAGAAGAACGTGGTTAGGGTTTTGGGATGATGCGATGAGAGGGAAATGCGGGCAGTGGTGATGGAGAGAATGGAGGGAGTCACTGCGAAAGTATGACGCCGCCAAGGAAGGAGAGGGTGAAGGTGGCGATGAAGCATCATCATTTAGTTCGAGGTATTTTTTTTACTCAACACAAATTTCAATTATAGTAATTAATTTTATTTCACATTTAAATAAATAAGAATATTAAAATTAAATATATTTTATATTTTATATATTTTTTAATATTAAAATTATTATTTTTTATAAAATTTAAAAAATAAAATATTTTTTTTATTAAAAAAAAATTTGAACCAAACTAGACCTCCTGAAGGTTGTAGAAGCCCTGGCTGCTCTTGAGGAGGAATGGCCACAGGTCAAGTGTGATCTGAGGACTGATAATGTGATGGTGAGTGAAGATGGAGAGCCGTTGATTTTGAAGATCAAGGTTGATGATAATCAGAGGGCCAATAATAAAGGTAATTAATAATTATAATAAAGGAAGAATTTTTCTAAACAACTAACAATTGGAAGCATCATTGATACAAGTTGATTTAAAAACCATAAAATTACCTAATGTAATTCGATCTTTTAAAATATTTCATGTTTTATGCTAATTTTTTAGTTAATTATTCTCTTAATCAGAAATCTACGAGTTTGGAGTGTTTCTATTAGAATTAGTAGCTTCTAAGCGTCAAGTGGAGCCGTTTGAAGGAGGTGTTCCAGCGTTTGTAAAATGAATTAAGAGGTATGAAGAAACATATAAATAAAATAAATATTACTAAAATGAAGATATTAAAGTAAATGTGTGGATATACACAAAAGAATAAAATGAGAAATAATGAGTATATCCGAAAGAAAATTAGTGTTGCACCAATTAAAGATAAACTTACAGAAAGTCGGCTTAGATGATTTGAACATATAAATCGTAGGCCGATTGAAGCTCCAGTTAGAAAAATCGAGTTATTGGATCTCGCCCATGATTTTACGCACATATCAAAATAATAATTTATACCACATTTTTCACACATCTTAATATAATAGTTAGCTTTATTTCACAATATTCATAATTTTTAATAAAAATTTTTATTTATTTATTTAAATTAAATTTAACAAATAAATAAACCGTTCATACTACCAATAGTTATGGGGGGAGGCAAATGAAAGCTCAACTTCTCAACCCCTTTGAATAGCAGTGTACATTAAATAACTCCAACTAAAAAAAATCAAATTGAGCAATTAAATTTGATCGTTCTGATTTTTGATTTTATTTATAATATGTCAGTTTAATTAATAATTTAATAATTACATTTATTTTTGATCAAATAGTGATAATGTTATCAAACTAATGTAAAATATTTGTAATTTATTCACAGATTACACATCTAGGATTAACTTAGGTTTTATGTTATTTTTCTGCTATAATTTATTTTCTGATAAACATAACTTCCTTAAACTATTGATTAACGTTAATATACTTATTTTTCTACTCCCTTATCTACAATTTATAGTTAATATGTTTATTTTTTTAAAAAATTACAATGTTCACTAATGCTTTTCTGCTCATGTTTTTAATTTCTGTGATTGTGAAATCTTCTAACAGGTACGAGTACTCAAATTTTACCCGCAACCCGCCCCGCCTCATTGTACATATATTTTTATCTATTCTTATATAAGTTTATATAGAATCAAATAAAAAGAATGCATTAAAAATGAAAAAATGTAAAATCTTACTTTCATAATGTGATATTCACCATGTAGCTACAATTTTTGTTGTTTCAAATAAAATAAAATAATTTGATTTTCATTAACATTAGTGAAGAAACGGGGCGGGGCGGGTACGGGTTTGTGAAAACTAAAATAGAGGCGGGTATGGGGCAGATATTGGTAATGAATAATATATAGTGGAGCGGGTATAGGAATTTATAAATCCGACCCAAACCCGCCCTGTTACCATTCCTAGATTCGAGTTACGACTGAATAGTCAATAGCCCTTGTTTGAATATAAACCAGGAGGAAGTCCATAAAGCTTGCTTTCTTCCAATTTCAGAAAGAAAAAAAAAAAAATTCTGTGAAGGTCAAAGTTATAACCAGAATGATAATATACAAGCAAATGTAGGTTCTACATAAGTTTTGAAACATTAGAAACATGAGGAAATAAGGCTGCTACTGATACATTCCCCTATACAATGGAAGCACAGGTCTTCAAGATCATCAGGTTTTATATACTCAGAAGAAATCAGTACTGGAGTTTTCTTCCACCATTGTCGAGATCATTACCCGAAATCTACGAAGAAGAGATTGGTGTATCAGGATTGGATCCCCACTCGGTCCATGATCCATCGTACACCGGCACCTCAGTCTTCCCGAGTCGATGAAGACCCTGATATGCAAAAAAAAATTGTTTTTTTTTTTAAATAATATTTAGTTTCCATTTTAATTATTTCTTTCTTTGGTTTGTTCAACCATGAAGCAGAAAGAAACTCTCTTACAAGGGCAAGTATGCAAGCAGTGACGCCTGTACCGCATGAGGCAACCACCGGACGATCCAGGGAGATGCCTGCAGTTTCAAGTTGGCTGAGTGGTAAATAAAAATTTCTGATTCATTGAAGAAGAGATTAGGAGTTCGCTCTTTACCCAAAAAAACTTAAAAAAAGGAAAAAAGAAATCAAAAAGATGGCATAGAGAATCAAAAACAGAGGTGAAGAAAACATGTACAAAGGTTAGATCAGAGAAATTAAGCTGAGGTGGGCTGAGAATGTCAAGACTGTTAAGTTGGCTTGCAACATCAAAATTGATCAAAAGTTGAATCTCATTTCTTATCGAATGGAAATTGACTCGATCTAAGCAGACCAACTAACAAGCCATTTTTATGACTCGAAACTTTTATCAATTCAATCTTGAGCCAGTGCAGAATCGGATCGATTAATATATATAAATATATATATAAGTTTACTTCAATATGTTATTTTTTTGCCATGACTTAATGGATGACTACCTTTGTTCCACATTTAATTGTTGATTAATTTTTTATTTCTATTTCTAACCATTAGAACGAGATAGTGTGATTTAATTTGATTGTATGAACAAAGTAATTTGAACTTAGCATTTTGACTGAAAGATCAAAAATTAATCAAAGGACGGATCGACTTTGACTTAAATCGAGCTTGAATTGATAATAAATAAGTCAAACTTAGCTTAGATTGAGATCAGATTGAATTCTTTTCGTTCATATTTTAAAACAGATCAAGATCGTATCGAAAACTTTCAATTCAATATTGAGCCAAGATCAGACCAGCTCAAAATTGGATTGTTAACCACCCTAATTATATCAATTGGCACATAACACTCAAAACAAAAATATACAATTTGCACTCTCAAAAGTTGTAAATTTGATGCTTTATAACTTCTCTAAAGGTGCAAAATATAAAATTTATCAGAGTGTATATTTTTATTCTGGGTGCCATGTACAAAGACTATGTATTTTCAGGGTGCATTTTGCATTTTGTTCAATATCAAGTCAATTGGTTAAAGGTTGTTAGAAGTAGGATTTTCATGTCACACACAGCACTACGGAAAAACTATTGGCCAAAAAACAAAAAGTTATAAAGCAAATTCCAAGTAACTAGAATAAGGTTGTTTGATCAATATGATGGAACTTTGTATTTTAACCTCAGAACAGGAGCCAAAAAGGGAAAATGACTGTTACATTAGAGCACAAAAGTAACAAAACCACTATGCTTTTCTCATGTACTATAATGTTCAACAACATAAAATATTATTTTTGTATAAAGTCCTGCTATATATCCTCAATAATTGACCAATAAATTGATCAATCATAATTTAAAGCTTTAAATTACTAGATTATCTAGTGGATTAAGTGCTAATCTTGTAGTGAATTAAAACCATAAATCATAATTGAACAATTATTGGTCACTTATTGGGACTGCGTAGCATTTTTCTTTTGTATATTATAATACATGAGAAGAAAGGGGCGAAAAAACTATTTGATTGTCCTCACCTTGCTGCTCAAATTTTTTGACAAGCTCCTCCCTTGGCGATAGCATTTTTTTTCCGTCCAACATCTACAAAAAATAGAGAGAGAGAGAGAGAGAGAGAGAGGCACACATTGGAATTTTGAATTCATTAGTTGTATAACTGAACTAACTAGAAAAAAGAAATTGTTAGAAGCTAAGAACTTTCTGAAAAGAAAGTAGTTCCCCTTGTTTGTCTAGCAAAGAGCAGAAACCAACTCTCTGGTAGTATCCCCTCATCTGTATGATTACCAAAAATGTTCATGTATTTGAATATTTTGTCATTTGAGGGCTTTTGGTGAATTTAGTAATTTTTATCTTTTTGTAAATTGACTAGTTTAAAATATATCCTTTACATAGCAAAGAAATCTCTATAAATTCTCCAATGTTCGGCATTAACCACCATCAAATACTTCACCTCACTCCTCTATTCTTCTCTTTTACTCTCCTATTTCTTGTTCCAAAAAGCACCACACAGAGGAAAAAAATGAATCACTCCGGCTTTACCTGCTCAAAAGGAATACATGTGCTTCCAGGTACGTGACCACTTCTTATTCCTTTGCGTGGCTCAGGAGCTACACCATCAAATCTAGGAAATAAACACGTAAAGGATCTTTATCAATCTAATGACTTTTATTACAGAAGTAAGATCTTCAGACTGCATCACGTAGATGCAATTAGGTGCATGTTTACTACAAATGGGGTAGCATTCAGGTCACTTACAAAATTAATCGATCGAAATATCTAAAAGATACCTTGCCTTTGATCGTGCATCAATGTGTTGATGTGTTTGGCCTTCAATATTTTCTTTAACCTGAGACAATAAATTTGTTTGGCCGAATCAATTTTCCACCCGTTAAAGAGATGATTATTACATCAAGATGTATTTCAACAATAAATCATGATCTACTAAGTCTGCAATAGTAAGAGAAGTTACAGATTTGAATTTGAAAGCAAACTACAGTTTCCAAGGGAAAAACAGAGTTGTAAATATTAAACCAACCTCAAGCTCATCCAGTTAATGATCAGTAAAAAGCTATAGAAACAGCTACATTCATGCAAGCAAAAAAATTTACATATGAGAGATAAGCATAAGCTTTATTCTCTTCTCACCATTAAGTGTTCATGCTCGCATAAGCCTTTTATATATTGATGAGTGTAAGAACTAACCGAACCCAACTAGTTTCGGTTGAAGGGTTTTTTTGTTGTTATGGATGAGAAAGCAGATGCACAATTTCCAATAGAAGCAGCAGTGCTGATGTTAAGATAAACATTGTGCATCCATAAATCCATATGATATCAACTGGGTTGAAGGGATTTTTTGTTGTTATGGATGAGAAAGCAGATGCACAACTTCCAATAGAAGCAGCAGTGCTGATGTTCATATGATATTGTTGATAGACCTGACAACAAGTACTAATGAGACATGCTGCTCAATCCTAAACTTAATTCAGGTGCCCTCCAGATGGAGGCAGGAGATAAATTTCGTTTCCTAAAGGTAGAAATCTTAGACAATTAATAGAAGGAATTAAATGAGTGTCTCCTTACCTGCTGAAGGGTCCAAACCAAATGGGGTTGGAATTTCGCTTCAAAGGTTATAGGACCAACCTGCAAAATGAAGTCCCAAAATTTACAGTCACAAATAGCCTTCTTGAATTCAATATTGAAATATTTTGGTATGCTATAACTAAGTACAGCAGTTGATGGAAGTGGAAAATTAAGAAGGCATACTATGCCACTGAGCATGCTGAATTTCGGAAATGGTTGAAAGAAAAATGAAGGGGAAAAGACCCAAAATTTGCACTAGTTGAACTAAATAATGTGGAAGCATGAAGTAAAAAACATCAACTGCCATTTTTGCTTGGCTGATGTCATGAATAAGCAAATGAAAGATGAACAAACATACCGACTGCCCATGATAGACCTTTTCAATTGCTTCAATAGCAGCGCTAGCTTTCAGCACGGAATCTCCAGAAGCACTAGATTCAACATCATATCCCGAATCACGCCAATGTGGTAAGCCTCCATCCAGTACCCATACTTTATCATGTCCAAAGACTCGAAACATCCTATTTGTTAATAGAAAACAATAACAACTAGGTTGGAACAAAGAACAGTACTCTGAAAGCTTTAATTAATGCATATTAAGAAGCAACACCTAAAAAACATTATTCCCTGTTGTGAGAATCGTTAAGATCACACACATAAATTCCAGTAAGACTTTCAAATTTATTGTTGGGTGATAACATACAAGCTTAAACTTTTACATCAATTTGTCACCACATGGCATAAGGAAAAGGTGTTGAGTTCAAGCTTTGATGTGGGATGGCAATTGTTTCCCAAACACATTTAACCCGCCCAAATCCGCCCCTAATGAAATGGATATGAGTTGCAAAATTGTACAAGTGACCGCAACCTGCCCGGACACATTATGGGGTGAGTCAGGTTTGGGTATAAAAAAATTATACCCACCTTGACCCTTGACTTGTGATTAATTAAATAAAATTACATAATATTAAGGCTTTGTTTTGTTGGAGGATAAAAAAAAATCTTTTAGCTTTTTTTGAAAAATATTGTATGATGTGAAATAAAGTGAGTTAATTATATTAACCATTCTGTTGGATGTGAAATAAAGTTGATTGCTTAATATTGGAATTTGTTTAGAATGAGATATAAATTTTTTTTATTTTTTTTTCTAAATAAAGCTTTTGGCCATGGCTATTTTAGCCATGGCTTTTTTTCAGTAAACCAAACAAGGCCTAAGATTAAAAAAAATTAAATAGGTATTATCTCTTTATTTTTGTTTAAAAAATTATTAACAACGGATTTGGGGTAGGGCAAGTCAGAGAGGTGGGCGGGGTGAAATGAGGATGGTGCAGGCGGTAGAAATGAAGCGGGAGGGTTGGGGCGTGGCGAGAACAGGTTTTGAGAAAAGCGGGAAAGGCAGGAGTGGGCATGAGGCAGATATAGGTAATAGTTAAAAGAAAGCAGGGCAAGTATGAGTTTATTTAACTCGACCCAAATCCATCCCGTTGTCATCCCTGTTGTTGTCTCTCAACAATCTACAGCATAAAGTCAAAAAAAAAAGAATGATGTTGAATCAAATCCAAGCTGCAAAACAAATAAGTATGCACATAAAGGGTGCAAGAATCATGAGCCATAACCTAATGGAACCTCTTCCCAAGTTAATTTTAAAAAATTAAGGTGCTTATATAATATAAGATACTGTGCAAAATTAACTATATTTCACCTCTGTGCACAGAAGCCAAAATAAGCTACTTATATTTCACATCGAGTCCTACACATATCCCACAATATAAGCTACTTATATTTCACATCAAACACTGATGAAAATTAACTTCAATTCACATAGTACACAAATCATAAGAAAAAATATCACCATCTAAGTTAAACTTGAAGTTGGTTAAAGTTAATCTGATTAGACAAACACATTGAGCTGCACAATGTGAAAACTTTGCAATCAAAACTAATTTGTACTTCAGACTAGTTCTGGGGGCAAAAATTGGTAGAGCCACTAATGCCTCATCATTCAGTCTTAACTCATTAGCCTTGTTCTTCGACTACATCAAACACAAAAACAAATGCATTTTAGTCACTTCCTAGTTACCGAGATGTTCTATATATTCACCACTTACATATGGTCAAAAAAAATGCTGGCCCATCTGCAAAATTGGTTCATGGGAGTCCTAAACAAATGTAGAGTTCCATTTACCCAAATAATAAACATGATGTATAACAATATTTGGCCAAAAAAAAAGATGTATGACAATAACAGCAAAAAAATTACATAGAAACATTTAAAATATGCTAACATACTAATCTTTTAATGAATTATATACTACCCTTAAAGCCAGAAATAAAAACTTACGTGCAGTTCTATTTGCAGCACAATAAAATTTAACCACATAATACGTAATCTATAAACTTTTTTCTAATAAGAATTTCTTACCACCATACACGTGCTGCACTAAAAATCCCTTTTCCATCATAAACAACCACACCATCTTTGTTATGAATGCCAAGAGCAGAAACAGCAGCAGAAAAGGCTTCTTCTGAAGGTAACATGTGTGGCAACTGTGATTCCAATAGATTTCCATTATTTCTTTTGAACAGAGTAAACAATTCAAATGTTAATTAATCAAATGGTTAGATATCTGCAAGAAAATGGTAACTCGGGCTTCAAAGAATAGTATGCCCAATGCCCATGGATCATGTGAAGATAACACCATCTTCTAATCGAATATGAGCTCCTTGGTAATTCTTTTCAAGGAAAGGGGATAAAACTATTGCAGCAAAGGGATGCGGAGTTGTCAAAAAGAATATGAATATTATGGCAAAAGTAACATCAAAATTGTAGCATAAAAAACAATAATCCGCATACATGATTAGTAGGCAATAGGAGCATACTACTTTCTAAATAAGGTAAACGAAGAAAGGTCAGAAAATTACATAAGAGAAATCTTCTGAGCACTATGACGGTGCTACTACAAAATACCCTTTTCAAACTAAACGAAATTCTGACATATTGCTTTAAAAAAAAAGTTCTCACATACTACAAAGTAACAAAACATCATATTACATTGGATTTACGGTCTGAGATTCCATCAACATCAAAAAAAAGAGCACCAGGAATGTGAGCCATCTGAGAAAAAAAAAATTGCATACACAGCATTACTAGAAGAAGATAGAATAAATCAAAATCGAAAAAGATACAAGCTTGCCTTTCTAGTAAATTCCCAGACAGATTGGCAAGGTGACAATCACAATTTTCAAATGAAAATATAATGCCATTTATTTTGTCACTGGATCATTTTATGGATGGTCCTTTTGACGTTGATGGAAGCAAAAATATTAACAATGGTTAATGGTTTACATCCTAAAAATGAACAATGTGCCCCAGTTTCTAAAAAAATCAAAATGCCTTAAAACGATGCAATGCCATGAAAAATTTTCATCAAACCAAATATATTAATTTTCTTCCATTTACCAACCATTAATGCATGCATTTACTGAATCCAAAAGTACAAGAAGTCATGTACATTACACAAGTTCATATTTCCAAATATATTACAGGAAAGTCTATGTGTATAAGCATTATGAGTTGCTTAAGGGAATCCATATCTACTAGTTTGGATGCCAATGCTTACAACAGATGATCCAATGAATATGTTGTATCTTAGATTACAAGTTGAGCTTTAGATCAGTTCAATAAAAATGACATGAAAATTAAAGCATGGAAATCGAACATGTCCATTAATGAAGGAAATTAATGAAAATAGGGAAATTTTTGTAAAATGTTTAGATAATTAAGGGGGTGCTTGGTTCAATGTTGTGTCATGTTATCTTGAGAAAATAACTGTTTAATTTGATGATATCTTTTGATAACTTTCCAAAAAATTATAGAAATGTTACTCAAAAGATGTTATCTAGATGCCATGACATTTAAAAAACAGGACATTACATCAAAATAATATCAAACCATACGCCCTCTTAGTCAAATTATGATAAAGTCTAGACACAAGAGAGATAATTCACAGCTTAGCTTGTTACAGACCAAATTGGAAAACAATGTTGATAGCATATAACAACAGTTTTCAAAGATCAAAGTTGAAGCACCAAATCAACATTATACAAATTTAGACAAACTTTTTGAACACTGAAAGTTAACTCCTTAATTAAATGATCTTTATGTTTTTCCCAAAGCATGAGAAGAAAGCCACGTTCAACCAACCATGCCAGACCAGCACAAAAATAACAGAGACTGTCATAATTGGACCTGATACTCTTGAAAGGGATTCCGTTGTTCACCAGGCAAATACCAAGAAGCATCCAATACCTATCAATAAGCAAAATTAGAGAGAAGCATAAAAGCCATCATGTGCTAGCATAATTTGAACATTAAACCAAGCTTTGCGGTTTAAAAGCATAAAAAGGCATCAACTAGTGTCAAATTCAACTTTCTGTACCTAAAGTTTAAGCTTACGGTTTACGCCCCAAAGATATCTTTACCTTCTTACATGGACCCTTGTGCGCAAGCTCATTTGAATGCAGCAGGGATGCAATGATGCATATGTATTTTCTTTTAACCTTAAGCCGGAAATAATTAGGAAACATGACAGATTGGATTATTCTAGCTCTAATACCGCATTAAAAACTTGACCTGACCCAGAACGTCTTTATATTCTTACAGCATATGAAAGTACAGGAAACAACTCACCTTAAAATCCGGTTCCCTAAGATTAGAATGCAGCCAATCAGGGGAAACAACAGGCTCGTGGCGATCCATTGAATGGAATGAAGTTGAGCTTGTAACACTAGGTGAAGCAGTTGCTGAAGAATGGAAAAAACTAACAGCAGGAGATACCAGGGATGGATAACCCAAACGCGTAATGGATGTTCCCTGTGCAAATAGACAGAATCTTTAACCTTCAATCTTTAATCACAAGAAGATAAAGTAAAAACCAGAAAAAAGAAAACCAATTTGCATCACTATCTCCACAGCAAATTGTAATTGTAATTGAATAATGATTAACATATAAGCTTTAGCCTGAAGTACATGTCATATCTCTGTTTTCAGAACAATAACGTGACAAGTAGTTCCGCATAGTCGTGTCACAAAATTTATAGCAAGAAAAATCAATCTTTTTCCCAAAACAAGCTACACCCAGATGAACTGTGAAATGGTTAAAAAACGAAATTATTAACAAAACCCAAATAAAAAAATCAGGTCTTCGGGAAACAGAGCACGGAGATGCCTTCGAAAAGAGAGTGTACGATCTTGACTCCTTGAGGAAGAAAGATGAGGACCGAATCGATCTTATCCCCACAACTGCTCTAATAAAGAAAGAAGATGCCATCTAAAGGGAACTGAGATGGGAGATCGGAAAGCGTCGGCAAAGCTGAAGAGCGGAGACTCAAAGAACAGGGAAGGAGGCTTCGACCATCACCGCCGAGTTTCCACAGCAGCGCTAGCCCCTTCTTGCTAAACCCTTTTTCGTGGATTAATACCTTATACCCAAAATACCCCTGCACTCAAAAACATTTTTCCCCCAATAACGGAGCGTCGGCGCCACCGAAAATCACGCAAAACCCTTCCTTCTTCCACGAGGCGCTAAATCTCCTCCTAACCCAGTTGGGAGTTGGCCCAGAGGACCGCGCGAGGAGAAGAAGAAGGCAGTTGTGCCGCCACTGTTGTCCGTGACGGTGAGCTAGCTTGCTGGGAAGATCAGATTCGCAGTGAGGAGAGCTTGTGAAGAATCAGAGAAACGGTGGTGAGAGTGGAAAACCTCCTCTCTGAGCCTCCTCTGAAGAATGGCAAAATGAATTTGGATTTTACAGATGTTAGATGATTAAATAACAATCGTAATGTGTTTTTAAATAGAATTAAGGGGCATTTGGTTTTAATATAAGTAATTAATATTAATATATATATATGTATATAAATAATTATGTAAATATTTATGAAATTATCATTAAAAAATAATATTCAGATAATATAATATAATACTAAAATAATATGAAATATAATGTCCCTTCAGTTGAAAACAATAGTGAGTATTTGACTTGTTGATTTTGACTTATATAATCACAAGAAAAATTTATCAATAATAATAATTTTCATATAAGTTGATGAGAAGATTTACCAAAATGTTTCTTAAAAATTATTATCGAAGAATCTAGTCAAAGTTTTAGATAAGTGTCGTGAAAGCCTGATGAAAAGACTTGCCGAAGTTTTGATAAGTACTAAAATCTCGGCTAAGAGACACTTCAGTTAGGAATTGAATTTAAAATTTGAAAATATCAAGGAATCAACAAATAGGACAAACAAATCATGTATAAAGAAGACCTTGAAGGAAGCTATCTTTATGTAATTACATCTATCTAGGACAAGACTCTTACTCAAGAAGTTGTTCGTTCATCCGTCCACTGAGAATAAGCTTATTTATGAGATAGAATATGTACTTATAGAAGATAAAAAATCTCAGGCAATAATGGAATACTTGTATCAACATATTATCAGGCAATAATACAAAAATAACATGTCAGGAAAGCGATGTAAAAGGCATTTTTAGAAATATCTTTTTCTCTGCTTTAAATTAATCAACAAAAGATTAAATTGGGAGTGTGGATGATATTATTGCGAGAGTAAAGTTAGATGTCTAAAGAGATCTTTTATCCATAAAGTGGTTTGCGACAAAGATCTGAACAAGAGTGATTTAGTCTACTTTTTATCATCAAAAAAATAAAAAAATAATCAATAAGTATTATTTATTTTTACTTAGGTAGAGTCTTATCTTAAGACCTTTGTAACTTTTTGATGAGTCACCAACGAACACTATCCAACTAAATTTTATATTAGCTAGTTGTCATGATTATGACAGTCATAAGTTTTTACATTTCTTATATAAAAACTGATAGGAGTTTGCCTTTAAGATACAAGTCTTTAAAAGACATTTCACATTTACTTTTTTATTTCTACAATCAATATTTATAGCCAGAATCTCAAAATTTTTTAACGAGTATTTTTCTCTTTATTAATGAGGACTTTACGATGAGGCTTCGAGTTATTCTTTGACAACAAGTAGTATTAGAGGCTTATTACCTTTTTCTTGAACTATGGGATTTGAAAGTAAAGGATTTTGAATTTTTTTTAAGATAAGGATTTACACTTTATTTGTTGATATTAGACAATAAGCTAATAGATATAAAATTATTAGGAGAGCTTCTTTTATTTTCCTTAAGAAGGAATCATTGCTATAAGTGCAAGAGTAGAAAAAAAGAAGAAGAAAAAGAATTTCAAAAAGTCAAAAATCTCACAAAATTGTAGGGTTAGTCTATTTCACTTATTCGTGTATAAATCAAATGTATGCATGATCAAGTGAGAATATTTACTTTAAATTCACACTTTCAATGTACACCTTATATGTGTCTCTAATAAGAGAATATAAATAGAAAAATACCTAAAATGGAAGATCATCAAAGTATTTGTTGGCAATCTTCGATCGGATAACCTGATGTCAATCATTCAAATGACCGCATAATTTTAGCTCATCGTTGAACATCCACCTTCGAGGCTTTGAATAATGGTTTAAAGATTATTTGCTGGACACAAGTTTGACTAGGATTGTAATTCGGGCTGACGAGTTTGATTCAAGTCAACTTATTTTTGACCCGACCTATTTAATTTAATCCAAATCCAACCTATTTATTAAACAGGTCAATTATAAAGACTTGTACTCGATCCGTTTAATAAACAAATTACCCGACTGCCAACACATTTATTATAATTTTAGAGATATTAAAATTTAATAAATTCAATATTTTTTTACTTTAAATCAATATAACAATAAAATTTAATTAAGAACATACAAAATATAACTAAATTAGGTAATATATTTAATAATTAATATTAAAATTAACACTAAAAAAGTATACTAATTTTGATAAATGTGTCATTGATGGATTGATGGGTCTAACTTGGTTAACATACCAACCCATACCTAGGTCCTCTTAGACGGGTCAAATTTAGGTTAACTCATTTATGACTGATACCTATGAAACCCGACCCATACCCATATAAGCTCGACCCATTCCCTATTAAGTTGAGTCAAGTTCAGTTCAGGTCAAAAATTGCACCCCTACATTCAACCCAAATCATCTCAAAGTCACATCCTTACCTCCACTTTATCCGTTCAACTAGTATAGAATTTATTGGAAAAAGCCGTGATTAGCTAGTCTGGGCTTGTTTGGTTAGAGGATGAATTTAGGTAAGGAAAGAGAAAATAATTTATTTTATAGAATTGATGGGAAAGGAATTTATTTTAATATTGGGAGGTATGTAGGATGTGAAATAAAGTTGATTTTAAGGTTGAAATTTGTGTTGGATGTGAAATAAAGTTGATTTTTAAGATTGGAATTTGTGTTGGATGTGAAATAAAGTTATTAAAATTTATAATAAATTTAAAATATTATTAAGATATTTTTTTGCTCATTTTTTGGGATCATGCCAAAATGAACTTTATTCACTATTGGTGAATTCACTTAAAGCAGTCTAAGGGCATCACAAAATTATAAAATCAATCTAAAATTGCAATTAATGAAATCTCAAAATCTAAAATCACACAATCTGAGAAGTTTAGCTTTGTTTTAAACCACGACTGCAAAATTCTATTTGATTTGCGATTTGAAAATTTTAATTCGCAGTTTAAACAAAAAAAATGAATCATATATCTCTTTTGCAAATATGTTAGATCATTTTATATTATAAGTTGGACTTATTTTTATTGATATGTTATAGAAGAATGAGAACTATAATATTACATATTTTATAATTGATATTTTATTATTATTTATATAATATATTGATTGATATCTGATTATATTAAAGAAAAAAGGCAACATTTCTATTGAAATTAAGACCCTGTTTGGTGCGAGAATCAAAATCAGGATCAAAATGGTACTAATTTAAAAAACAATAATAATAATAATAAATATTTTTTTAATCATTCTACACAAATTCTAATATAAAAATGGGATAATTACCTACATGCCACAAAATTTAGTTTTATTTATGTCTTACCATCTATTCTTAGTTAATTACGCTATGCACACTCAAAATATTATAAAATCTTATATACACACATTTTAACTTATTTCTATTATAATGAGTGATCATAATTTTTCAATAAGTTAACTATACTTAAATTACAAAAAATTTGAGCCGTTCATCATATTATTTTAAGGATATTTAAATATATTTTGAGTGAAAATCCTAAAACCTTAATGTTTAGGTGGCGGCAAGGAAGAAGACATCCGCGACGTAAATTGATTTTAAGATAAATCAACGCTTTAGTGTGGTATTGAAGTCGAACATAAAATTGAAATACGAATAAACATATTATGTATACAAATATATTTACAGTATTATATTTCGATAATTTGTATTTGAATTTCTTGAGCTCTGAAGACTGTTGCAAATCGAACATAATTTTTTAAAAGTGCAGCAACATTTCTCCTTCCTCAGAATGTTAACTTATTTGCGAGTAATTTTTTGATAAAAAAATATGAAATTAGTTTATTTTTTTGACTATATAAATCGTTTATATATTTTAAAAGATCAATATACTCATTTTTTTTTAATTTCTTGTACTTTTTTTCTCATTTCTAAAAATTTAAAATTAAAAATATTAATATTAAAATTTCAAAATTATGTTTCAAAAAATCAAAAATATATAATTAAGAGTAATCTTACCATATGATATAACAAATTTAATAATATATATTAATGAAGATCAAATGAAAGTACTTTTATATTCACAAAAACTCAAATTGAGGTTTTCTAAATTTATGATACTCATCAAACTTCAAGATGCAATTTGCCTAATTTTTTATTATATAATAAAATGTGCAAGTATTTTAAATAAAATACATTGATTTTAATTAAACTCAATTAAAACTAGAAATTAAAAAAAAAAACTAACTTAAATTAAAATTAATTTAGAATCAACATTTTTAATTTCGGATTTGAGTCAAACTCACTTGAATTTGACATACGATATTACTATCGGGAAACTTTTAGAAGTACGAATTATGTCAATATTGTGAAAGCAACGCTTGATTGCAAATTTCATCGAAAAATAAAGAATAATAAATTTTTACATTATACGACTGATTTTGAAATAATTTTGGTATATGATAAATTTGACATGTTCTTCGTTTATTGTTGTGCCATCATCGATATATAATATTAATTTGACCCAATTAGGAACTAGCCAATTCTTTTATCAAAATGGTTAAACTTTATATCAACACTAATTCGGCTAATTATCAAATCAAATGAACATATATGATCATCATCTTAAAAATCTAAAACTATAGTAATTTCATGATCTAAAATATAGTTTTTTTTTTCAAATAAAAAATATATAATTTTAAATGTTTATAATAATAAACTTCTTCTTAATAATTTACACTGGAAACAAATAAAAGGTGTTTGTTTGTAAGGTTAAATTTAAGAAAGGTTAAAATTAAATTTGAGATAGAGATATTTTTTTATTGAAAATATGTGAATGATGTGAAATAAAGTTAGTTATTATGTTGGGCATATATGAGGGATGTGATATAAAGTTAGTTATTATGTTGTAATATGTGAGGGATGTGATATAAGTAGTTATTATTTTAGTAATATGTGTAGGATGTGAAATAAATTTAATTTTTTAATATTAAATTTTATGTGTGATGTGATATGCCTGATTAAAATTAACCAGGTTATTTTTAAACCAGTAAACAAACTAGGCTAAGTGCTGTTGAAATATAATGATTAATTACTGTTTTGCAAAAAAAAATTGAATTTTGCTATAAAAATTATAATTTTGTCTTGAAATACAATATTTAGTTATATTTATAATTAAATATGATGTGGTATAAAATTAATTGATGTATTAAAGATGTTTATTATTTTTTAAATTTTTATAATAAAAAAATTATTTTAATTTTTTACATGTCCCAAATAGTGTAAATACTAGCTAGACAGACTCTAACGGTATATTTTTTTTAATAAAATTTTAAATAAGACTAGAATAAAATTATCGTTTCATAAGATAGAATTATTATCCCAAAAAGAACGAAATGATAATTCTTTTATTTACTTTCATGAAATAAAATATAGAATAAAAACATAAAATTATTAAAATACCCATAAATATAGCTTAAAAAAATTTATGTTATTTTATTATATTTAATTTAAATTTGATATAAATAATTAGATGAATATAACTTATAATAAATATATATGTACATGAAGTATATATATAGGAATATATATATATATATTATATATACAATGTAATATATGTATGAGTGTGTATATATGTATAAAAATAATTTTGAAATAATATTTTAGTTTAAAAAAAAATAATTATTCTTCATGCAGGTGGAGAAATAACAATTTCATGAAATGTGAAATAAGAATTTCTATAAAATACACTCTAAAAAAAGAGATTTTAAAAATATAATTTATAAAATATTTATAATAAAATGTTTATAAATATTTTATAATATATGTTATTAATTTAGAATATAAAAAATATTTTAAAATTAATATAAAATTTATAAAAATGTTCGATATGTCGAACAAGATAATAGATTTATCGTATATCTTTTCCGATTCTACAACAAATAAAAAATACACCGGCACATAATTAAATATAATATATTTTTTGATAGAACATAATTAAATATATAATTTATCTATATGTTTAAATTTATCATCTAACATATTGTACATAGTAAATTTCGAAGATAAATAAAGACTTTTTCAAAGGTACGCATACAGTAAATTAATAGAGTTGGACAACATATATTATAAAACATATTAAAATTAAAAAAAAAATATTTCAAAAATAAAAATAAAAACTAACTTGGCTTAGGGTGAACGCCATACTTTAATAATTTTAAAAAAAAATTAGAGGATGGAATCCCCCTTTCGTGGTCAGACTCTGGAGACTTCTCACTAGTATTTTTTTTTGAATAATTACCTACATATCACATAATTTAGTTTATTTATACTATATTTATTTATTTTTAATTAATTACGCTATGCATACTCAAAATATTATAAAATCTTACATGCACACGTTTGAGTTAAAATTTAATCAAAATCTATTTGAAAAAAAATATTTGTTAGTAAATCATTAAAATTATATTTTACTCTTAATGGTACATATTTTTTCTCTTCCTCAATACTATACTAAAGGGCTGATTTATTCTAAAAATCAATTCACGTTGCGGATGCTTCTCATTTTTTTGCCGCTAACCAAAAATATTAAGGTTTTAAGATTTTCACTTAAAATATATTTAAATATTCTTAAAAAATAATACGGTGAACGGCTCATATTTTTTGTAATCTAACTGTAGTAAGAGTTATTAAAAAAAAATATGATTACTCATTATAAAAAATAAGTTAAAATATTGTGTATGTAAGATTTTATAATGTTTTGAGTGTGCATAGCGTAATTAACTAAGAATGGATGGGTAGGCATAAAAAACTAAATTGTATAGCATGTAGGTAATTTTTTTTTCAAATAATTAACTACTAATTATTTAATTAGTTAATTAATTCATTGATTGTCTAATTATTATTATTTTTATTATATTTAGGTGTTAATCTGTTAATCGAATATATAGAATATAAATTTAATCAGCAAAAAAATATTTATAATAAGAGATCATAATTATTAAGTTATTAAAAAATAGCAAGCAGTTTAGATATTATTGCATTAATCATATAAAATATTGATAAAATAAATAATTTTATTATTAGAAAGATCAAAGTAAGATGGATAAAATGGAGGAATACATATATGGGCAGTTGGTTCAATGTTATCTTGATTTTATATTATTTAGAGAAAATAATTATTTTATTTAATAACATCTATAAATAATTTTTTTGTTTTATTATAAAATTATTAATCAAAATAATAACAAACAAAATGCTCCTATAATATATTATGTGATAAAATTTTTTTACTTAAACTTAAACCTAAATATTATAGAATAATTGTGAGACTGATGATATATATTAATACTGAATGCTAACAATATAAAGCAAAATGGTAAAAAACACTTAAATAAAATAAGTACACAGAAATATAAAACTAAAAAAGTGGATGAATAAACTTAGATAAAATTAACTTATATGATTTAAATATATAAATCATATATTGATAAAATTATCAATAAAAAATTAATTAATGAATCTTTTTTATGTAAGAAAGAAAAATAGAAAATAAAAAAAATACAGTAATAAAATATAAGTAATAATTTTACATATTTAGAATTAAAAAAAAAATTATTATTTAATAAAATATAATATAAGAATAAAAAATTCAAGTAACTGAACTCGCCTAATGAAACAAAAGCTTATTTTTTTTATTATTATTATTGTATTTTTTGCCTTTAAATCTATATGATTCAAATAAAAAAAATGTGATATGATTTGCCTACAAGTACCATATAGAAAGCTTGGGCTCATTGTAATGGGCAAGAGGTTAGATATAACCTGGCCCAATTATGGCCAATAAAGAAATTATAAATATATGTCACCCAATTTGCAATCATTCAAAGATCACAATGGTATTAGTAGAAAAATCTTGCACATTATGATTAAAAAAATGAAACATCTTGCACACTTCTAATCAAAAAAAAAAAAAAAAAATTTTTTACACACAATATGAATTTTTATTCGATTCGACCACTGAACGCAAGCTACTCAATAGTAGGGTGCCACATCATTGGGCCCACTGGGTGCTGACATGTCAATCCCTTATCGATTGGCTGAACGATTCGTTCAACCGAACCCAATAATTGCTCTTAACAGTACATATTGGTTAAATTTAATAGGATCAGCTCTACCTAATCTGACCTGATTGATCTGTTACTTATTTTACATCGACAATAATGAATATATTGAGTCGAGTTTGCACGATTATGAATGTAATTGGGAGAAGAATAGGGTTCTCACTTCAACTCTTTCTAATGTCAAGAGGAAAATAAATAAAAGAAAAAATGAAAAATTAGACGTAAATTAATAAATATATTTGATAAATGTGAAAAATTGTTAATTATTATAACATAAAATGAAAATAAAATTTTATTTTAAATAATATATGTTGCATGAAAAGTAATTAAAAATTTATTTTAAAGGAAATGGAAAAAGTTTTCATTATTAAAAATTAAAAGTTTATTATTTAAAAATATATATGATATAAGATTTAATTAAATTTTAAATTTAAAAATCACTATCTAATACTCCGATACTCCCATCTCTATTATTTGTTTTTTTAATTAATTTAAAATTTATTTTTATAAACCGGGAATTAATTTCGATCATTTGATTTTTTTAGTAACGCTTTTTTCTTGAATAACTTACATTCGATTTTCTGATAAAAATTTAATTTCCTTTTTTGTGTTTGTTTATTTCTCAATTCTAATATAAATAGTTCTTCATCCAATTTTATGTAATGATATATATATATATAATTTTATAACTAATGTGATGTTTTTGATTTAAGTAAATTAATTAATATTAAAAAAAAACATTTAATTTAATATTATCTTAATATCATATTATATTATTTAAAAAATAATATTTAATTTAATAATAAATATAAATAATCTTCAAAAAATAATAATATATACCAATA
>KZ451975.1:163774-174727 GCA_002786265.1 Apostasia shenzhenica | reverse complement strand
ATCTGGTACAAATATATTTATAAGGGTCATGATAAAATCGCATTTAATGTGTCAGAGAGCCCTAAAATTAAGTGAAAACTTATGATTGATGAGATGCACATTTCAAGCAGGCAGATGGATTTCACCTCCTGAACATTGGGAGGATCTACGCGTTTACTTTGAATGGTAAAATTGAATCCGCAGCTGTTGCAACATTAAAGACCCCCTACAATAGTACATTGTGTTACCATTAAGAATACAAGATCTTTAAAAGATATTCAGGTGATCTTACCAGAACTCATGCTTTACCGAGTTTCTTCAAAATTGAATGCTGAAGACAAATGAGGCAAAAATAATATAATTATAGCACTACTGAATATTATACTTGGGATTCATTCATCAAAATTTGGACAGATACTTTACTGAATTTACTGATGAACATATCTCTACATTTAAATGACAGTCAAAGCGGCAGAGTAGGTAAGAATTATATGGAACAACCCATCTATTATTGAGGGTAGCTTTCCTTACTTTCACCGTGATTCCATTATTCCTTCGTTTGTAACATAGCTATCTTCTCCTTACATAGTGTATTCAGAATATGCTTTTCGATACCTACTCTTACAATATCCTTTTTTGCCCATGCAAATATTTTTAGGATTGTCTTTACCACATGGTCCATGCATCATATGTTTAACTACTAATTCAAATAGGAGAGGATGATCGTTTTGATCAGGTATTTCAGCTGAAACATAATCATCGTATGATTCAACACTTGTGATCTTCTTTTAGTATTATAAGAAAGTGCACATGTGGTGGTCCTCTTTTTTGAAACTCAACAACATAAACATAAGCTGCGACCGATCCAAAAAAAGAACTTTTAACAATAAGCTCCTTTAACTCTGTTAGCTTTGCTCTAAATATTCTAGATGTTAAGTCTGGTCTATTTTGTGGTAGTTCATTTGGTTGTAGCTCATAAATGATTTCATTCCATGTCGTATTACAAGTCATTGTCAAGAATATATCTGGTTTTCCAAAACGTTGTACCAAAGTCATTGCATCTAAGTATCGTTTTCTCATATCACGTGGGCTTCCAATAAAACCAGCTGGTAAAATAATACGTTTTCCAATTTTTGATGCATTTCTTTCTCCGAGTGCAACACTGTCAACAACTCCTTGATAAAGATCAGCTCGTATCTTCTTTTGTTCTTTTCTGTAAAAGTCTAATCGACAACTTTCGATCTTGATGTACATATCAACAGCATATTGTTGTAGAAGTCGACCGCTTTTAAGCAAAATTGAATTTTCTTCGGGACGAATCTGTAATTTGTAACAATAATATTCTCTACAAGAGACTGTTTTTCGTTTGTTTGTTTTTGATTTTGCACTTACAATTTTTTTTTTCAAATGTTAGCATTATTATTTTAACAAATATTTATAAATAATAACAATATATATTTTTTTTTAAGATTAGAATACTTACATGTTTCTTCAGAGTGTAACATTTCTTCAATTGTAGAGAATAACTGTTTCCTTCTACTCCGTGTGTTTGACAATTTACTTGAATTCTTATTGTCGAATTTCAATATACCTTGGTGCCAACCAGTGTCGCCAGAAGGAAATAGAAGAGGATATTGCAAGGGATCATAACATCCATAATAATGTTGAATTCTATATGATTGTCCTGAGGAAGTACACATGATTATATGAGGTCCTTCTGTTGGAGGATTGAGTGTCTGCTCAACCAATATCCCAGCTACCTGGCTACTTGTGGGAGTATTGTAAACTCGTTGATCCAGTCCAAAATGCGTTCTAAGGATAATTTTCTTTTCCTCCCTTCCTTCAATGTCCTTCAAACTTCGAAAAAATATTGTATATGGATTATTGGACAATAAAGTAATCAACATTGATATAGTTTCCTCCTTTAGGTGCGTGCTTCTTTGTCTTCGATTTGTAATCTCATTTTCTGTGTCGTAAAAATAAAGCTGCAGAGTAGACATTTGCTCAATAGAATTTGTAACAGTTTTGATTGAGTGGTACACTTGTCCTTGTACTCTGAATGTATAAACTCCTTGTCTATTTTTGGTCAATATTTTGTCATATTTGACACCAAGAGACGTGAATGCAAAACTATTATTATATGAACGAACATGTTGTATAAATTCTGATGTGTCGCTATTGCTCCAGTCAAATAAAGAATGAAATTCATCAGGAACTTTAGAAGAAACTAACTTAATTTGACCACCGTCACAGCAGAAGTTTTCAGCTTCATATGCAAACTTTATAGCTCGACAATATGAGCTGGTAGTTGAACCAGGCAAAGATATTCTTTCAGTTGGTATGTGATCACGTAAAAATGTGCTAATATTGTTGGTCGCTGAGAAAAAGTATTTAAGTTAGCTCTTCATTATAAAGCTAATTTTTATGCTGAACTTAACAAAAATATTTTTTTTGTAATACGTACAGAACATACCATGAGCTTTTTTTGCATGATATGCAAGTCTTTTTCGTTCTCGGATACTCTCTTTCTCTTCTGCTGATAATTTGCTATATGTCTTTCTTTTTTTAGAATCTGTTTATTTCTTTTCTTAGCAAATATTTTTTGAATAAAAAATTAATAAAATTGCTGGATTGAATAATACCTTTTGTAGAATTGAGATTCTGATTGTCTACACTGCTTTCTGATTGTTTTCTTTTTCTAATCATTTTTCTTTCTATTTTTTGGTAACAATTGTAAAGGTTCTTGTCAAAAGCAACAACAGTAGTGATGATAATTACAGAAAATTGAAAATAGTTTTATAAATTAATAACATACCTTTAATCAATAATAAAGTGAGAATTTGATATAGAGCATTCACAGGTTCTGCAAAAATATACAAAATATTTAATGTGAAGATGTTATTGATCAAATTTTTTATAAAATCATCTTTTTTGATTAAGCACGCTATAGGAATGAGCATATATTCCAAATTTAAATATTGCATAATTAAATATTAACTTGACTTTGACTTAGTTTATGTTCACCTAAAATTAAAAACATTCTTCACCTATAATTAAATACATGCTCATAGCCAAAATAGGAAAATTTCAAAACAGAAATTGTTTATTGCAGAAGAGAATAAGGCAAAATATTATAAAATTCTGCAGAAAAGAAACGACATGATCTGTAAAAAGCTTTTATGTGACTTGATTCTAGTTTTTGAATTTGGAATTTCTTTGATTCAATAAACACAGAGAACAAAACACAGTTCATGTAGAAAAAAATTTTAATTCAAAAATTTCCACAGAATTTATTTATAATAATTGGGTTAATATTCTATTTTTTCTACCCAGCAATATTTATTGCTTACAAATATTTCTAATCTATCTACATCTTTAGACCATAATATATGTGCTACTTCTTTGTCTATAATTACAGCAAAAATGTGCTACATCAATTACAAAAACAAATGATAACACCTTTAAATAACTTTAAAAAAATGATGAACATCAACTAATTCTCTCCATCTCAGAAATTCCCATAATCTTATTTATAAACAAAAATGAAAGAATGACAGAACCAATAGGTCCATGATGACACAAGTAAACAATATGAACGAATGACAGAACCATACAATTTGAACCACACAATTTGAAAGAATGACAGGTCCATGATGCAATACAGTGCATATTTACTTTAGATCATCAACATATGATGACCTTGTACATGATTCCAAATCTATTTTTTATATGTAACACAGAGTACTCTCTTCATAATTGTATTCTTATATATTAATAGAGCTTCTATATTATGTGATGTTCTTTATTTTTTTATAATCACAAATGTAAGACAAGTAAATATTCTTTAAAATATGATTCTTAATATGAATGCTTGCTTTTTAGGGATGCCATTTTTCTTTAAACTATTATTGATAGGGCAGTTATGAATTTATATTTTTCAAATTTGATCTACATCTATTAAAAATAAAGAATATCTTAGCAAGTTACGAGTATACTGAGCGGGTTACAAGAGCAACTACTTCTAACAAATTGGTAGTCAACTTACAAGAATCAGGTTTTGATATTAGCATCAATAATGACACATTATTCTTTAAATAAGTCATTGATATAATGAAGGATGAGTTAAAATTCACAAAATAAAATAAAGCCTGAGATCGTATCGAATGACAAGAAAGCTATAAAACAATTGAGTATTAGTAGGTCTATAAAACCAAGCATGACTCTGATTACAATATAAAATGATATAAAATCAAACTTGCTGGTAAGAAAATTACTCAGAAGAGTAACATTGTTTATAGATACAACTGTTTCTGTGTTCAAAAAATATTCATCAAAAATTATTAATCCAAATTTTATGGCTTATTATTATTTAAAACTACAGTAGATATACATAAAGATAATATTTTTAAATAAAGTTCTTAATGAGAAAATTTGTATAGATCAATCATAGAATTGTTTTATAACTGGTGAGGGGCACATGATATGCATGTATTGAAACTTGCATCCAAACTAATTTAAAAATCAAGCTTATAAGAATCTAGTTAAATGACTAAATGAAGATGTAGAGCTTTTATTCCCTAGAAGAGGTCACAATATTCAAAGTAAGAGAACATTCAATAAACACTTGGGAAATTGCATTGATCTATAAATAAATTCAAGTAGATATACCATAATCAACAATAGCTGAATTGAGAAAAGTATAAAAGCAAAGCAATATTGCAAGTATTGGATTATACCTCTCAAAGATGTTGGTGAGTGTTTGTGACAATCACAATTGATCAAAATGTATACCAGAATATGTGATTCAGTATAACTTTTCCTGTAAACAAAGGACAAACATTTTTTGCTGAAAATTTAGCATAGAAATTTTCAAGAGACCTAGCAACAATAGATTGTAATTTATACATTTGATCTAGATCTAAATCTTGAAATCAGAATAGATATTTGTTGCTGAGAACTACTTAAAAAGGCAAAAAAACCTTGAGGTATACTTCATTATAACATGAATAGATATTTTATTTATATTCTACTAAAAAATTTGAGAGTAGTGAGATCTACAATACAGCATAAAGAATACTGATAAGCTCAGGCTTATCTAAAAAGAACAGAAAAAGAGAGTACTATGTTGTTATTTTTACAAGATAAGTGGCTTTAGGAATAAAAACCAGTGTCTTTCGTCTTTCTTTGATTAATATAAATTAGAATCAGATGAATTGCTTAATAACTGCAATAAAACTTAAAGTTTGTTTTTTGATATTTTCAACGTCAAATTGCGCCCAAACCTTATATTTATTCAACTATTATAAACACTATATTATATTTATCAATAAGATAAATAAAGCTACAATAATAAAAAGGATATATGAATTGCAGCATGATAAACAGATAACAAAAAGGATTTGATTTTCATATTTATTATTAGAATTTTTAGGAGGCACGTAACATAAATTAAATAAACACAATTTCAATTAATAACTTAAATTATCACTCATGAATATGAAACAGAAAGCCCAACAACATACTTAAATCAAACATTTCATGGGTATATAACAATCATGCACAGAATCGTGAAACAAGTTGTACGAAATAGCAAACTTCAATAAGAAATTTTCCAAAAATTATAAATGAGATGCAGCCAGAAAAACTAATAGAATTTCAAAAATAAATTTCAGATTTTTGTATAAAATATTAATTTCATTCAATATATTTAGTTTGATAATAAATCTGAATTTAATTAAGCCATGTTAGGGAAAAACCTACCTCAAATTCACTATAGTTGTAAGTTTTCTTGAGATCCGGAGAGAAAGGATCACTCCAAATTGCTAAATCTGATCCAATGAGTAAGAAAAATGTAGATCGAGAAGAAAATGAAGAAGAATCGTCGATTTTGAGGGAGATTCGGCTTCTCTCTCTCTCCAATGCGTGACTTTCTCCCTCCAACTCGTCACTTTCTCTCTCCTCTCTCTAGACCGGCGACGGTTATAGAAAGGGAAGAGTTGAATTGGTGTTTTAGGGGCAGAAACTCTATTTCTTTCTCTAAATAATAATTTAGGGGTATTACTGTAATTTTTCTTAGAAGAAAGTATAACTAATTTTTCTCTAAAATTATGCCTTTTTTAGATTTCTAGATGCACTGTGCCTTCCCACTATTTAGATGATTTACGTTTGGCCTTGTTTTTCTTTCCTCCTAAAATTGTATACAAATTAGTAACTTTACTGCGTTTTGCTTAGCTGATTGTGTATGGTAGATTATGGCTGCCCATATGTTTTGTAGATTAACTCTCAGCCAGCTCGTGGAATGAGAAGGCGATGTCTTGTTTTTGAGGCTTCAGGGAATTCTGAGAGGAACCTACGGAATGACTCAACCGCTATTCCACTTATTACTTTTGATACATGGATATTTTATATTTTCACCTATCTTGATAGCATTTACGGGTGAGCATGCCCACTCTATGAATTATTCCACACCAGCAACAAATTCATCAGTTAATCGACCATTATGTGTTAATCTTTCGTACCTACAATGATGTAAATCAACCATATATCTATATACATAAAATATTCAAGTAAGAGCATGCATTATTCACAATTAACACTTATTTTATAGACCATTAAATAAAGAACATAAATAAAAAGTGAAAAATTTCATTTAAAAATCTAACTTAGATACTGTATTTTCTGACACTTTTCTATAAACTTAATACATCAACTTCAAAATAATCAGATTCAACTTAGCTAACAAAATCAACCACGCATGTATTCAAAGAATGTCATTCTGCATAACAAATTTGTAAGGCAACCAACCGAATATTTTATATATTTTCATGTATTAATTAAGAAATAATGTTAACACAAAAAACACCAAGTAGAATAGAAACAATGTTAACACAAAAAAACTCAGAAATTGCATGAGATATATAAGTCCAATTGTAAAGAATTTACTCAAGTTTCTATTATAGAAGACTGCGTCTAGATGAAACTTGAAACTGATAAGTAGAATACATGAACTTTTTCTTCTCAAAAGAAAAAAGAGCAAAATGATGAACTTCTCAACTTATATCTGCCAGCAAGAAGGAAGCGTATCTATGAGGAGTATATCATATATAGAACAGAAGAAAAGTTCTAACTTAAGGCCAAAAATCAAGGATCTTTGGCTGAAAATGACCAGCCGATTTAAAATAAGAAAAGTTACTTATAACCTACAATGCTTATGCGAGAATAAAAGATCCTTACAGTGGTGATGGACGAAAGTGCTGATTAACCTAATGCGTGAGAGATAGCTAGAGACAGAGAGATCGAGATGTACCAAATGTGTACAGGTTCCAATAATGTAGACACGAAAGCGATTGATGGCGGCGATGCACAGGAGTGATGGATGGCGCCGGTGATGGATCAAAACGAACGATGGCACTGACAATAAATAACGGTGAAGGATGGCGCCGGCGATGGACAAGGGCGAAGGATGGCACCGGTGATGGACGACGGCGAAGGATGGTGCCGGTGATGGACGATGGACAGCGACGCTCGGCAACAGAGAAGATTTTGCGATTAGGGCGGATTCGGTTAAATAGGACATTGCGACGGAATGGGGACCGAAAGAGAACTCCGTCGCAAAGAGTTCACGACCGATAATTGCGGGCGTTGCAGGTCCGTCGCAGCTTAATATTACAGTAGTGTAACCCTTATTCGGGGTTATCAAATAAACTCAGATTTTTTTGAGATTTCAGATAGTATAAAAATATTTGGATATTGCAATTCCAAATTTATATTCTCCTTAGCGTATGAGATTTCATTGAAAATTATAATAAAGAATTAATGCGTATTAATTAGGATTTTATTTTTATCATAAGTGAAACAGCTCTACTTGCATGTTGCTAAAGAGGTAACACAAAAACTCTCATAATTATGAAAGAGAAAATATCACAAAAAAATTTTAGGGCATGTTTAGTGCTTGTACTATTTTGATAATGCCAAAGATCAAAATATTCATTATAAATTTTTTAAAAAAATACTAAATTAATTTTTAAAATATTATTTATAATTTTAATTTTATTTCATATTTAATATAATTTTTAATACATTAATCGACTTTATTTTATAGTCCATATAATTTTTATACAACTAACTTTATTTTTCATCGTACACATATATTATGGTAAGATTGTAAATTTTAAAACAAGATTAAATTAATTTTATTATCAAATAAGCCCTAAGATTTAAATAATAAAAATTGTCATTACAATTGACTATAGAACTTAAGTAAGGAAATCATAAAATATAATTTAAAATAGAAATATATGATATTTGACCCACTAATATAGGTTGAACACGTGAGATTAGTAACCTAAATATCTGGTATTATTAGGGATTATTTAGCTTACTAAATTAGATAGCTAATAATTAGAAAAAGTAAAAAATATTACAATGTTGACAAATTTGAAAAATTAAATACTAGAATTTGTGTCTGAAAATTAGGGGCAATGGATCAAAAATTATATTTTGAATATCTCCAAGAGAGTTTTATAGATTGGGGCTGAATACAGAAAACATACTCATTATAAAAGTTATTGTTATTTTTAAAATCAAGTGTAAAATATTGCCCATAAATGACTTTATTACATCATCACCTAGATTTGGCGTGATCAACCTTATTAAGTATTTAAATGACTCCAAGAGAGTTTTCTGTGCAGCTAAGTGTGATGCTCGTGGCCGAAGAGGGCAGGGAGTGATCACTGGGCAAGGAATCATTTAATGCAAAATGCAACTCCTAGCAGATTTTTAGGCCGAATAATAAGTGATGAGAGGAGCACAAAAATGAATCATCTCATATCAAAAAAGGAGGAAGATCCTAAGTTGTATAAGTAGATAATGTGATCTCAAATATTAAAGACATCTTTTGCGGCAAAATCGTGAAGTTAATGATGAAAAACTACGTAGTTATGCGTGCTTGGATTTAAGTAACATTGGGATGGGTGAGCTTGTGGAAAGTACTCAATTCACTTAATTTTTCCTAAAATTAAAGCGGACAATACCTCTATTTTTGAATCACGAGATTTGACAATAAAATTCTTGTATCCAACTTACTATTTTACTTATTTTTGAAAATCAAATTTCAACAATTTGTTAAGATTACATCCTTCAATTTTATAAATCCAAAATAAAATTAATCTAATTAATACATAACACACCATACATAAATTAAGGGCTTGTGAATGATATATTTTATATTATATTTATATTTTAATTTAAATAATTAATAGTATTTTATTCCCAAACATATATCAAAATAATAATTAAATAATTCATATTTTTCATTAATTATAAATTAATAATAATTAACTTTATTTTATAAAATATAATTATTTAAAATTATTTTTTGCAAATGCATTGTAAGTTCGAAGGTAACTTTTTTTTTTCTCTGACCAAAAAATACGTATTCTTTTTTTTTTAGATTAAAAAAGATAATTTATTCTAAGTAGCAATAGTTTTCATTTAATAATTAAATTTGTCGAGCACAAATTGAGAAGCAATCGTACGCGCCTCCTGAGGTCAGGGGATATCCCTAGCGCCTGTTTGTTTGTTAGGTTTAATTAAAAAGGTTAAAATTAAACTTAAATAGAGATATTTTTTTATTAAAAAGTTAGTTCTTATATTGAGATATATGAGGGATGTGATATAAAGTTAATTATATATTGAGATATGTGAGGGATGTGATACAAGTTAGTTATTATTTTAGTAATGTATGTAAGATATGAAATAAAGTTAATTTTTAATATTAAAATTTTTGTGTGATGTGATATATTAGTTTAAAATTAAATTAGGTTAATTTTAACTGTAAAAAAAACAGAACTATAAGTTATTTTTTTTGTAATATTTTATCTAATTTTATAATATTTCATAATTTAAATATAAAGGGAATATTTATTTTCAAAAATTTATATAGTGGTAAAATTTGCTTTGAATTTAAAAAAATGTTAAACTTAAATATTTCTTAAAAAATCACTTATTTTAATACTACTTCAACTTAAATATACTTAATTATAAATTTTTATATTGTTAGCATTAACTTTATAAGTTTATCTCAAAATATGTATCTATTATTTGACATCATATTATTTATTTATATATTTTAATAAACTCACATCTTACTTTAATGTGGTACAGTTTATTATTGTTCACTTAGAAGCTTACGATGAGCAGCTCCATATTCAAATAATTAATTTTGATTTAGATGCGAACATCATTTCGAAAATCTCTTCCTGCTCTTTTTAGTAACGAACTATTACATCTTCTCTCCCTCAAATCGAAAGTAATAGAAATATTAGTCGTATTCCTACTTTCTGTTCTTTGTCTCTCTTGCATTATTGTTAGGAGGCGTTTGGTTTATTGTTATTTTAGTGTTATGTTATGTAATCTAGATGTCAACTTTTGACTAATAATTTTATAATCTTATAGAAAATTATTTATAAATTGATAAACCATATAATTATTTTTTCTATATAACAAAACATAATGTCAAGATAACATTGAACCAAACGCTACCTTAATTAATTTATGGTGAAATTTTTTTGAAGGGATCACAAATTGATAAATTGGAAAATCCAAAGGCCTGTGTGATGTCAAATCTATATTTAGGAATAAATATTTTGGTGTGAAATTCAAAAAAAAAGTAGGATTTAAACTTTGATAGAGGTTGAGGTTTTTGATAGAGGTAAAACTTTGACTATATAGACTAAACAAAGTTGTTTGAAAATAATATTTCTAAAGTTTTATGCTCACTATAAGATATATCAATTAACAGTTATCACCATCCTATGATCCTAACAATTAGAATTATGTAAAATTTGTTTTTAAATATTTTTTATCGGTAACTCATTATAAAGATGCGTGAGTTTTCAATTAAGTTTTATTACTAATCAATTCAGCACATTAAACTCTTTTTATTTCTTGTAACAATAGAACTTCAAATATTAG
>KZ451975.1:137717-154488 GCA_002786265.1 Apostasia shenzhenica | reverse complement strand
TCTTAAGTACTGAGGTAACTTGTTGGTTGGCATCAGTTGTGAGATTGCAGACTTAACTTGTCTATTGTGTTAATGCTTCAGTGGTTTCCTTTTTTTCTTTCTTTTTTATAATATAGCTCAATGTACGATTTATTCTTCAAGTTAAATAGTTGAAAGTGTACACCTATTTTTGTATTTCTTCCTATAGTTTTCTTTGAGTTTCTGCTTAGTATTTTCAAGGTGTATGATTCTAGATCCAATAACTATAAATGAAAATTTAGATGAATTTTTTTTTTCTAGAAAATACAATCTAGAACATAGGCTCCTGGAGAGCCTATATTCCTTCTTGTTGTTGGACAACTCATCTTTATCTCCTAATCTGCCTGTGAGGGTCTTGATTTTGGTTTTACAGTTCATCACTATCTTATTATTTAGACTTTGAGCTATTCGAGCTCTTGTCAGTATTATTTTTTCTTGTCAGTATTGTTACTATTATTTAGGGGTATTATTATTTTGTTAGTATACTCTTTCATATCACAAAAAATATAAAGTTACTAATTTGACATTCGCATTAAAGCAAACAAAATCCAGAAGAAAGTATAACTATCATAGCAAAAATCAAGCTAAGGCTGGCTTAAGATGGCATTCCTAGCTGGAATATGTACCTTATTTAGCTAACTTAACCCAGTCAATTCATCCAAGCTTACTATGCTGTTATTTTTACAAACTAAGTGACTTTAGGAATAAAAAGCCTTTTACGTGACTTGGTTCTATTTTTGGAATATGGGATTTCTTTGATTCAATGAACGCAGAGAACAAAACACAGTTCATATACAAAAAAAGCTTTAATTCAACAATTTCGACAGAATTTATTTATAATAATTGGTTTTTTTGAAATTTAAATTAGTAGACAAAATCCTTTGGCAAAGAAATCTTAATTCGATACCAATAAAAATAATAAATAACAGTAGACATTGGGAAAATCTAACCGTAGAGAGCAAATACAGAGGACAAAACCCTAGAGGGCAAATACAGAGAATAAAGTGTTAATGGAAAAATCAAAAAGGCTGGCTGACCTGCACTTTGACCAGCTTCTCCACTTTGATTGATCTGAGCAGCTTTCACCTTGAGGTTGTTAGATTATGACTGTTTTAAAAAAAAAAACAGTGGATATAAAGCTGTTGATTTGAGAATATAAAAAAGTAAATGAAGAGAAGGCATATGCCTTTGATTAGGAAATTTGGTTGCTTTGCTTAGTTCTTTAACACAAATTCTCTTAAAGTTGAGGGCGGATTCTTATCCCTGACCAATTTTAGTTATTCGAAACTTCTTAATTTTATCTCGATTTTGAAATTAAGTTGTTGTAATTATGAACCTGAGCATGTTAGAAATTGAACAATCTGAATCTGGAGAATTGAGGTGCATTTCAAGTTTGAGTCGATTTCAATACATGCATATCATTTGGCGCATTGCACCGTTGAAAATGAAAGCTCACATTGTGCGCTGTTAAAACCAATAATGTTGCCAAGTTGCACCTTAGAGGCTTTGGTTTTGAGGGTACTACTTGCAAATATTAAATGTTCTGAAGGTTTAAGTATGAGTTTTCATTTTCAGATATGTAAAGAATTTTGATAATTTTAGGATAAAGTCCAAACTGCAGTTCTTGTAAAGTTGAATTTTTTAGGATAAAAGTTTTCCTCCTCATAGGCCAAAAATAGGTCTTAATTATTGATGGGATTTCATTATCGGGATACAAGTTTCTTCTCAAACTTATAGTTTAGATGCAAATCTTTGCCTTCTCCGGCTTTATCAGGTGTGCCCTCCTTTCTGATCCTTACCAGCCATTTAAAGAATAGAATATTCATGATTTTCTAGCTGATAGATGCACATTTCATTTGCAGTTTGAGCCACAGAGAATGAGCATCCAGATTGTAGCTCGGATCTTAATAAAGGTTTGCTGAACATATTACTCTATCTTCTTCAGATATGATGGATGAAAATATTCGTGAGCTACCTAACGTTGGTATGATGAGTGTCAATGATTTCTATTATCTAGTTTTGAACAGGCTCTGATAGCATTGCCAGCCCCAGACTTCAGCCTCTGCCTGTTCTTGATTCTAGAGCAAGTGGTAGGTTCCCCTTATTAACTAATACATTTCATCTTGGCATGCATCTTTGATTTTTGCTAGTTGAGACTAACTTATGTTCATTTGAGAATAAAAAGTAAATGAAGAGAGATTTCGTTTTACCTTATTTCTTGTTGACGCGCAGGAGCAGGCGACGGGCGGCCGCGGCGTCGCCCGTCTGGGAGGGGTGGAAGGAGAGATAGAGGCGCAGGACCGACGACGAAGATCTCTCTCTCTCTCTCTCTCATTGACGCGCAGAGCAAGCGACGGACAACAGGAGTAGGCGACAGGCGGTCGTGGCGTCGCCCGTGCAGGAGAATCGAAAAGAGAGAGAGAGAGGCGCAGGACCGATTGCTCGATCTCTCTCTCCTGTTGACGCGCAGGAGCAAGCGACGGAGATGGAACACCCAAGGAAGAGCGAGAGGAGGAGGCGGAGGGCCGATTGCGGAGTTTTCTGTCTCCTGTTGATGCGCAGAAGCAAGCGACGGAGAGGGAACACCCTGAGAGGGAACACCCAATTAGCTCTTTAGGAAGAGCGAGAGGAGGACACCGAGTAAGAGAAATTTCATCTTCCTCTCTCTCCTGTCCAGGCGCAGGATCGGCAGTGGAGAGGGAAGACAGCAGAGAGGAGAAGATGAAAAACTTACAAAAACCTTGTAAAGGGAATATAGATAAAAACTTCAGGTGTTCTCCCCCCTTGGTATTCCGCTTCAGGCGTTTCATCTCCGCTCTTGCGATCTCATAAATCTGCCATTAACCGTTTCATCTTGCTTGTTGTTCCATCTCCTGTGCGCTCTACAGAAACCGCAGACCTCCGCGCTCCCCGGCCGTTTTTCTCCTTGGCCGCCCATCGCTTGCATTATTAATGAGGAAGGGTTGCCGATCCATCTCCCAGCCTCAAGAACTTCCCGGAAACCCTAATAACCGGCCACTCGGTACTTAAGAAGCGAAACGCATTTTAAGAATCGCGAATCACGCGTTTTAAGAGGCGAAACGCGGTTTCTGTGGGAGGAGAACTCCTGCCATTATAAAGAGAAGAATAGATAACTTACATTCGATTTTGCTCATAAAAATTTAATTTCCTTTTTTGGTGTTTGTTAATTAAAATTATGGTTAACATATTATTAGCATCACAAAGTTTAATTAAATTTATTTAAAATATTTAATCGCTTTATAATTTAATTTTAATTTGGTAGATATAGACTTTAGGAGGAATAAGTTAAAAGATTATAAGCTTTTCCATAGTTTAAGCTCCCTGCTATTTAAAATATGCTCATTTATTTTATCAAAAATTTTTATTTCACTATTTTATATAATTTTTAACATTATTTATTTTATTTCTATTATACATTTGTTTCAAAAATAATAATAATAATTTCTTTTTTTTAATTTGAATTTCTTTTTTTGAATTACATGTATTATAGAAAATAAAATAAGTCAAAGCATGACAGTTAGATGAAAAATATTATATAAAGTAAATATTTTAATGTTATAATTTATGCTAGATAAGATATAAAATTATTTTTTATTAAATATAAATAATTTTAAATTACATGAAAAAGTTAGCCATGATATTTATCCATTTTAGGCAACTGCAAAACGGACCGTTAGAACTATTTGTGTTTGATATTATTTTTAATTGAAATAAAAATAATTTTTGGTGTAAATTTATTTATATACTTATTAAAGAATAGAAATAAATTAAATTTATATTAGGATGTGCGTGAAATATAATCAAATTTTATTTTAAATGTATATAAAATATAAAATTAATTTTAATTTTTAAAATTTTTTATAAAGTGTGAAATATTACTAATTTATTGTTAATTTTATGTATGACATGATTTTTATTTTTAACCTAAATTAAATTTAAGATAAATATTAGATAATAACAATTAAATCTACTTTTATAAACTAATATTTTTTAAATTAATATTATTTTAGTCATCGCGTCAAACAGGCCAAGGTTGCCGCATCTCTTTAATTTTTTCAAAACAGGCCTTGAGTTTTACTTTAAAAAAAAAATCAGATCTCTTTTATAGTGATTTTTATTAGTTTTTTTTAAAGGTACTTTTTGAAAAAATTTCATTTGCTTTTGCTTAACTATTATTAAAGTAGCTTTCTTTCTCTTTTAAAACTTTATTTAGTTAGAAAAAAAAATAATTTAAAATTTTTTTGAATTAAAAAAAATGTATAATGTGAAATAAAGTGAATTATTATATTAAAAATTATGTTTGGTGTAAAATAAAGTAATTATTTAATATTAAAAATTATATATGATGAGATATAAAATAATTTTTAATTAAAAAAATAATAAATTTAATATTTTAATTATAGCTAAAATAAGTCATATTTTTTAACCTATTATCAAAATTGGGCTAATATGTTATTATAGAATAAAGTCACGCGAGCACAATGAAAATATGATAAAATTGACACTAAATAATATTTACTTAACTTTCGATTGGATTACCTAATTAATCAACATATTAAAGGTTAAGAACTTAGATTGTAATTTTTAAATATCATGATACCTTTTCATATTATTTCTTATGGCATATTTATTTGTAAAATTTAAATTTAATAAGATTAAAATTAAATTTGAATAAAAATATTATTTTATTAAAAATTATATATAATGTGAAATAAAGTTAATTATTTTATTAAGATATGTGAAAAATGTGATATAAAATTAGTTATTATGTTGAGATATGTGAGCGATGTGATATAAGTTAGTTATTATTTTGGTAATGATGTAGGATGTGAGATAAAGTTAATTTTTAATATTAAATTTTATATATAATGTGATATAATTATTTAAAATTAAATTAAATTATTTTTTAACTGATAAATAAATTATTATTAAAATTAGAAATATTTATAATTTTGCGTAAATAGTTCAAAATTATAATATCAAATAAATGTCAGAGAGTTTTAATTTAGTGAAGGAGAGGAGCTATAAGTAATATTAAAAATTATAGATGATAAATAAGTAAAATTTTTTTAAAGCTCTGTTTGGTTTGAATTTTTTTTAGATTAAAAAAATAATTTATTTTTTAAATTTAATAAAAAAAATTTATTTTAATATTAAAAAGTGTGTAAATTGTAAAATATATTTAAATTTTAATATTTATATTTGAATTAAATGTGAAATAAAGTTAAATTTTATCATTGAAATTTATGCTTCGAGCTATAAAAGTTCCTGACTCGTCTTCTCGCGAACCCTAGCCCTCTCATTTCCGCCGCCCACGGCAGGATTCAGGAGCTGTTTCGCAGATGGGTAAGTGATTGCGTTCGAGCCAACGTAGATCGGCTCGCGTTGGATTTTAGATCTCCTTCTAGCTTGAAAATCCCTCTCTTACAAAATTTCTTTCAGGCGCTTACACGTACGTATCTGAGCTATGGAGGAAGAAACAATCGGATGTTATGAGGTTTCTGCAGAGAGTTCGCTGCTGGGAGTATCGCCAACTTCCGGCCATCGTCCGCGTCACCAGGCCTACTCGCCCTGATAAGGCCCGCCGCCTTGGCTATAGGGCCAAGCAGGTGTTTTGTTGTGATTTTGATTCTTATATTACTTCCAGTTTTTTTTCTTTCTTTTTGAAATTCATCTAGCTCCTTTTATAAATATCGGTTGTGCTTTGGGATTTTGATGTCGTGGAATGGGATTTTAACCAAGTATATACTTCTACCAGCCGAACGATTCTAAAATTTTTCTCGGTTATTGGTTTATGCCTTCTTCGATGAGCAGTCATTGCATTGTTGCACCGCTTTGATGGAGTGGATTTCATGTCTGAAGCCTTTTTTTGATTTTCTGGATCTGGCTTAAGGATTTATTTACAATCCATAAGTTTTTGTTATTCAGATGAATCAAGTACCTAGTCATTGTTTCTATGTACATACATTGAAATGTATCCTAGTGTTATTTGTTGAGAAGAAGTTGCATCTTTAATATCGACTGTCCTTGCAGAACAATGAGAAACAGATACTATGTGTATGCTTAAGACTCAGATTATGATGGACAAGCTAAATTTCGGTCATTTTTTATTTGCTATACTTTCCATGTTATATTTTCTTAATGTTTGTTATTTTTTGTTAATACTTATTTGGTTTTTATATAATGTCACTTGTTCTTTGTTATTATTTTTTTTAAAAATCTAGTAGTAAGAATCATTATAGGTTTTGTTTAGGGTGTCATTTTTTGTATGGATATGTTGAACTTATGGTTGTCATTGTTGTTAGTCTAAAAATGTTTCTTAAAGGCCCTGTTTGGTTCGTGGAAAAAAAGCCATGGCTAAAATAGCCATGGCCAAAAGTTTTAATTTATTTTAAAAAAATTTAAAAAATTATTTTATACTTTATCCTACACAAGTATCAACGTTAAATAATCAATTTAGTTGATATCTAATACAATTCTTAATAAATTAATTAACTTTGTTTGATATCCAACACAATTTTTAGTATAACCACTTTATTTCTCTTCATACATATTTTTCAAAAAAAGCAAAAAAATCCAACCAAACCATCTTTTTTATCCTCCAACCAAACCATCTTTTTTTGCTGATATTTGTGGTTTGAACTACATTGTTATATGACAACTGTAGGTGATGGATTTGCTGCTGTTTGCAAGATTCATGTTTTATAACTCTTATTAGAGACAATTGCATTTCATATCTTGTATGTTATATGTCATCATACTCCTTTCTCTAGTCAATTACATTTTGTTACGTGGTAATGTTTATTTGGTATTCCTGTTGTAAGGAGAACCTGTAAGATTGAAGTTACTGTGTCGTTCGCCCTCATGTTCAACTCCAATGAACAAAATTTTGTCTCGAGATTTGCGTAGGATGTGAGCTATAATTAGTTTCTATCTTATTATGTTTGGATGTGAAAAGAAGTTTGTTTTTGCTATGAAGATATGCGTAATAGTTATGTCCATCTTGGTATTTTTGTATAATGTGATCTGTCAAGGTTAAATTTAACCGGTTTAAGTTAGGTTAAATTTAACCATGTAGATAAACAACTGTATCTATTTTCTATTTGTCTAAACAACAATAACTTTAAGATTTATAACTCACCAGAACCTTGTCATAAGACATATCTGTTTGTTGTTTCCTATTTGCCCCTATTATGACACGTTTTTATTTGGTAAGACTTCTAAAAAACACATCGTCATTTTTTGTAATTGTTTTACTTCTAGCAGAAATTCTAATATTAAAAATCAACTTCATATACTACACAAATCTCGATATTGAAAATTAACTTTATTTCACATCCTGCACATATTTTAATAATAAATCAAATTTATTCTATATTCAACACAAGCCTTAGTATTAAAATAATTGTATTTCACAGCATACATATATAGTACAATCTCTCTTTCTAATCCAAAAAACATTCTCCAGTCTTACATCTTCAGCTTCCCAAGATTTGTCCCATAGTTGTAGTAATCCTTTGCTTGATCAAGAAATCTCATCTGCCTCCAATTTTTCACGACCTCATGCTCATTGGGCATCTGCTCAGATGTCATATTTTGCTTGTTTTCTTCTCCTGGATCTTCTTTTCCTCTGTTAGAACTATTAAAGAGTTTTGTTTTCCTGCAAACTGCTTAGCCATCAAAACTTCTATCGTCTTCCTCTGGCTCTTTATCTTTATTTCATCACATTGGTGTGAACTCTATGGCTGAATTATGCTATTATACTTGATACTTACCTTTCAATTATGATCAACTGTTTTTAAATACATTCAAGTTTCATGAATCTAGCTTAACCTGGCTTGTTTGAATCCTTTTAATATAAGTATGCAGGTTGCTTCGTTAAGGTCTGTAATGGTTGGAATGTTGGATTAGTTTGTAGTATGAAATACATTTAAATAACCAAAACGAATTTGTTTCCTATATATGGTATTTTGTGTATTGCTCTTCTTTTCTAATGTTGTTTTTGTTGAATGTTACGTTGAATTTATTCATTTTTAGATTATTGTATTTAACTATTGCGTTTTCATACTGAGTCTCAATTTGATAGATTTTGCATTTACTTTGCTAATTACTAGCACCATTGTCAAAACCTATTTATTTTACAACATATGTTTTACCTAACTTAGAATTTATGAACGGATGGACTTTTGGGATAGGGTTTTGTTATTTATCGTGTTCGTGTGAGGCGTGGAGGTCGGAAAAGGCCAGTACCTAAGGGTATTGTCTACGGGAAACCTAAGAATCAGGGTATTACACAACTGAAGTTCCAGCGGAATAAGCGCTCTGTTGCTGAAGAGAGGGCGGGAAGGAAGCTGGGAGGACTGAGGGTTCTGAACTCCTACTGGGTTAATGAAGTAAGCAGAAATATTTTTCCTTCCAGTGGTTTTGTCTGCTAATTTCTTAGTGGATGCGCATTCTAATGTTTTTTATGTTGTAGGATTCTACCTACAAATACTTTGAAATAATCTTAATTGATCCTGCTCACAACGCGATCCGTAATGATCCAAGGATTAACTGGATCTGCAAGGGTGTTCACAAGCACCGTGAGCTCCGTGGGCTAACATCTGCTGGGAAGAAGTACAGGGGTCTCCGCGGAAAGGGCCATCTGCATAACAAGGCCAGGCCCTCTCGCCGTGCGACTTGGAAAAGGCACCAGACCTTGTCTCTTCGCCGATACCGCTAAGAACATCACTTCTCGAATCTTTAAGGTCAACTTTTCATGTCTGCTTGGTTTTTGCAGCATTAGATCCTCTTGTTTGTTTGTTGATCATGGAACTGAGTTCTTCAACTTGTGTTCATCGTTTTTCGAATCATCTGATGCATTGTTATGATGTTTCCTTGACTTCATATCTGCTGTTGAATATTGTTGGATGATAATTATTATTTGCATGCAACTCCTTCAGGGATTTTGCCTGTTGATATGTGAATTGGTCTAGATGCAGTTTTCTTACAGCTCTGCAGTGATTTGGTTGTTTTCTGATGTGCTTTTAGCTAAAGTTGCTGCTAGTAAAAAGTTTATTCTCTGATGTTAATTGTTGATGGATTATTGAGGTTTGGGTGTTACTCCACATAAGTCTTATAATTTTTTTTTAAATGTTTTAATTTTTGTATAGGACTTTCGACTTACTACTCGGAGAAATTAATTGTTTTGTTTGATAACGATGCTGCACTGAAATTTGGTGAGATTAAATATTTGTTCAAGTCATTACATTTCAGGATCTAAAATACTCTCCATGTTTTAAGTTATTTCAAGTCTTGTAAGCATGAAAAGTTGGTCTTCATAACTTGATATCTTGCCACAAGTCTTATGAGTTGATGTAGGTCTTCTGAGAAGTGTTCATATAATTTTACTTGCATTAGATAATGTGTTTTCATAACATTGAAAAAAATCACGAAATTATTACTCAAAATTACGTTTAGATGTTATTTTAGAATGTCAACTTTATAAGGGTTAGAAGGTGAAGGGATTGGTAGAGAGCTGTTAGTGAATGTTAATGGTAATACAATTTAGTTAATACATTGTCAATAATTTATAGATAACATGAATATTAAAATAATACTAATATATATTTCGCATTGAACCAAATCCCCCCTTTAATATCTAAACTCATCTATTATACGGCATGATGAACTTTAATGATGGAACTACGACTAAGGATGCAGTTGAAATGAGAAAGAGTATATGTTCAAAATTCTTTAGATCGAGAGACGGGTTATCCTACTTGATCTAGATATGACCCGTTGGACTCTTAAATTATAGGTTAATTATGAATTATATTTCTACATATATTAATAAAAAGTTAGATTTTTTTTAAGGATGGCAATAAAACTACATGCAAAAAATATAATAGTTAGTCAAACATCTCTTTTGGGTACGTCGCAAAATTCTCTGAGAAGAGGTAGTTTTCTCATCTGACAAAAATTACCTAACGTAGTGTAGTGTGTAAAAAATTAGCCGCACTATTAATCTTAAAGAACGAAGAATGCAGAATGTTTACAATATGTTCAAGTAGAAGATCCTTTCATGGATCGTCATTCAAGTTAGAATTCACTTGTAGAGTAGGCGAATTCATAAAATGCATTCAAAATAAATGATAAACATATAAATATCTAATTTTTGGGATTAAATAAGTAAAAAAAATATCTCTTTAAAGTTTACATTTAACTCTCTCTTATTAATTCTTCCATCAGGGAAAGGAGATGTTTTATAGACTAGAAAACAGTGATTCTGATGAGGGTTTTTTTTTGTTAGTCTGTGTCTTTGAGCAGATTTTTGGTATCAATATTTCTCTCGAACTCTTTGGATTATATAGAAGTTGATCCCAATTCTCTTTAAAAGCTCTGTGATCTTTTAAATCGTATTAAGATTTGTGAAAGATAATGAAATAAAATCGGATTTATGTTGAAATAAATGTAAGATTTGAAATAAAATTAATCTTTTTTATGTTGGAATTGTGGATGTGAAAGATTAATTTTTTTTTATTGATTTGTATGTAATTGCTCATTTTTTATGCATATAGTTTTCCTATTAAAATTTTGAAATTATCAAATCTCAGTTTTTCAAATATTTTTTTTTCAAGACTCAATTTTTTGTTAAGCTTTCCTAGATAGAGGGATACTTATCTTCTTGCTCATATGGAGGGATGCTCCAACAAAATTCTCTTTTTAACTTACGAGAAGAATTTTAAGGCCTTGTTTGGTGGGAGGATCAAATCAGGATCAAAGTGATATTAATTTAAATAATAATAATAATAAATAAAATTTTTTTAATCATTCTACACAAATTTTAATATAAAAAAATATTATTTTATTTTACATGTTCAATAATTTTTAATAAAAATATATATATATTATTTCACATTCTAGACCAAAATATTCGAATTGAGTATTTTGGTTTAAGATGTAAAATAAAATTATTATTTTTTAATGAAAATTATTGAGTATGTGAAGTAAAATAATATTTTTTTTATATTAGAATTTATGTAGAATGATTAAAATTTATTATTTATTATTATTATTATTGTTTTTAAATTAGTATTATTTTGGTCCTGATTTGGTTCTGATTTAGTCCTCGCGCTAAACAGGGCCTTAAGTTTGTTGTGTCTATAGACTTTATGTTTTGATCCTGTTAGCTTCATCAATAAGACTTCGTGCTTTGTCACTGATTGTCAGGGATAAATATTTGAGCGACTAAGTTAGGCTTGAATATTCAACGCACAAAAAAATGGATAATCATTAATTAAAAAAAATTAAACTGCTTAGCTGTGATCACAACCTTTATATCATAATATTATAATTGTTGTTGACTACGAATATTTTGTCATACTTATGAGAACATTTTTGTAGTCAACTTGTTGTCATACTTATGAGATAATTTTGTATGGTATTCCAAATATCTCCTATTCACATAAAATCTATTAATATTAGCTTTTTTCCGCTTCGAATTGGTTGAAACATCGATGAAAAGCTAAAGGAGTGTTTGATCTAGACGTTGATATTATCTAAATATCAGCATTTATTTGCCACTGTTATCTTTTAGTTGCTATTTACGCATCTGATGTAATATTATTATGATATTGTGCTACGATACTAAAAAAGTTTACTTGTTTTTTGCTTAATGACACGTTTAAATAAGATTATAAAAAAATAAAAAATTATTATTTTAAAATATCTAGATATTGTTTAAAATTATGTGATATTTTGTAATGAATATATCACTCATTTTTTAATGTAAAAAAGTGATTTTAAATTAATTTTTAATTATTATTATTATTTAATATAACCAAATTAAACTAAATAAATAAAAATTTGGAGATAATATAAGTATAATTTTTTTTTATAGAAATATAAATATAAATAACATTGAATTAAATCCTTCTTTATTTGATTTAATATTAAATTAAAAAATAATAATAAAAAATTAATTTAATTTTGATTTATTTCAAATATTTAGATATCACTCAAGATATTTACAATAACGTTGAACCAAATATTATTAAACTCAATTAAATTAATTTTAACTCAACAGATTACATCTTATACTATTTTTAAAATTAAATTTAATTATATTTTAAATCTTATATATCGATTAAGATAATAATAACTCGCTACGTTTAACATCCCACACATATTTCAATATAATATTAAGTTTTAATCTAATTAAACAAACATTTCGGTGAACCTGCTCACAAGGACGCCATGGATAGGGCGTACAGAGCTTCGGCATCGCTCTCTCCGATCAGAGACCGCCCGCTACCCGCCACGCGATTGTAGAGCATCCCGAGGGTTCTCGCCGTAGTCCGCCGGCCGTTCGCCGCCGGAGACCGCTGGAGAAGCATCGAGCGGAGCTGGAAGACGAGGAGGCGGACGGCGTGAGCGGCGCCAGTGAGGGAAGGAGGCACGCGGGCGGCGAAGGGGACCCTCAGGATGAAGGGAAGGAGGAGCGCCGGCAGGAGACGGCAGTTCCCGTGGCCGCCGACCGCCAGAAGCTTCAGCTTCGCCGCCGCCGCCACCGCCACTAATTGTACTGGCATTGGAATAAATGGATCTCGCAACTAATTATGAAGGCAACTATATATAGGTTTAATTGGGGGTAGGGCTACACACGAGATTGAGATCTAGGGTTTTAGCTTTCGGGTTCGAGTCGATTTATAATTATTCAAATTTGAATCGAGTTTTAAATTTATTCGAGCCAAATGATCGTCGTGTGCACAAGGTAAAAATACATTTTGATCCTGTTTGACTTGAGGACTAAAATGGTGCTACTTTAAATAATAATAATAATAATAATAATAATAATAATAAATAAATAACTAATAAATAATTTTTTTAATTATTACATATAAATTTTAATATAAAAAAAGTATTTTATTTTATATATTTTGCTTGAAATTAGTGATTTTGACCTCATAATTTTTTTTTTTATTGTAGACTTTATAAGTTTAAAAATATGAATGAAGATATTTTTTAATTGAGAATTATGAGTGATTTGAAATAAGATTAATTCTTATATTTATAAGAAATATGATATAAGCAAATTATTATTTTGATTTATCTGTAATATATTAAATAAAATTATTTTTTTATAGATTATATGTGTAATATAAAAATAATTTATTTTTAATATTAATTTTTTATGCATTATGTGAAAAATTAATTTTAGCGTAAATAATTAAACAAGCACTTAAATATTAACCTTTGTCAAAGCTCACATGTTCTACACAATCTATAATTAAGGCTGTTAATTTGACTCGAAGATCGAAATTAAATTGAATTGAATTCAATTTGATCTAAATGAGCCGACTAACGAGTCATTTTTTTAGCTTGAAAAGTTTATCAATCCAATCTTGAGCCAGCATAGGATCGGATCGAGATGGCTCGAAATCGAATCGATTAAAAAAATAAAAAATATTATATATATATATAACTAAATTTAATATGTAATTTAAACTGATTGAATTAAATAGATCAAAGAGAATGACCATAATTTAAACTGATTGAATTAACAAATATATCTATACATAATATTTGAATAAAAGATAAAAAATTAATCGAAAATCGAATCGATTTTAGCTCGGATCGAGCTTGAATCGATAACAAATAAGTTAGACCCAGCTCGAATCGAGATCAAATTTAACTCTCCTCGTTCATTCTTTAGATTGAATTGAAATCGAATCGAAAACTTTCAATTCGATCTTGAGCCAAAGTTGGATCAGCTCGACATCGAATCGTTAACAACCCTATTTATAATGTACTTCATTTTGTTTTAATGTTTTAAACTTCGAAGACAATCGATCAAAAAAACAATAAAAAAAAAAAGAAAACTTAGGAGTCAAATGACTAACAAAAATTAGTTCAACTCTACAAAATTACGTAATTTAATTTGTCAATATTTATTTTAAAATATTAAAAACGTACATAACTTATATATAAATAGACCAACTTATAAAATCATAGGTAATAAATATAAATAAATTTGTAATAGTTTATCTTAATTAAATGCCTAATAAGCAAATAAAATACATATTTTAATAAAAATAAGAGCTAACAATTAGTCGTCGCTCAACTTTAAATTTGATTCAAAATCAAATAAATTTAGTTCGAGCAAAATTGAGTGAAGTCCCTGTCGGCGTCTCATCTGGAGCATACACGTGGAGGCTTACGTGGCGGGAGATCCCACGTCGAAAAGCTATTATCGAAAAGGCAAAGCTAAAGAGATCGCGTCGAACTGCCCGCACGGTACGTGAGGTACAAGGGGCCACACCTATTATAAGAACGATCGGCCCACAATAAAATAAATTTTATTCAAAAAAAAAATAAAATTTTCATTTAATTTTAAACATAATAAGTTATACCAAACAGTTTACCCAATACATACTATAATCACTACATGTCATTTTTTTTATAAAATAATAAATTTATATTATTCTAATGTTAAATAGTAAATGTGAGTTAAGTTCATTTTGAATCGATTCAATCCAACTATAGCTTAAATTTTGCTCGATAAAATAAAAGCCTTTTTTGATTCAAGTATTATTTTAGATCCAACATAAGGCTTAATCTTAAATATTAATTTTATTTTACGTCTAGCACAAATACGAATATCAAAATTAACTTTATTTTATATCTTAGAAATTTCTTGATATTAAAATAAATTTTTGTTTCATTAAATTTATAAGATAAATATTTTTTTTCTTTTATCTAAAAGCGAACCCTCCAATAAGATAAGGCCAAATTTGAGCTGTAAATTTAACTCGTAGCTCGGCTCAGCAAATTTGAATTAAGCTCGATTTGAAGAAAATATCGATCGAAACGTCAAGCTGTTACTCTCATTATTGTATGCCCTTTAGTACATGAACATAAGGAAATATATGTATATCAAATAAATTATTATTATTATTTTGTTTTTTTGGATTGTTATTAAATAAATTAGTGTTAGTATAGAATCAGTGTACCAGATAAATAATGTAAATAAATTTCAACAAAAATTAAAATAAACTCATTATAGATTAACTAAAAGGGAAGATGTTTAAATTTCTAGCATAATTTAAATATTATGTATACAAATAATTGCAAGTAGAGGTGCACATCGAAGCGATTGAAAGCGAAATACATACGACTTGATAGTTAAACCGCTTCGATTAATCAGTTTCGAGTTAAGTTCATATTTGCTAAAACTAAACCAATCGGTAAACTTTGTATCATGTTAAAGATCATATACTCGAACTTAGGTAAATTACAGGTTCTTTGAGATTAGGGGGTCATTTTCTCGAGTTAATTTCTATCGTTTCTGAAATATTATAGAAAAATAGTTACAGATAAAAAGGATTGGAGCAAAAGAATATTTTAGTCTTTAAAAATTACTTTTCAAAAAAATCTTTTGAAATAGATGTTTTTATGTAAAATATGATAACCGATGTCACGAAACTAAGAACAAAAATCGTTGAATCAGTTTGCAATAATTGTCCGACCTCGGGTTCTCAATGCAATGCACACTTTAGCTAATTATTTGAGAAATTTGAAATATAAATATTATATATTATGCATTGACATATATCTCCTTATTCTATGCAACACGAAGAGCTTTGTTGAATTTTATAACTCTATTTAGGGATGCTAAATATGTTTGAAGTTTCTCCTTCGCAATCTTATTCGGTTTTGATTTCTCTTCGTTTAGATTAATTAAACTGTAATATCCCGTAATCCAAATGTAGAGGTGTTGCCCAGTTTGACTTTAGGAAAATTGCGTCTGGCTTGAGTGCTTCCTAGGAGGTCACTCATCCCAGTGCTACTCCAGCCCAAGCAAACTTAATTACGGAGTTTTCCATCATTAGCTTCACGATTTTGCCACAAAAAAGCTTATGCTATTTTAGATCACGTTATTTATTTATACAGCTCAGGATCTTCTCCTATTTCTGATATGAGTCGTTTTATTCTTGTTCCTCTCTCACTGCTTATTATTCGGTCTAGAAGTCTGTCAGGAGTTCCATTCTATACCAGTGATTCTCTTTTATTAGGACATCACCTGGTGAATAATTTCCGCACTCATCAGCCACGGGTGTCACACAAACCGACCGCATACACAGCACAATTATTTAACCATAGTTAATAACCATAGAAATAGGATAATATATTTCATGATGTATGAAATATAATGCAAGAAAAAATTAAAGGAAATAATCAGCATAAAATGAACTACTAGCTAGAGTTCATGGAATATGCCTGGAGAACTTTCGAGGAGGCTTCTTCGGCCTTGAAATGCCTTCCAAACTCCCCCATCGCCATCAGGCATTTGGCCCAGCTCTGAATTCAATCATGCAGGATGCACGTGGCCTATCAGAAGAACTGTTCTTCGCCGGAGAATCTAATAAACCAAAACTTAATCTACTAAATAATCGAGTGAGCTGAAGTTCTAAACGATAACCGGTACAGTTTATTCGTCAGTCGTCGGGAATGTGCAGTAGGACTTACTAGACGTTAATCGAGCTATTTCTAGTCCTCTAATATTTCGTCGTTCAAATACTGTTGACGTAGGATGTGGGGATCCCAGGAAACACCGAAGAAAGAAAGAGAGTTCCGGGAGACGGCGGCGCGCAAAGGGGTGGTGAGCCTGTTAATGGAGGCTCAAGGGGAGAACCAGTTCAGAGCATCCAGAGAAACACACAAAGATTTAAGGTGGTTCAGGGAGGAAATC
>KZ451975.1:125641-137658 GCA_002786265.1 Apostasia shenzhenica | reverse complement strand
TCACCCACGAGGTTAGAGGTTAGAGGGCCCAAACCTCACCCACGAGGTTAACAGCTTCAAAGGTTGAAGCATGATGTTTTAAGATGGAGCGCCACGTGTATGACTGTGATGCAGCGCTGGAGCCACATGTCAACAAATACGAAAGACCTAGTGATTTTGACGTGTCTGCGTTCATTTTACCTGCAAAATCTCGAGAAAGTAATCTGAAAGAAGGTGCTCTCAAGATTTCAAGATGACATTCTAGTGGCTTAAGTGATCTCAAGCCCCCGACATCTGAAGATCAATCCCTGACATCTACTATTATGTCGAAAATTTCAAGCTCGGAGTTAACTTCGACGATGTTTTCTTGAGATGCCGACCTCAGAAATGGTCCTCGAGAATGTGTATTAGGTGTTTCCCGAGGTGAGACCTCAATACTCATTGGTTTAGACTTGAGAATATTCTTCTGTGTATAACGAACAACAACAACAACAACCAAGCCTTAATCCCACTAGATGGGGTCGGCTACATGAATCCTTTGTTTCCATTGCGTTCTATCAGTTACCAAATTCTTATCTAAGTTTAAGTAACTAAGATCATTCCTTATGGTTTCTTGTCATGTCTTCTTTGGTCTCCCTCTTTCTCTTTGTACATGGCCAAAATCCAGTAACTCAATTTTCCTAACTGGAGCTTCAATCGGCCTACGATTTAGATGTCCAAACCATCGAAGCCGACTTTCTCTAAGTTTTTCCTCAATTGGTGCAACACCAACTTTCTTTCGGATATACTCATTTCTCATTCTATTCTTTCGTGTATATCCACATATCCACCTTAACATCTTCATTTCTGTAATATTTATTTTATTTATATGTTTCTTCTTTGCAGGCCAGCATCCTATAGTATAACGAACAACATTACACAAAAATAGAGTCAAAGTGACGTTTATCCGCATTAAGATCTTTTGTGACAAAGATGTTCAAACGGGGTTTGATCAATCGATTTGTGAGTATCCTATAATCCACCTCTAGGTGAGGATTTTGTGTATTCCTACAGTATTATGGAGAAGAACATGTGGGTTTTTCTTTGCATAGGATCCTCATAGATCTCTTAATACATTATTGTTTTTGTTTTGTTTCCGATTTTAATATAGAAAGAGTATGGGTGTTAAAAATATCCGAAACTCGAAACTCGCTCGGAACTCGTTCGATTTTTGAATCGACTCGAAATCGGTTTTAAAATTTTGAATCGAATCATGAGCTAAGGATTTTGGCTCGAAGTTCATTTCGAGTCAATTTCGAGTTGGCCCTAGCTCGCTCGAAACATGATTCGATTTGACTCGAAATTACATATATAGCATAAATAATATGTATATATTATATAAATATATATATAAATAAATTGTTATTTTATATAATTTAGTTAGTGGTTTAGTGGTAGAGTAGAGGATATTTAAGGTTTATTTTTCTCAAGATCTAGGAATGAAATCTTCTTAAATACATAACATTTCAGCATTTTTTTTACAATTTCGAGTTGATTCGAATCATGATTCGAGCCAGCTCGAATCATATCCCATTTCGATTTCGGACCGATTTCGAGCCGAGCCGAGCTCGAAATTTTCGATTTCGAGTTGAGTTTGACTCGCTCGAAATCGGGCCCGATAACAGCCCTGGTAAGCGCTAAGCCTACAAACAATGCCGAGTCAGTAATCTGGACGATCTATTCAGTTTCATCCGTTCGGATTCTCCAAAAAAATAATAAGAACACAAACTCGGAAAGAGGATTCCTATCATGTATTAGTGCATCAAACAAATAAAAGGCAAAATACCAGCAGATGTTTTTATAATTCTTAACAAGTTGAAACTATAACTCAAAAGAGTTTTCAAAAAATTCATTGCTACTAATCTTTAGAGATTATGAAGAAGATATATATATATATATATTATATACTATCTATTCATATATAGCTTATATATTATATATAGTTATATCCTACATTATATCAAAAAATCAAAAATATTCCCATTTGAGTCCCTCGTTATCTTAAAAATTATTTCCACGTGCATTCCATTAATAAATTCCTGTTAATTCTGATTGGCTGTTAATTTTGCCTCCGAAATTCGAAAATCGCTCGAAAATTAAATCAAATTTTCAAATCAAATCTGAGTGCCTCGATACGATCTAAATGAGGCCGACTAACAGAGCCATTTTTTTGGGCTCGAAAATTTTTATCAATCCAAATCTTGCCAGCCCAAGGCTATAGGAGCTTGGATCGAGATGGCTCGAAATCGAATTGCATTAATAATAAAAGATGAAAAGAAAGTGAATGTGACCATTATATTATTTATCACTATAACATTATATAGTATTATATTTAGTATGTGCTAAACCGAGTATTGTGTATGTAAGTTTTTCTGCTAGCTTTTCATTGGAAGTTTCTCTAAACCTTTCATCTAGACATTTTCTCTATAATTATTAAATCATAATTTATTATAAATTAACCTTTTTATTTTTTATCTTTAAATAATAGATTCCAAAGCGATAGCTATAGTTTAAGTTTGATTAGCATGACATCAAATAATATTTATACATAATATCAGATAAAAGATTAAAAAATTAGTCGAAAGTCGAATCCGATTTTGCGTCAAGATCGAGCTTGAATCGATTAGCCAAAATGCCAGCCACACCCAGCTCGAATCAAGATCGGATTGAACTCTTCTAGTTCATTCTCTGAATCGCAATCCGACGATCGAATCGAAAAACTTTCAGTTCATTCTTGAGCCCGACGTTCGGACCGACATCGAGATCGAATTGTTAACAGCCCTACTTTAAGTTGCCATTTAAAAGAATTTATTAAACCATTTTACTATTTTATTACGCGACCAAGAATGTTACAGAAGAAGAAAAATGTTGAGACTAAATACAATACCTTATAAAGCGGATAATACCTTCACCTGCCCACACAATTAGTTGTATTCTAATCTTATCTATCCATTCTTAGTTAATTACGCTATGCACATTTCAAAAATATTATAAAGATCTTACATACACACATTTAATCTCTATTTTTATTATTAATGAGTGGTAAAAAGTACTCAGAATTTTCAATAACAACTATAAATTAAATTACAAAAAATCTGAGCTATTCATCATATTATTTTAAGAATATTTACAATATTCTTTGACGTCTGCAAAGATTCTAAAACTATTAAGTTTTACCCGGTTGCACAGCAACAGGAAAGAAGACAAATCCCGCGACGTGAATTGATCTTCCTAGGACAAATTAGCGCTTTAATGTGGTATTGAGGAAGAGAAAAATATATACTATTAAGAGTAAAAAAATAATTTTAATGATTTACTAACAGAATGTTTTTTTTTTCAAATAGATTTTGATTAAGTTTTAACTCAAATGTGTGTATGTAAGATTTTATGAAACTGTTATTTTTGCCACAAGGATTGTTCGCCACTCTGCCAACCAATGGAAATTATCTAATTAGCTTTTCAATCCCTTTTATCACGTTACTAGGAGTGTAGGTATGAGAGAGTGAATATATAGGGATAGAGGTCAAAATATTATTGATTAGAGATACTCTATCAGTAATAGAGTATGCTAATTAATTGAGCCTTCCTCTCAGTGCATTAATCATATGTAGAAAATTTTTCTTCATCGTTCGTCTGCTAATTAAAGGAATGCTCGGGTACTTTCTCTTAGTTTGGACTTTCATTCTGATTTGGCCTGCAATATTTACCTTTTTTATATGTAGCATTGTCTTGCTAAAAAATACTGTGAACTTTGAATTATTAATTTTCTGACCAGATATAAATCAATATTTATCTATAATCTCTCCTATTGTTGATTTTCTGACCAGATAATATATAAGTGTTTTTAGGATGAGCTCATTCTATTATAAAACTCTTGTCTTAAGTAAATAAAATTAATTATTTTTATTAAAATAGATATAAAATATAAAATATAAAATATAATTAATTATTATTTGTAAAATATTTTTTAAATTCTTTGTGTGCTGTGAAGTGAAGTATGCTTTAATTTAATAAAATTTATGCCCCTTAAAACTAAAATAACCACTCCAATGAACACACATTATGAATTTCGTTTTAACAAAGAATTCCACTGTTAGTGTTTTTTTTTTAAAAAAAAAATTCATAATTTGTCACTCTAGTTTTTATATTTGGATTTCTCAATTTTGCAAAAATAAACAAGATGCTAGTCTTTTTTTATTTTTTTTATTTCACTTTTTAGTATGATATTTTTTTTTTAATTTAAAATTTTTGATAATAATGTAATCTGAACATGAAATTCCCTAAATTCTCAAGCAAGGGTTCGTCGATTTTCTGTATAATAGTTTGTGTAGCGTAAACGGGAAGGGAAGCGGCAGGAATCCCCGACTTTTATCTCCTGCTGAAATTCTTGCAAAACCCTAACCGCAGTCAGCCGCTTTCGTGTTAGTCGGCGGATCTCCGTTGCCATGGACGCCCAAAGAGCTCTTCTTGACGAGCTCATGGGAACAGGTAACATTCTCCTGCCTGCCGGCCTCGTTTGCTCTATGGGGGATGTTTTCGCTGAGAGTAGGCCTCTTTGTAGCGCGTAACCTGACGGAGGAGGAGAAAAAGGGCTACCGAGAGATCCGTTGGGATGACAGGGAAGTCTGCGGACCATTCATGGTGCGCTTCTGCCCGCATGATCTCTTTGTGAATACAAGGAGCGATCTCGGTGAGAGTTTTATTGTGTGTTAGATTTTGCTTGCCTGATCTGCTGTTTTTCAATTTTGCTTCACTGGCCTGCTATTTTGGATGATGTTCTTATGGCTCTTGATTCTTTTTGATATGGCAGGGCCATGCCCTAAGATTCACGATCTCAAGCTCAAGGAGAGGTGATTAATTTTCTGTCAAACTTTTTTGCTGTTATATCAGTTTTTTCTGTGTTATTTCACCATGTATATTGTTCTGTCTTTATTGTATTCTATGTGTGCGATTCACTATCTCACTTGTCTTATTTTTGGAGTTTAAACTGAAGCTTTTTTATCAAAGTTCATAAATATTATGTCGGTAAGGGCGCCTGTTCCCCCTGACAAAGTATCCCCGCTTTGTGTTGGTGGTGGAGGGTAGTCCATGCATATAGCCTTCCGTTTATGTTCTAATAAAGAGGTTGTTTACTGGGCTCACACCCATGACCTTCGAGTCATAACGAGCAAACTTGACCATTGCACAAAGGCTTGCCCCTTAAGAATTGTGTAGATTCTTGAAGTTCTGAGTATTTCAGGCAACTTTGAGTTTGGAATCTCGTATGGTACAAACTGCTGATGTACACAGTTCTTTTTAAGGCTTTGGGTTTGTTAAAAGAAAGTAGTTTCAGTTGATTTTCATGCTATAGAACTTACACATCATGTTTCATGATGGATAATTTTAAAGCACCACTTTAATGAAAACATCAGTCATAGTATTCATACTTTTGATATTTGATGTTTTATGTACCGGAAGGAAAAGCTATATGTTCATATGTTTAGGGAGAAGTTTGTTCGCATGGATGTCAAAGAGATGGGAAATAGGTTCTGGGTATGATGACTTGAATGGCAACATTTGATTTTGCAAAAGATAAAACCAAGAAGCAGAATGAAGACACAGAATTTAAGGTGATTGGGAGAGATCCTTTTATGTCCACTGCTCATATAAGCCTAAAAGAATTCACTAATCAGAAAGTGGTTCGCTTGAGGTGTATTTGAGAGGAAGGAAAAGAGAAGAAGGAAGAAGAAGATTTTGGTGAAGGGATTGATTCAAATGACCCCCTGTGCATGCATTATGAAGCTTGATCTCCTACTTATAGACAAAGAAGATCCTAGCTAGCAAAGAGCTAGTCATCTTCTCCAGCAATTGTCTAGTCGACGTGCTTGTCATGGTAGATGTGATGGATGTGGTAGATGACTGGAGATTTTCTAATATAGGAAGATATTAGGTTGTTACAAGTGATCATGGAGTCCATCAGACGATGGTAAAGCTTTTATGGCAGTTCCTTGAGGGATGCTTGAGCAAAATACCCCACGGGAAGAGGTGTAGTCCAAGTGTTCTCGTATTGCTCATAAAACACTAGTTCCTACTCATATATGCTCTTCAATGATCTCAAGAGCCTTTTATGAATAAAATGGAGCCCACACAAGTGAGAAATTGAGCATTGAAGAACAATATAGATTTTCTTTTGACTATTTGATCAGTTAGTTGGTTGTTTGATTGTTGGTTTGATTATTACGCCATGTGGATGTTTGTGATGCAGCACAGATTTATCTTGTAAACAGTTTTTATTAATTAAATAGTTTTTCATGTATTCTTTCAATGTTTTACAGCTTATTCTCATGTTATTTACTTTTCATGCAGTTGCATGTCATCCAAATTACATTGTTTTATAGCTCTTTTAGAATTTATTACTTATTACCAACTGCATGAGTCCAGTTCAATTTCATGCCATCCCTTGCAAAATAATTTGTATATCACTGTTCTAGGGTGAGTTGCAATTGGAATTACTATGGTTTTATGTTATAATACGTGCTTTTCTTTTCTTTTCTTGTTATTTGTTATTTTTGAAGTTAGCTATTTACATATCGTGTTGGCAGTGTTGAAATTACAAATATAATTCCATTCTCCCCTAAATATTTGGAGACTCTTGGCTGTTGATGATTTTCATCTGAGGTAACTGATTTAAGTGCTGATTGGATCCTTTTATTGTTTTGTATAATTACCTATCTTGGTATGATGATGAGCTCAATTACTTGAAAACTAACTTTATGATCTACAATTATCCGGGCGTGTTACTCCAACTCTATTACTTAACTCCTTCACTATTATGCAACTATTGCATCGACTTAGGGTGGCCTGATATACATCACAACTGGTTTACAAATTACAACTGAAAAATTGATACTGTACAGTTGATATGTGGCACCTCTGTTCTTTTGACCAGTTTTTCTCTTCCGATAATTTTTTTATTTTATTTCATTTTATTTTGTTTTTCAAAACTTTTGTAGATCAACTTGTATCCCCTTTTCTTGACTCAAGCAATGTAATATGAACCGCACTTTTTGGCAACTGATTCCATTGTCTCCTTCTGCTTTTACACCATAAATGTCGGCTATAGACTAGATTAAAATTTAGGGAAATATCGCTAGCAAAATGTATTGAGTACATTCTAGTTAATATTCTCATTGCAGAATGGGTATGGTTAAAGGCACCAAGGGAAGCTGAATCATTAGGAGTGATGCAGTGAACAAAAATTATATGTACCGACATATCAGTGCTGTTCTCTCAGAACGATGTTAGCTTATCAACTACGAACCTCTAGAAATGGATGCATTGACATATCTTTTCTATTGAATATTTGACTTCGGGCGATTTTGTGCTTAGAACTCGCTGAACAGCTTTGAGAAGTCAAGGAGGTACAATTATGGAAGTGATTTACCCATCTAAATCATACAGATGCTTCACATAAATGTTTTTACACCTGGCAAGTAGAAACAATTTCTTGCTCTTTTGGAAAAACTTTCAGGCTTAAAAACGTAGAATAACTCATATCTGAAACATGTTCACTGAATAAACTTTTATGGCCTAGCTTTTTTGAAAAAAAGTCAGAACAAAAAAAAGGGGAATAAGTTACATCTGAAACCTGTTACTGAATGAACTTTTATGAAATAAGCCTGCTCTGCTATGTAGGCTCAACTGTTGAACTTAATTTAAATTGCTTATGTTATTTGCTGTAGAAGCCTGGCTCCTAGCTATTTTAGATAACAGTAAGTGTTAAGCTCAAATGTGAAAATGAGTTTCACTCTTTTCTTTGATCATTTTTGTCTATCAATTGATTAGTGTATTGTTTGATACAATAATTGATGCATTTCTATTTGTTTGCCTTATTCTACTAACTTCAGTGAGGTTATTAATTGAGGGTTACAGTTTTGAGAAGTCCCCTAGGCACGATGCGTACGTTCCCAGGTTTGAAGCTGAGCTTGCCCAGTATTGTGAAAAGCTGGTTTGTATTCCTACTGCGACTTGGGCTTCACTGTCCGTTGATCATACTGTTAACAAGTTTTCTTATTGCAGGCAATGGACTTGGATAGAAAGGTGAAGCGTGGGCGGGACAGACTGGCCCAAGATGTTGACACCCCATCTCCTGGTCCAATCTCTGCTGAGAAATCCGAACAGTTATCAGTGCTTGAAGAAAAAATTAAGAAGTTACTGGAACAGATAGAGACTCTTGGAGAAGCTGGCAAGGTGGATGAGGCTGAAGCACTTATGAGGAAGGTGAGAATAATTTGTGCTATTGTAGTCTTTTCCTATGCTCACGTGGCAACATAATTTTAGGCCTTTTGCATTGAACCATTTTGATAGGTTGATATATTGAATGCTGAGAAGACAGCCCTGACGCAAAATGATAAGGTGTCACTTACTCAAGAGAAGAAAATGGCATTGTGTGAAATTTGTGGTTCTTTCCTTGTTGCAAATGATGCTGCTGAGAGGACACAATCGCATGTTAGTGGTAAGCAGCATATTGGATATGGTATGGTGCGGGATTTTATAAGTGAATACAAGGTATGTTTTTATTCTGAAAGTTTTCCTAAGCTTGAAATGTGATTTGCATGAAAAATGACTTTGAAATTTGTCTTGCAGGCTGCAAAGGAAAAGAAAAGAGAAGAAGAAAGGCTTGCAAGAGAGAAGGAAGCAGAAGAACGAAGAAAACAGAGGGAAAAGGAAAATGACAGTCAGAGAGAGAACGAGGAATCTGGCAGAGAACGAGATCGACACCGAGAGCGGGACCATGAACGAGAAAAGTCTCGTGGACGGAGTGGAAGAGTTAGCATGGATGGTGAAAGAGGGTTTGCGTGGAGTAACAGTCATCATAGAAACGGCAGAGATTGGGACAGGGAGAGGTTTCGTAGAAGTGGGGAAATGCCACGTGATAGGGCTCGTGGAAGAAGCAGGTCTCGCTCTCCTGTTAGGCGTGGGCGAAAATAATAAATCAGTCGAGTATGTTTAATATTTTTAGTGTAAGGAGTCAGTTAAGCTCTCGGCTAAAGAGGTAGACCATCTTGTCTCTCATTTCGTTGAGCTGCATCCGTGCTTGAAATCAAATGCTGGTCTTGGTGAAATTCTTTTTCTATGCTAACAGCTCTGCTGAAATCATACTTCCTTTCTTGAGGAAATATTTCGAGGTAGGTACTATATATTCAGCTTTGTTCTTCACATACAAGTTGGACTGAAATATTCTCCTTAAAATTATTTTATGTACCTCTAAACCTTGTTTTCAGAACATTCCATTCATTAGGTTTCTATGTTCTCTTGCTTAATTTTGATCGCTTACAAATTCATTCGATGGATGATGGGCTACTAATGAAGGTAAACCTTCTCGGCTAAGGTAACCTTTGGCTTCTGTTCTTGCAATAAGGTTGCTTATTCATATTTATCAAAGTTAAGATACTTAAGATATAATCTGCAACATAACATATCTGCAGTTATTTCATATTCCTGTATTTGCATCTGTTATGGTTTATTTGCATTTTCGTCCCTGCACACAAATGAGCATTTTGAGTTTTTCTTATTTGTTTTTTGTTCTTTTAAGTCAGTTGATTACAATGGAAATTGTGGATGTTATAGTTGATTGTTTGAAGGGATATTTAATTGTATGTCACTTTCAAAATTTGCTTTTTATACAAAGCACCCAAATTTCATATATTTCTCCAATGTCCCTTTTAAAGTTGGTATTTAGAATTTGACCACTTTGTATATTATTCTAAGTTTCTAACACATTTTAATAAAAAAAAAAAGAGATTCCAACACATTTATACTTTGCACTTTAACGTGATGGGTTACACAATCTTTTTAGTGTGGCATAGCACTCCTTTATCTAGAGCTTTCTTGATTGATTTTTGCAATAATTGTTTTCAGCTATTGGAATATGTACTTTTCCGGATCATATCTTAGAAGTATTTGTCATCAAGTATTTGTAATGGTACGAAATTGATGCAGTAAAAGATCAAAATGCACACAATCGGAGAGATTTAATGAGTTTTATATGGCTGCTAGTCACATGGAAAACGTGCCCTTGCTCTAAGCAATCAAAATATGTTAAAGTATATCATCACGAAACTATCCATAACAAAGGAATTTTGTTCCATGGGGATGGACCCCGGAAACCAGGTGCTACTGTGCCACCACGAAGACCGCCAATCACTGATTGGGGTGCGCGATCCTAGCTATGGGACTGCTCCTTGACCCCTAGAGAGTCTATGTAATGCACATTGGTCTAGGGTTCCAATATGAATAGCTAATTGGGAACATATGAAATTGGATTGAGGAAATCTAAACATGCGACAATGCCATACTGCAATTTATTCTCCTAGATCTTGTTTGGTTGGCCCTGTTTGGCGCGAGGACCAAAATGGTACTAATTTAAAAAACAACAATAATAATAAATAAATTTTTTAAATCATTCTATACAAATTCAAATATAAAAAATATTATTTTACTTTATATACTCAATAATTTAAAATAAAAATATCAACTTTATTTCACATTCTAGATCAAAATATTCAAATCGAGTATTTTGATCTAAGATGTGAAATAAAGGAGGACATCCATAGATTTAGGGATGCGATAGGGCTCTATGCGTATATTTGATATTGTTTCATATTAGGGTGTAGGACTTTAGGATACTTATAATTTGTGAGCATTACGAGGTAGCTCGCTGCAGCAGTAACATGAGTCTGCAGTGATATGTAGATCAGGATGACACCAAATATAGTTTGAAGAGTACTTTGCATGCTGTTATGGGGTGTTAATGATGATGGCATTTTCGTGCCCGTCGGACCTAGCACAGAATGTAGTGCAGGTGCTCTGATTGTTTTTCTTATGTTGTTTTTTGTTCTTTTAGAGGTCAGGTTGAGTTACATAGGAATTGGGTGGGAATGTTGATGTTGGTGGGTTCATTGGATTGGTGGTTGAAGGAGGGGATATTGTAGAGTTGTGTGCTGCGCGTGCGAGATGGAGAGATTTTGTGCTGTTGTGTGTTGTATGCTGCATGCAAAGACAGCCGCACAAATTTCATATAATTTGCTCCAATGTCCCTTTTAAAGTTGGTATTTAGAATTTGACCACTTTGTATATTATCTAAAGTTTTCTAACACATTTTAATAAAAAAAAAAAGAGATTCCAACAACATTTATTACTTTGCACTTTACGTGATGGGGTTTACACAATCCTTTTTAGTGTGGCATAGCACTCCTTTATCTAGAGGCTTTCTGTGATTTGATTTTTGCAATAATGTGTTTTCAGCTATTGGAATATGTACTTTTCCGGATCATTATTTAGAAGTATTTGTCATCAGGTATTTGTAATTGGTACGAAATGATGCAGTAAAAGATCAAAAGTGCACACAATCGGAGAGATTTAATGAGTTTTTATATGCGCTGCTAGTCACATGGAAAACGTGCGCCCTTGCTCTAAGCAATGCAAAATATAATGATTAGTTAAGTAGTTTATCATCACGAAAACTATCGTACAAAGGAATTTTGTTCATGAGGATGGACCGCCGGAAACCAGGTGCTATGTGCCACCACGAAGACCGCCAATCACTGATTGGGGTGGCGCGATCCTAGCTATGGGACTGCTCCTTGACCCCTAGAGAGTCTATGTAATGCACATTGAGTCGTGGTTCAATATGGAATAGCTAATTGGGACATATGAAATTGGATTGAGGAAATCTAAACATGCGACAATGCCATACTGCAATTTATTCTCCTAGATCTTGTTTTGGTTGTGCCCTGTTTGGCCGCGAGGACCAAAATGGTACTAATTTTAAAAAACAACAATAAATATAAATAATTTTTTTAAATCATTTCTATACAATATTCAAAAATATAAAAAATATTATTTTACTTTATATACTCAATAATTAAAATAAAAATATCAACTTTTTTCACATTCTAGATCAAATATTCAAATCGAGTATTTTGATCTAAGATGTGAAATAAAGTTTATATTTTTAA
>KZ451975.1:107358-118221 GCA_002786265.1 Apostasia shenzhenica | reverse complement strand
GACCAAAATGGTACTAATTTAAAAAACAACAATAATAATAAATAAATTTTTTAAATCATTCTATACAAATTCAAATATAAAAAATATTATTTTACTTTATATACTCAATAATTTAAAATAAAAATATCAACTTTATTTCACATTCTAGATCAAAATATTCAAATCGAGTATTTTGATCTAAGATGTGAAATAAAGTTTATATTTTTATTAAAAATTATTGAGTATGTGAAGTAAAATATTATTTTTTATATTAAAATTTGCGTAGAATAATTAAAATAATTTATTTATTATTATTATTATTGTTATTTTTTAAACTAGTACTATTGTGGTCCTGTTTTGGTCTTCGCGCCAAACAGGTAGAGTCCTAAAATGTCCCCTATCATTTATTTTTAAACTATTTCATATATGAAGTGTTAATTTGATTTTACATTTTACATAAATTTTAACATTAAAAATCAATTTTATTTCATACCCAACACATATTTTAATAATGTAGTCAACTTCGTTCATATCAACATTCAAATAATTATATTTCATATCATATAATTTTTTTCTTTAGCTCAAAAAATTACTTCCAGTTAATCGTGGGCTTAAGGTAGTGGTGAAAATGCTTATACTTGCTTATTGGTGAAGCAGTCATACTTCACCTAATAGAGATTTAAATGTTTCACTGTTTTCTCACCTTTCATATAAAATTTCTGACGTTTCTTTTTATTTTTGATTAAATAAAATACTTTAGCTTTAGCTTGCATATATCCTTCATTGATATTTAGCATTTTTGTCGTCATTTCTGAAAATTCATTGATTATTGTTTTGACTTGATTTCTAGTACTTACTTAGAATAGGTTTAGGCATTGATTTGCAGAAAGTGATTGCAAATTACGGTTCACGAAGATTGATCTTCTCATTAATTATTCAACACAGGGATTTTGACATGTACGACCTGCAAATTAGTTTTTTTTTTTTTTTTTCAGCTCTCAGTAAATGCATGTCTCATGTGTAGTAAGCATATCTCTTCTCAGTATTTGTTCTTTCTGTCTCATAATCCGTTTGACTTGGATGCCCTCCTGGCATTTACTTCTAGTGCCGTGTAGAAGTCGACGATGGATGTGATCAAATCACCGTAAACGTCCCTCTAATTGATCCTCTATAGATGCAAAATCTGGTGCCGCCATTTCTGTTTGTGGTTTGCTATGCTGTAATCATTCATTATCGTCCACATCTCAGCCAAGTCTTATGGATATTTTACTAAGCAATCCAGCCCACACTCTTTCACAGGTATTTGTGGAATAGTATATCACTAAATTTTCCCTTTACTTGATAGGCACAAAATTGTTTCACCCCATTTTCGATCATATTGCCTTCAGTCTCTGATTGATGTCCGGTTGCATTCATATTTTGAACATATGGAAAATATCATTTCAGCTTCAGCTTGTATTTATATGTTCCTTTTGTAGATATAAATGTCTGTTTAGTTATGGATTGACACATTGAGAAATTATTGTTTGGGGATTATGCAGATGGCATTGGTCTTCAGTCTTTTACTGTTCTTTAGTAGCCCAGCTGAGATTGGGTTTCAGTTTAGTATTTTTTTTTGCTTTTATTCTTTCAGTTATGTTTTTAAAGTATTTCTTTTTTGGTGTTCAACTAAATGTAAAATAGATGAACTTAGAATCCTTTTTAAATTAAAAAAAAAATTGAATTTTAGCCTTTTTTTTTGGTTTAGTCTGAAGCCAAACAGCTTAAAAATGAAGTGGTTCAAATTCATTAGTTGCATTAAGGCTACGTATCTTTTCTGATCAGATTATAGATAATTTTGCTATATATCTTAGTATTATTGGATGGATAGAATATGCTCATGTCAAAACTTTTGTTCTTGTATGCATATTAAATTTTTTTTTTGAATATTATACCTTATTTCAAATACTGTATAGGGTTAAAGTTTTGTAAAAAGGGTAGTATATAGGTAATATTCAAGATTTCTTGTGACATTTATGTAAATCTCCCTAATTTATTTTTGTTTTTAAAAATTGGCATTGTCATAGTGTTATGTTAAGCATAGTAAAAAGTGGTACAAAAGTTAACTGACATCTCCTTTGAGCATATTATAAAAATCAATGGGAAGAGGTATATCTTCTCTAAACAAACATACCTAGCAGAGCACAGTATACCAAAAATTTAATTGCATTACTTATAAAATGAAAGCAAACTATTTGTAATATTTTTATTAATTTCTATTTGTGCATCGGTGTATTTTGGTTTTATATCCTCAATTTCTTGCGTGGCTTTCCGTTGTCTTCTTCTAGCGGTGTTTTTGATGCTCTCTTTATTGCTTGTCGGTGTTGCAAGTGACCTCCTAATTGCTGCCCGCTTTATTATTGATCGAGGTATCTCGTGTCTTTTATTGTGTAAGACATTCGGTTCTAGATAGCTTCATATTGGTGCGTTTTACTCTAAATGAGTCGAAACATCTCTATAGATTTCTCTTCTAATTAAATACTCAAACATTCTTGGTATGTCAGTTGAAATAACATGTAAACTGCCTATTCAAATATTTGAAAAGTGTTACATTATAATTTTTGTATGTAAGTGATAAGTCTTACCTGATGCACAATATTCTTTTAAGTGATTTTATCTGTATTAATGTGTTCTAATATATATATATATATTTATATATAAATAGATTATGATGATTTATAGAATGAAATTTAAGTTATGAATATCTTGATGTATTTTAGTCTCTGAATTAAAGTCAGGAATAAGTGAAAATTTTTATGGTATAAGTTGTGGTTGATTTACTTAATATTGCCCGTTAGTAATTTCTGCTTTGGGTACAGCATGTTATATATATAATAATAATAAAAAATAAATGAATTATTTTGGTTTTGTTGAAATGGTATAGGGGCAAACTGGCTGTAGATTATAAGATCTGTGGATGATAATTAATATTACTTTTTGTTTAAAGTTGAATTGCTGGAGAAACAGAGGTTTATTTTTTTTTTTAAAAAAAAATTTGTGTATGAAGTTTATCAAGGAAAAAAATATAATGCCAGGTTGATTATAGTGAAAGTTATGTTTATGTAAGAGTTTGTGTAAAATAATAGAATATTTGTTATTTGGGTTGAAAATTGTTATGGTGATGCAAATTGTTTAATTGGTGATTGTAAATATATTGTATTCTTATTTTATCATAAAAATATTGTATTCCTATAAAATTATATAAAGTCAATGAGAAACATGCAGAAATAGATGGTATTGTGTTGCAAATTTTTTTTTATTTTTTATTTTTAATATGAGTTTTAATATAAAAGTTTACTTTATATTATATTTTATATTATTATTATAAAATAATTGAAGATTATTTTGATTTTTAATTAAAACAGAATTTCAGAATCAACGAGACGAAATTTGTGGCAATGAGGCAGCACAACATGTGTTGGTGCTGAATAAATTATGTTGGGGGTAAAATAATCGATACATCAAATAGCAATAAAACTCGAACTCAAAAAAAAAAAAAAAACCGAACTCATTGATTTTTAATAATTTTTTATGTGTTCTATGCAAAGAATTTTGGGACGCAATAGGGAAAGGTTTCGGTGAAAAGTTTTTTTATATAATTAAAAGTTAAGAAATATATTTGCTAAAAGTTTTTATGTATATATATAATTTTTGCTTTTAAAGAAATTTAAAAATAGATCTAATTATGACTTAAAATTTTTCGTTGAAAGATGTATTTCATTGGGCCATCAACAATCCAATTTTGAGCTTTTTTTTTTATTTCAGATTAAATTAAAATATTTAGATTCAGTCTCAATTTGATTTAAAATATGAATAAAAAAATTTTAATTTAATTTCGATCTGATCTAGGCTTTGTTAGTGTATCATTAATTAAAATTAGATTCAAGTTAGAGTTAATATATCTTTCAGTCAAAATCTTACATATATTATTATTTATTCAATTAATTTAAATTACAATACCCATTTTATTTAATAATTAGAAATAAAAATAAAAATTTAATTTATATTTAAGGAGGTTGAATAATGGTCTAGAAAAATTTATAATATGATCATCTATTAAATAATTGAGAAAAAATGTATTGAATCAAGTTTTGCATATATATAAATATATTATATATATATATATTTTTTAATTTATTAAATAGTTTTTAAATTTTTTTTTAATTTGATCAATTCTATATTAGTTTAATTTTGGATTGATAAAAATATTGATTCATAAAATTAGATCATTAGTTTTTTTTTAAAATTAGATCATTAGTTAGCTTGTTTTTATTCAGAATTTAATTTAAATTTTTATTGATCTTCCAGTTAAATTAAGAGAGATATTTCGTTCTTGAAATCATATTAAAAATGCAATTGGTAAGCTTAAGAAATTGAGTTTAATCATATTTCAAGTAAAATCATATCAAAATCTCCTAACTAAAATCATATTTAAAAATAAAAAAAAATCTATTTGGTCCTCAAATCATATTAAATTCGTTTTATTCATTTATAAAAATTTAAAAATAATAATTAAATTAATTTTATTATATTATTTAAAAATTTTTAATATAAACAAATTTAATTATTTTACATTTTTATATTATTTTTTATTAATTAATTGTATTAATTATAATTATATAATTTTTAGGGCAAATTTCACCCAGGTCCCTGAGTTTTAGGGGTTTAAATACTACACCAGATCCCAAGTTTTTAAAATCCTATCATTCGGGTCCCTAAGTTTTCAAAAAAATATCATCTGGGTCCTTTTTAATTTTTTTTATTATTAAAAAATATACAAAATTACCATTATACCCTTGCCCTCCCTCTCTCCTTCAGATCCGGCAGTCGGCAGCCAGCGCCGCCCCGCGCCGCTCCGGCGGCCACGCTGGCGGCGCTCCCGGCCGCCGTCGCGCGGGAGGCGTGGCGCGCCCGCGCGATGCATCGGCCGGGCGGCCATGGCCGCGCGACGCAGCGGCCTCGGGCGCGGCGCGCGCGGCATGGCCGCCGCGCCGCAGCGGCTCGCGCGGCCGGGCGGCCATGGCCGCGCGACGGCGGCCGGTTGCGTCGTGCGGCGCTCCCGAGCGGCGCAGCGTGGCCGCCGGAGCGCGCGGGGCGGCGCGCTGCCGGACTGCCGGATCTAAAGGAGAGAGGGAGGGCAAGGGTATAATGGTAAATTTTGTATATTTTTTAATAATAAAAAAATTAAAAAAGGAACCAGATGATATTTTTTTGAAACTTAGGGACCCGAATGATAGGATTTTTAAAAATTGGACCTGGTGTGATATTAACCCCTAAAACTCAGTGACCTGAGTGAAATTTGCCTAATTTTTTAATATATTTATTAATTTTATTTTTCTATCCTATGTATTAAGCAAGATCATAAATTCTATAACAAGACTAAATTTAGTTCTATTATCATTAAATACATTTTTTTTTGATAAATTAAATACGCTTCGCCTTTGACTTTTTAAACCTTTGTTACGTATTACACTTACGTAATAAATGATGTGTGCAATCGATTAATAATATAATTAATTTGCATTGAATACAAATTGGGAATAAAAAGTTATTTATTTAAACGCAACCTAAGCTTTCTATTGAAAATAAAAACAAAATTATTGAAATTTAATTATTTATATATTTAATATTAAAATTTTTATATTATAAATTTAGCTAAAAATTAAATAAAAAATTATAATTCATGCATAACTCATATCTTTCAATAAAAGTTTTAGATTGCTATGAAAATGTTATGTTTAAAATATTTAAATTTAAATTTGAAAAGATAACTCATTTTTGAGATTTATATAAAAATGAAATGTTTTTGTTTTTATTTTTAAATTTATTTGATTAATATTGAAGTGAAATTACCTTAAGTAATTGTTTTTAATTAAATTTGCGCATGTGCAAGTTTAACTTTAAGCTTATTTGCTTTTAAATTGTATTTTACATAAAATTTGATTTATTTTTAATCATATATATATATATATTTTTTTATTTTTACGTATACTATATTTTTCATGTTATTAGTCAACATTAATTCAAAGTGAATAATGGAGTTTATTTGAATACTGAAATATTTGACATTTCAAAATATCACTAAATTTAGCTTATATGTATTTAAAAATTTTAGATTAATTAAATATTTTCTCTAATTTAAAGTATTGTATAAATGGGGTCTTTTAATTTTAATAAAAGATATTTTTTATTAGTAATTTATTAATATAAATGATATATTTATATTTTTTAAATGAAAAAATGATTTGATTAATTTAGAAATTAATGGGTGGGAATAAAAAAAATTAGAAAGACATGTGACATAAATTCAAGTTATAGGACATTATTGTCATTAATTATTTTAATATTGATCAAATAATAAAATATTTTTTTCAAATATGCGAAAGGAAATTCTGAAAAAAAATAACTACAAAACAACCATTCCTTGGCCCCTTGCGCACTCCCCGCATCCCCTCTCTCGTTCGCAAACTTCAACTGAATCGAAAGTCGGAGCTTGGATCTTTTAGCGCGCGCTCTTTCTAGATCTCGTGCGTTTTAGAATATTTTTTTTCTTGAATCTGTGCTGCAAGTTTGTTTCTGTGATTCTGCTGCGAGGCGGGAACGCGCGGGAAGTGTGATCGGTCTCGTGCATGAGCGCTGGAGAGTTGCTCGGGATCGAGCCGCGTGGAGCGTCAAATTTCCTTGTGAGTTCTGGATCGAATTTTGCTGCGTGGATTCCAATATGCGATGTGTTTCGTACTCTAGGGATTTGCTTTTTTCTTCTGATGGGATTTTGTTTTGTTTGGTTTTTGTAACGAGAAGTCGAGCTAAAGAAGCAAATTGCTCATGCTCTCTTTCATTTAACTAACAAAACTGATGAGCTATCGCATTCAAGGTAGAATTCTTGTTCAGTTGACTTTAACTTTGTTACCTTTTGCACTCTATTGAGTCTTATGAGCTCTGGTTCAGGATGCAAAAGAACTGATCTTACCTGTACTCCTGCTCAGGTGAAGACTACTAGTCCGAAAGAAGTACTGTGTGAGGCCTAAACTGGGATTGTATTGCCACAATCCTCAGTGCACGTTGTTCGGTATTTGTTTTCTTTCCGCCCGCAGCTAGTTGAAATTTAGTGTGTTTGGTTCAATGTCATTGCCGATGCTAAATTATGTTTATTTAGAGAAACGAGTTTGTTTGGTTTTATACTTTTATGGCATATTTTGATAATATTTAATAAAATTATAAAATTATCACTCTTAAAATTACATTTAGATGTTACAGAGATGAGGTGTAGAGTAGTTAGTGTAGCTCAGAATAGCAACAATAAGTTAATAGTTTTATCATTTTTTAATATGATGACATTGAATCAAGCATACAACTAATAACATGTGACACTCAGGTTTTGCTTATATGTAGATTGATTTGAACCACATGCTCTACTAAATCTTTGTTTCTTGTTGCTTTAGTTACTATGCAGGCACAACGAGAGGTTCCTCCAGACATGGAAATGCAAGGATAAGTTTTCTTGTTCAGAGTTGTCATTGCGAATCCAAAGACACCGCTCTGAAGGATATTACTGCCGAGATTGGTACAATATTATTTCTTATTATTAAGGCCCCAGTTTTGTTGGGTAAATTTTAGTCATTGATTTTATTTTTTAAAAAATAAAATATAATTTTACATCTTATCCTACATAAATTTTAACAGTAAAACAATCACTTTATTTTCTCATCTAACATAATTTTTAAATTAACTAATTCACTTTCATTATTATTATCATACACATTTTTCAAAAAATTTTACAAAAATTTTTCAAATCATCTTGTTTTTTTTTCTTCTAACAAACTGGCCTAAGATTGCATGACTAACAAATGCTTTGATTTGTCCAACTTTCCTTGTTTAGTTTTTTAAAGAGTTAGGCAACACTGTGGATGAGGTCAAACTGCGTGTACTCTACGTTTTCACCACCTCAACCTCCCTCACCAGTTCCTGAGGGATCTGAGGAGGGCTCGTCTTCTAGGCCTTCTTCTGTGTCAGAAAGTCAGAACGGTGCACCTTCAAAATTTTCTATAGTAAACATTTAAGTATAATTGGTATTTACAAATGATTCTTTCTCCTATCTCTAAACAATGCTTGGTGATTGAAATGACTTGCACTTGCAGTTAACAAAGGAGGATCTGAAGTTGAGCAAAAGAAAATTCTTTAGAGGTTGTTTCTGAAGTTATATGATTTTATTGCATTAGTGTTGGTTGCTTAATAATGATTGTAGATTGTTTTTTTTTTGCTTAGCTTAATATCAGAAAATGTAGGATTTTTCTTGTTCTATTTTTGAAATTTGTGACCTTTTTGACATATTTTTAGTTATACATTTCGTTTTTGGATGATTCTTCATACTTGGTAGTACTTTGTTTCGACCTGCTTCCAATTTTGAGTTGTTTGCTATTCTGCTTATTAACGTTAGATGTTTACAGTAGAATTAGTGACAGTTCATTTTATTCTTGTAGTCGATTGTTGCAAATTTCTGTCTTTATTACACTCTGAAAATAGAGGTTGTATGTTTGCTTGTGAACACTATATTACATGCAAAAGTTAAAGTTTAGGCAGCAAGTATGCAACATGTGAACCAAAATCACCTAGTTTGCTATAAATTTATATAAATAACTACCAAATCTATGTATCTCGACATATTAAAGTTTCATGCTTCATACTGTCTGTTTGCAATTTATCGGTTGACCAACAAAATCCAGCTAGACTGTAAGAAAGGTTATTTTATCATAATATTATTAAATCAGTCATAAAAAGAAAGGGCATCTCCATGCCAAAGGCTCCTGCCTTGATAAAGTAGGAGGATGGTGGTCCGTTGGATGCAACCCTTGTTTTATTTTCAGTAGAGAGACTTTTTTCTGAGATTCGAAACATGTAACTTTCCAGTCAAAGGAGCAGACTGACTTATGCACCAAGTCTCCGGCCTCTTGTAAAGAAAACGGCGATAAGAAAAATTTTGGGACTGAGAAATGAATGGTAAAGGTAAAGAGATGAAAAAGTGGATCTCAATATAAGTTGAACTAAATTCCTCTATCAATCAGAAAAGGATGTATGTGAACATAATTGTGATAGAATTAAACTCATAAACCCTCCTTTCTTCCTTGGAAGAATGATGTGTGCTTAGGCTTGAGTGCGAAAGATGGAACAGCATCAAAAGGCTGATTTCTTTGAAGAAGGATGTGTCTTCAGTTTAGATTTATAATTCAACCGTTGCTTGCTGCAATAGGTTAAATATTTTGTAATTCCTACACCTGAAGATATAAGGGACTTGAAAATGATTTAGTAAGAGCTGAAGAAAGTCACTTGTTAGTTAAATGTTAGTTGAAAAGATATTAGTTAGATTGATTAATACTAAAGCATGAATGAACTGTGCAGTATAATCTTTATTGAAAACCTTGCGTTTTTAAAAAAAGATAAAAAAGGTGCAGTAAACTTCACGAAAACTGAAATGTGACTCCTATGTTTTTTGAAATATCTTTATCCCTTAATTTTTCTCAAATTAATGTAAAGCATCCACTAAATGAAAAATCTGTATCCTAAGCTAAACCAAAGAAGAAAATAATACATCCCAATAAGGACTTATATAGGTTTGACTCCTTTGCAGCTTCATAGGAACTTTAATCTTCTCACACTGTTTTGAGCTTCCAAGTAACAATATACTCTTGTTTGTATTTTAAAAAAAATACACAAGTGTTTTATTCATCTTTTCATGATAGGATGATTGTCACATTAAGAGAATAGCAGCTTGTAGAAGCTGACTTCTAAGCTTTGTTCAAAGTCTATACTTCCTACAATAAGAACCAAGCGACTTGTTTACGGGTGTGGTTCACTTCACACCAATTTGGGTGGCCTGAAATTTCATGCATCTCTTTTCATGTGATCTGGATGGTTAATCATAGAAAAAATAAATATGCTTAATCAGCAGTCAAAAAAATCTTATTTCAGAACCATTGTTATTTCAAGTAAATGGAAGGCTCTTGATATTGTAAGTTGAAGTCATATACTTCAATCAGTTTGATGCACATCTCTTTTCAAAGCTTGGTTGATTCTTAATTGGAAGCTAATTCTTGAGATCAGACACTGTATTGCTTATTGAAAGTTGTGAAAACATTTAAAATTTAAAACCAAAAATATCCGGTAAGAAGCATTCCATTCAATAGTTATGTGAAAATGTCCATTAGGAACACTCAAGGACTCATTCCTAGCATGCTTCTACCTTTCTGATTACACTTTGTTGATGTTAGTTTTTCTTTGGTTTTTGCTATGGGATAATAAGGCTTAGATGGCGGTAAACAATACCTGATTTAAATCATCCAAGTGCCTAGTTAGTGAGTCAATAACTCTTTGTTGTGAGGACATCTCGTTGAAACGCTATGGTTTCCCTTGATAATGGAACTCCCAAAGTAAAGAGAAAATGGATACAGGTTATCTTAAGCAAAGGGCTTCTTTTAAATTAATTTTCAAACCGTGGCTTTGGAATGGGGTGCTCATAGCAGACGGATGGTCATACCAGTAAACTGAACTTTAGCTGAAACAGCTACCATTATACCTTACTGAGAAAACTTGTTCTATCCTATGCAATAATAAGGGAATTTCTCTACTAAATTGGTTTGGCATCATTTTTGGTTCGAGTCGAGTCAGACAAGTTTAGGATTTAAACTCAGTTTCCTTGTGGAAAGAGAGTAATATATAGTTGGCATGTGCATATGAAGAGACTATATTTTGATATACTGAGCTGGGTTCATTGGTTAATTGGTGTTAGCATTAGGCAACATCATGTGTTATTTTTAACTTTGCTATAGAGTGGATTTTTGCATGTTTTGA
>KZ451975.1:80476-97404 GCA_002786265.1 Apostasia shenzhenica | reverse complement strand
AGCTGCGCGCCGCACGACCGCAGGCGGCCGGTGTCGTGCGGTCGCGCGGGGCGGCGGCTGCCGGATGTGGTGGAGAGAGGGAGGGTAAGGGTATAATGGTAATTTTTATATTTTTTAATAATAAAAAAGTTTAAAAGGGACCCAGATGATAATTTTAAAAACCTAGGGACCCCAATGATATAATTTTAAAAATGTGGACCTGTGTGATAATAACTCTTAAACTCAGGGACCTAGGTGAAATTTAGTTTAATATTACGTTGGGTGTATTTATTTATAAATATTAATTTTAAGGGCAAATTTCACCCAGGTCCCTCAGTTTAAGGGTTATTATCACACATGTCCACGTTTCTAAAATTATATCATCGGGGTCCCTAGGTTTTCAAAATTTATCATATGGGTTCCTGAGGCAGCCGGGCCGCTGGGCTCCCTGAGTTTTAATAAATGTATCAAATGAATCCTTTTTATTTTTTATTATTAATTTTTTTTTAAAATTACCGTTTTACCCCTGCTGTTCTCTTTCTCCTCTCGATCCGGCGCACGAGAGCTGCCTGGTTGCTTCGCGCGTGCGCCGGATCGGGAGGAGAGAGAGAACAGCAAGGGGATAAAATGGTAATTTTAAAAATTTTAATAATAAAAAATGAAAAAAAAAGACCTATTTGATAATTTATTAAAACTCAGGGACCCCGATGTTATAATTTAAAAATATGGACCTGTACTATATTAAGGGTTAAATTTAAAGTTCTGGGTGTAATTTGCCCATTAAATTATATAATATATCCAATAAATAATTAAATAAATAAATAAACGTGCATCCGGGACCTCCAGCGATTATGGATTGGAGGGTGAATGTTTGGGTGAATCGTTTCAGTTCATGGAATTTTATTTACTGGAAGCGGTGAATGAAGGCAGGGAGATCCATTTTCTACTCCTAGCCTCCTACGCCGCCTGCTTTTGAATCGCCGACGGGGGCCGCCGGGCATGGCCGTCGGCGCGGCCGCGGCCGCCCTCGAGCTTGATCGCTGCGCAATGTTCCCCCTCACCCTCTGCACCTGCTACCGACGTACTGTTCCCAAAACTGTTACTCTTGCCCGCCTCCCCGCCCTACCTACCCTGCGAGTCCCTATCCGTCGCCCCGGCCACTTCAATGTCGCTTTCGTCTCCTTGGCCTCCGGCTCCCACTCGGACTCCCAGGAACATAAACCCGAAGCAATCGAGGTACTCTCTTTTCATTCAATTTCCAGGAATGGGGCAGGATTGAATTTGGATTCTTTGTGCAGAGGGCGGAGGCATTGGTCGTGGATCGTCTGCAGGAGAAGCATGGCAGCCAGCTGAAGAAGCGGGTGCTCGTCGGACTCGGTATTGGGATCGGGGCTGGAGGCATTATCGTTGCTGGAGGATGGGTGTTCACGGCGGCGATTGCTGCTGCAGTGTTTGCTGCCGCACGCGAGTACTTCGAGCTGGTTAGAAGCCAGGGAATAGCGGCTGGCATGACGCCGCCTCCCAGATATGTGTCGAGGGCTTGTTCGGTTATCTGCGCTCTGATGCCCGTATTGACATCGTAAATCCCTTGTCGTTAGGCTTTTTAATACCTGCTTACTGATTGAAAGTTATGGTAGAAATATAGAAGCAGTGCAGGTTTTGTATTTGATTATGAAAAATGAAAATGACTATAGAAGCAACTGTAGCCTGTCGGTCCTAGAATTCTTAATTCTGAAAGATATACTAATTGCTCATCCATTAGCAAGACAGTGACTTCAACTATGTTGGATCTTTTGCAAAACTTTATTTAACAGGATAACTTTTTTGTTGTACCCTTTTTGAAGAAACTACAAGATGTTCTTTTGGAGTTTGATACCAATATCTTTTATTGGCCTTAAATGCCTAAAATGTATCTAGTATGAGATAAGGTTCCAACTTTTTGTTGGCCTGAAATGGCATTAAATATGAAATCTATGTAAAATAAGAATAAATTGCAATCTTAATGTAGCAATTACCTCTGTGAAACAATGGTTTCCTGTAAAAACTAGCATTTTTTGCAGAACAGCTTGTGAAATCATGATAATTCCTTTAAAACACAACTTGGTAGACATTTTACAAATATTTTTTGCTAGAGAGCAAATCTCTAAAGTTGGTAGTCCACTGAAGAATTTACAATGTTTATTAGTAAGTTACAACACTCTTATGTCTGAAATTTGATTTTTTTTTTTAAAATCTGAAATTCATACAACACTCTTACATAACATATATGTAAGTGTACCCCATGCACAAGGATACTACTTGCTGCGGAAAGGCTTGGATATGCAAATCATATATTATGCATTATAGGTTCTATTCATGAATTTGAACTTGGGACAAGTTGGTATTGAGGCATCCTAATCCTGGTGAGAAATTGTGAAAATTTGCATCAACAAAAGTGTTGTCTTGCCTGCATCCTGAACCCTTGTGATTGGGAGGGGAAACAGTTGATCGAATAAAATTGATGGGGATTTATATCCATTCATGGAGAGAAACCATTATATGATCTCTACTCTGTAGAAGGAAATGCTACAATTAACATTGTTTAATGTGGAAATGTGTTGCTTGTATGCTTTTCCGTATATTTCACTGTATGTTTTTTCAGGTCAAAAATTCCCTGTTTTGCAAGCCTTCAAAACCAATGTTTTTCCCATTTAAAAAAAAAACAATTGTCAAAAGATATATATTTTCTGATGTATTTTTTGCATTCCTTCAGGTACTTTGGTCACATAGATGTTTCTGTTTCAGCATCTGCATTTTTGGTTGCTATGGCATTGATTTGCCAAAGAGGAATTCCTCGGTTTTCTCAGCTAAGCAGTACTATGTTTGGGTTGTTGTATTGTGGTTATCTTCCTTGTTTTTGGGTCAAGCTTCGTTGTGGTCTTGCTGTCCCAGCATTGCATACAGGTAAGACTTCTAGTTTTACCATAAATCATTTTTTTTTCTCCGGAAGTTGTTTTTTTTTTTTTGATTTATTATGCTGCTGCATCAATAGGGAAGCATGTTTACTTAATTAAGTTATTTGCATGCTATTTATGTGGAATTGTTTACATTTGCATATGTGAATATGTTATACGGGAGGTGCAATCTGCATATATTAGTGGAGGTAAGTCAAGCATCCTCAAAGCAGCAAATCAATGATGAAATCCCCATTAAACATTCACCAGAATGTCAGTATTACATTAATTTGACTTTCTCAGTCACCAGATTAGTGATTGTTAAGTTAGAGGTCAGTTTCAAAGCCTCAATGCCTAGCTATTTGGGGCCGTCAAAGAATTTATAATCAACGGATTAAAAAAAACAATAGTATCACAGGAAGAAATTGTAAGGAACTAATAAAGTAATCAATCCTAATCATTGATGATCTCATTGCTGGATGCATCACAAAGATCAAGAACTCCACACTTTGAAAATTCATAGATTCTTATTCGTCAATCATCAAAATCATGGGTTGTCATTTATAGCTGCACTTGTTTATAGATTCTAGAATACAACTTAAAACAGATTCTAAAATCTATCCTCAACAAAAATCAGAATTTTGGATGTCTTGGAATTTCTTATTTGAGCTCTATATGAGATCAATAGATGGCTGCTTGAGGTATGTCTTAAGCTCAGTCTGGTATGCCACCTAAATTGAGAGCTGGTCAATTCTAGGTAGTCTTAAGGTTGTCTTCACGCTAAGGAGTGTTCTGTAGGTTACATCCCTTTCTATGTAAGATAACACAAATTCTTTGCATATACTATGCACCATTCATCGTATCAAATGTCGAAGACATAAGATTTGATCGTCCAGCATACTGCTGAGTGTAAGTTATGCTAAACCCTAGTGTGTTGGTGGAAGGTAACGTCTTCATACTTTTAAGGTACGGTTTGCAATATCATTAAAATTGGAATGACCAGACAACTGTGGAAGTCCAACTAGATTATGTAGTAGGTAAAGGATTCTAATTTCTGATTGATTTTTGTTGGTCTTCTTAAAAAGGTATAGGCATGTTGTCTTTATACTCTGTTCCTCACTCCTCCATGATTTAAAGAAATAATAACTTTTTTAGGTTAGAGGAGAATAATAATGAAAAGAATATTAGCCAACTTTTACTCTGTCTCAAGGGATTTACCAGCTGAAATAAAATGCTTTATATTTTGATATCTATCTCCTTTAAGGTCAATTTAGTGACATATAATGGATTTATTGTTGTGGCCAAACATTTAAATTGAAATATTTTATGATGCCCGACAATTAAAAATATATTGTTTTATGTGGTATACCCTCATTTTTACTGAGGTGAAGGGATTTGAATCTTAGAGTCCACAACCGGAGATGTTGTTGAGTTTGAATAACCATAGTGAGTGCTCATTTGAGTTGGAGTTGATTATGAGTCGTTAATATATATAGTTAAACTTCACTGGTTTGTATTCATGATGGACTAATTTTACATTGTGATAACTTTTCATGTGTAAGTAGGGTGCTGTTGGATTTGTTCTTTAATGACAGTTTTAGTCACATGCACTCACAGAGATATATATATTGTACCATATTAACCTCATTTATATAGCTAAAATGATCCAATGTGCCTCTTGTTATTCAGCATGAATTATATGACATGCCTAGCATTCAACGGACAGTTTCTGTCTCAATATTTGGATGTATGGGTTGAAAGTTCAGGGTCTGTTTTCAGTAATACCACACTGGATCATTTTAGCTTATTTAAAGCTCATTTTGCCTTTCTATAGCGGTGTTTAATATATTTATCTTTTATAAATATAAAACTGGGGCTTTCAAGATATGCTTTTTTGATGATTTTGAGTTGTTTGATGGACTTGTTCAGACTAATTTGTTCTATATTGCTCACATGTTTTCTATGATATATTTACATTTTCCTACAGTTTTCACACATTCTCGTTGTTTTTTTGATTTTCTCTTCTATTTGCACTAGATCATTACATGAATGATGGTTTTATAGATTTAAACTCTGTGATATGACCCATCTCTTTTTCTGCATTTTCATTTCATGAACCTAAGTTATGGAATTCTGAAACCGAGTATGACATCATTTCCTGGTTTTCCCGGATTTCATTAATCATGGGTTTGATCTTCCTTATTCTTTTGCTGGCCTCTAATTGAAAGCATGATTACAATATGTATCATCAAATTTATGTGACAAGTTATTGCAGAGTTGGGGAACGTTTGGCCAGTTCTTCTTGGTGGTCGTGCTCATTTGACAGTTGGCCTTGTGGCAACCTTGATTTCCGTTAGCAGCATAATTGCAGCAGATACTTGTGCTTTCCTGTGTGGAAGGGTATGCCCTTATCCTTTACTTAGTTTTAGATTAACCTTGGTGTTGTTTGTTGTATCATAGGGCACCGGCTGATATTATAACTGCTACTTTTACTACGTCTTTACCCTATTCCTGCTGCCACCAAGTTCATGGTCTTTTTTTTTCTTTCGTTTTTGCAAATTGTGATGCAACTAGAATAGCTATATCATTGCCATTAATGCTGAACCTGCATTAAGTTGAACAAGACATAATGAGGTCGCAGCAAGCAAATGCTATTAATTTTTCATTGGAAGGATGTTTTATTGTATGAACTCATCATTGAACATATTGTAGTCGAGTAATTTCACAAAATTTCATGTTTTTCATAGTCATTTGAAGCATAATTGTAGACCTTGTTTGAATTTCTTGATTTATTTTGAACCAAGCTGTATTATTAAATGCTAATATACCAATTGAGTTGCACTATATTCTACAATCTCATCACTGAGTGCTTGTTTAAGAATTCCCTGTTATCTGAATAAATGATTTTTTATCTTAACTTTAGTTGTAGTGCTTGTGTTCTAGCAAGAAAGTAAATTGGTGAATTTAGTGGACTAATCAGTGGCAGCAGCATTATTAGAGCTGTTTTTGGAAATCTTCAAAGTTCTTTTTTTTTTAATTTTTGTTTGCATACATTGCGTTATATATTTCTCGTTAAAACTGATAGGCATTCTTATTGGGCTTTAATCCAGTCGCTTAAGCTACTGATTTGTGTAAGAGGCATCGTTTATCGAAATTGATATGTTTAATTTAAGAGAATCCTGCGTTATGGTTTCCTATTCAGTGACAGGTCTTTGCCCTCTGATGAGTCGCTTTAGATTTAGTTTGCAAAACTCATGGAAAGCTTCATGTCGTCTCATTTCCATACCAAAAATCTATAAGAAACTGACCATTATGCTAGAATCTCATTGGAATTTTCAATAAACTATTTGATAGATTATTCATGTTAAAATAGTCAGATGGGTTGATTAGTTGCAAGGCTTAATTGAAGCCTTTAGAAAGATTATCTAAAGAGATGTATTTTGTTCATTTTCAGTACAGTTCAAGTTCTGTTGTTGGTACTTTTGGATGCTTAAATATATATATGTATATATATGAAATGACTTTGAGACGATACTTTCTAGGCATTTGGTCGTACCCCACTTACTAGCATTAGTCCAAAGAAGACTCTGGAGGGAGCCTTTGCTGGTTTAAGTGGTTGTATAGTTGTTACAATTACTCTATCAAGAATTTTTTGCTGGCCTTCATCTGTATTGAGGTGAAGTATAGATTACTTTTCTTGATTTTTGAGCTGCTGCTGGAATATTGTTTACTAGGAAGATTTTAACAGCATGATTCACAAATTTTCATGTGCCAATTACTAAATACCTGTAGTATTATGGTTCTGTTTCTTTGGTGCCTGTGGGAGAACTGGTTCTTTGGTAAAGTGTTTCAGTGTTTCTGTGTTCTGTTGACCAAGCAGGTAGCATTTTCATTTATTTTGACAGAATTTTTTACTCCTGTTAGTGATAGTGAATGACATGTTACTTAGTTATTAAGTTAATATGCTTCTTCTTTTCTTTCTTGCTCCACCCTCTTCTTTTGGTTTGTTCATGTGTGCGGGATGAAGTGTGTTAAAGGTATCTGATTACTTCTTCAAGTTGCAAGCTCTAATAATCATTCTAGTACCCCAACCATGGGATTGAGTTTGTTTAGATGGTTAACTTTGCAGTCGACTTTCTTGTTCTTTTTAATGGGCTATATAGCACATGATTCCTTATATTCCCTTGTGGACTGCTCAACCTTATTTATGCTGACATCTTCACTGACACGTATCATATCTTGTGTTTGTAGCCGCTTTTAGGGTCCTAGGATTCTCTTTGTGAATTCTCCTTACTCCAATTTTTGTGGTTACCATAATTCATTAGGATTGAAAAGACAATAGCAAGTTTAGATGGAAGAAGTATATCTTGTGACAGTTCCATTTGGTCGTATGTGTATTCCTTTGCATGTAATTGTACGTTTGATTGTTCTTCACTTGTAATTACAGTTGATTCCTTTTCTTACAAGCTTTACGTCAAAGTGCTAACTGAGATGGCATTACTAAAGTGTTTAATCATACCATTGTTGTTTACTTCACTTAGGTGCTTCTGTTGTTTTCCTTTTTGTTTTAACTTCTGTGGAGTCTTTCAAAGCCATAGTTTCATGATTCAGCTCTGCTAAAGCTACTAAAGTTATTCATTTTCTATTTAGCCCTCCTAATAACTAGAGCTATGATTAATTTAGTGGCTTGGATCTACTATAGCTTTTGTTCTGACTTATGTGGTCATGTGAACCAGTTGTAAAACGGTAGTTCCTCACGGTAGTGGTTTTTGACATTCTGTATCCTTAAAAATATCTAGTTCATATTTAATTTCATCTTTCTCTTTATCCTTCAGTTTTTAGTGACAAAAAATGCAACTATTTCAATCAAAAAATCTTTTGGTTGTTCTGGATACTCATTTTGAAATTGGGCATCACTGAGTACAATTTGTAATTTTTTTAAGATCTATAGAGATGCAAGAATTATCATTTATCGGAAATTTACATGACTTCATGAGTCATTTTGACATTGGGCATTATCCTCAATTCTATTGTCTTTTTACCAATTTATTTCTTTATTTATAATTAATATTCTACTTGTTTTTCAAGAGTATAGAAAAAGATGTTAATCATTCAAGATAGTTGAATTCCAAGAGTGGACAATACTATTCTTAAGAAGAGATGCCAATTCGATTGAAGAGAGAATTTGAGAAGACCGCCATATGACTAGTTGTGCTATGTGTTCATTAACAAAATATTATAAGAATAGTTTAGTAGAGATGGGGATGTTTAGTTGGATTAGTGCTCAACAATATAGTAGATTTGCATGAAATGTGATTTGTTTGAGGAAAAGTATAGGTGCCACCCATTAAGGGTAAGAGAGAGGGGATAGTTGTATAAGGTGGTTTGGCCTTTGTATTTGCTTCTTATTCTTTATTCTATTTCATCCTAACAAACAAAGGAATTGTCGTTCCATTGCTTATGTAATGGTAATTCCATTCCAATGGAATAATAATTTTATTCCAACCATATTTCATTTTATAAAAGTAAACATACCGTTAAGGTAGTCTTAGTCATGATGGTAATGGAGGAAATGGGGAGACTAAAGATGGTTCATTAAATATCTTTGACTCACTTGTACTTACAGAGAGCACCCTCTTAAATAGGACTAAATGGAGAAACAATATGACCCAAAGTAGCTTACAATTCTCATGGTTGCGTTAAAATCTTTAGGAATTGCCCCTGTTTAGTTCATGCCCAAGTTGGGCAAAACTATTTTTTTTAAAAAATAAAGTAGCTTATACAATTCTCAATACATCAGCCAATTTTATGTAATATTTTCACAATTAATTAAATTTGTTTCACATCATATATATATCTCAAAAAAAAATTTATATTTTTTTATAAAAAAATTGAAAAAATGGTCATGCCCAACTTACGCATGAACCAAACAGGGGTCTTAGGATCCTTAAAATTGGATGCATAAGCGGTGGAGATCAAAATCTGGCATTGTCTTCTTCCAATCAGCTGTATTTCAAAAGAGGTTTCACGAAGTAGAGGTTACACTGAGTTCCCATGTTCTGTTTATAATGGTGTATCATTCTTTCTTAATGCCATGTATTTGAGCCTCTTTTTCTGCATCCTCTTATTAAGAATTTAAATGTTATGCCGGGAAAATGAATCAAAGTTATTGGGCTTGATTGCTTCTATGAGATACTTTTTGAACTGCATATGTGATCAAAACTATGTGCTAAGTCTGATTATTTCACTCTAGTTATTACATTAAAATTTTCCAGACCATAAATATCTTTGACTCCTACACTAGTGGAATCATTTGATAATCGAACATCACAGCTAAATTAGATTTATATTGTTTTTTGTAAACTTAATTGGCTAACTGCTAACTTGTATCCGCCGAATTTAGTGGTGCAGCTTTCGGAATCCTGAATTTCATTAGTTCTCTTTTTGGTGATCTTCTTGAGTCAATGATTAAACGTGATGCCGGTGTTAAAGACTCTGGATCTCTGATACCTGGGCATGGTGATCATCCTTCTCTGTGCTTGATATTTCTCTCAATTTATAGTTCATTTTGTTTTAGCTGCTCAATTGGAGTTCATGAACTCTCCTTCATGTGCACTTTTTTGTTAATTAGGCACCGTAATTTCTTGCAAGAATTAAAATGCATTCATCATGTTTATATTCTAAAGTACCTAAATGTAAATGGGTTTCTTTGAAAGATGCACATCTGATCTAACTTGATCTATCATAAGAAGCTAAAATGCGTTGTAGTCTAGAAACCACTTATGTAGTCTCTAGGTCTTTACTTGGGTTACAATCTATGAAGCACCGATACTTCGTGGAGCCTAACGTATCCGTATCGTATCCGTATCGGATACCGATACTCCCCGATACTCTACCGATACTCCACGTGGCGTATCGATTTTTATTTTTAATTTTTAAAAATCTGATACCCGGCCGATACTTGCCCGATACTTCCCCGATACTTGCCCAATACTTGCCCTATACTTTTCGATACTTCTAATTAAAAAAAAAAATGTTGAAACAGTTGGTTTGGCCTACACGATAAAAATAAAAAATATATTATGCATAAAACACAACTTATGCATAGACTGAAATAATAAGATTGAGAGATATACTGAACTCACACAATTGCGATTACAAAATGTTTAATGCACGCTAGTGTTTCGACAATAGAAAAAGAATTTGATATTTGCAAGTAACTGTATTATCAAGTTTTTCTATATCAACCATACTACCTTTGCTTCTGTTAGACACCGATCATTTTCTTTTTACTTTAATCAAAGCTCATATTATGAAAATGATAGAATTTTAATCTTTTTTATTTTGTTTATTTATTTAATTAACACTCAGAGAGAGAAGAGCATATATCTACTTTAACTAGATTAGTATATATGAGTTTATGTCACATTATCTATGTTATTTTCAATTATATGTCATTTGCATTGAGCTAATTAATTTAAATCAGATTTAAATTAAAATTAGAACTAATTTACTGAAATATATTTAAACTCTCATCTCAGTTAGATGATCTGTGATAGGTTGAAAGTAATTAAATAAATTTAAAATATTATTTTAATTTTAAATTTTTTAAACTCAATAGTTGTTGAAGGATATTTTTATTTTTTGTAGTTCAATTGTCTAATTTTTTTAGAGATGTTTAAAAAAATATAATTAATTTAAAAAAAAAATTAAAAGATATTTTTGAAAATTATAATAACAAAATGTATAAGCTAGTATAGTCTACCATAGATTTATATCTTAAATATGAGAATATTTGTATTATACATAAATATAACAACCGTATCCTGACGTATCCGTATCCTACTTTTTTTAAGTTTTGCGTATCGTCGTATCCGTATCGTATCGTATCCGTATCGCCGTATCGTACTCGTGCTTCATAGGTTACAATAAAGCTAGTTGTTGTTGACCTTCCTCTCTCTTCCATAACTCGAGCCGCACATTTATGAAATCATTGAAATGGAAGGCGGAGCGTGAAAGGAAAATTAAAGATGGGACTTTTAGTTATCAGACGGAATCAAACATATAATGTTCCCTTTTTTCTGGACTTTTCCTTATAGTCCACTGATGAATATCTAGTCAGTACCCAACCTTTCGTGAAGCTGACCCATCTTGTTGGGTTAAAGTTAGTAATAATGCTGACGATATGTGATATTCAGAAGAGTAAATTAAAAGTCCCTGAAGTATCAATGTCTTTGTTGTATTGCTTATCCTTGTTAAAGTCACTATTCTACAAATCAATGTATTCCTACCTGATTCATGCATTTGTACAAAGAGATGAAATTTTTCTATTTAGAACATCTGCAATTGATTTTTTGAATCAAAGTGTGATGAAATATATGTACGTGGAGATAATATTATGATTTCATTGAATCGATTTGTTGCAGGAGGTATACTAGATAGACTGGATAGTTACGTGTTCACAGGTGCACTTTGCTATTCCTTTGTGAAGTTTGCGCTGCCGCTCTTTGGGGTTTGACTTCATCGGAGTTTCTGGTCGATGCCCGTATGCCAACTTTCTTCGGAAATTTAGTCGTCATCGACAGCCAGTTACAGGATGCAAGACTGCTTTTCCATGGCAAGAGCAGCTGGTGAGTGAGTAAAGGGGTTTTCTGGATGGTTTTTTTTTTTTTTTTTTTTGATGAATGTCTGGATGCTTACGAGTTCTTGATTCTTCACTACTCCTTAGAAATGAACTAATTTTTATTGCAGGTAAGCTGTAAGTCATTTCTCTTCCTCGCCAAATTGGTTTTGACATCAGCTGCAGATGAAGGTACGTCTGTAAATAGCCAATTTTTGGACAGGTTTATACAACTGAATTATGAGATCTTCTGTTGAAGGAAAGTATTCATTTCCATTTGTTGATCTTAAAAATGCTTGTGAATTTGCGTAAATAATCCTATGCCTATATAATGTGAGAAATTCATGAACAGAAAAAGAGAAAATTAGTTTGCTATTTTGTCATGTAGGAATTAATAAACTAAGCTTTAGAATATAAAGATTAGGAAGTTAAAAAAAAAATCACTATTAAGAAGAGTGAAAAGTTCACTAGTTTATCTAGTAAAAGAAAGTCGAAGAACTTGTCATAATTTGTGCTACGTAAAATTCTTAATTAGCCGAGAAAGCTCTCTTTTGAGTTAGGTATCGATCTTTGGGTCAGCTGTGGATAAATTAGGCATCGATCTTTGTATCTAGAAAGTATAGTTGGCGAGTGTCTAAGTATTGTAATACACCGTGCTCCCATCTAGTTAGGACTTGCGTAACCTTCTTCAAATATAGAGTTATTATTTATTTTAACTAATAAAAATTGTGTGATTTGAGTACTTTTTTTATCACAATTTTATTTCAAAAAATATTTATACTATTTAAGATCATATTATATACTTATATAGCTTAATATCTCTCATTTTTTTAAGATATAGGACGATTCATTCATGCTCTTTTCTCACTATTATTTATTAGTCTAGAAGCTGGCTAGAAGTCACACTTTACTTTAGTAATTTTCTTCTCTTGAGATATTTTCCGACAATTACTCTCTGTCTTCTTCAATTACGAGTGCTATATATATATGTGTGTGTATGTATGAATGTATATATATATATATGTATTGAGATAATATATATGCCATATTTTAAAGCAGAGTGATAGGGAATCACCCTAATGTTATTCTCTTGAGTCACAATTTTATTATTTTTTTAAAAAAAATCTAAAGATGTCACAGAGGTTTACTCGTACGCATCGCGCCACCTCGCACGCCTGCGTGAGCGTCCACGTGCGGGTCACCGCAGTGCGCGGCTCCACACGCCAGCGATGCAACGCCGCTGCGCTCACCGGCGCTCTGCGTGCGGTCGCCGGCGTTCGCGCGCTAGTCGCCGGCGTTCGCGCGCTAGTCGCCGTAGCGCGCTGCCCCTGCGAAGAATAATAATGCCGGAAAACCCTAAGAATAATAAGCCGGCGACGCTGCGGACCGCGATCGGAAAACCCTAATGCCGGAAATCAGAAATATGAAAGGGTAAGAAGGGTATTTTTGTATTTTTAACAGCATTTAACGGATACCATCACAGAAAAACTACAATGACTTATTCAATAAGTTTTGGGAACCTGTCTGGCATGTTTTCAAAATTGTGGACGTACGTGACAAGTCGAGTAAACTTCAGGGGTCTAAGTGGAATTATCCTTAAATTTTAAATTATTTCAACCCTCTTTCTTTCAGTTTAAGTTTACTTTGATTTGTTCAAAATTAAACCAAACCTATCAATATTAATTACAATGGAAATTTATATTTGTAATCTCAAAAGATTCATTATTTTTAAGCAACACTCTCAAAATCTATTATTTTTAGACAGCACTCTTCATTTTGGGGTAAATTTATAGGTAGTATTTCACTTTTAAAATTAGATAGAGGTGCTGCATGAAAATAATAAATTTTGGGGATGCCGCCTAAAAATTCACTAGAGGTGGACGGAGGTGAAGAAGATCAACATAACTGTTGTGTTCACCAATTAGTTCATCGTATTAAATTTCGACATTGTTTGGATCTACACAATGTTGGCACCCTAAAATATGAAAAATTCTGATGAAAATGAAAATAATAAGTTTTGAATTAATTTTGAACAAAATTGAAAAAAAAATTATGAATGAAAGTTAAAAACTTTTTTCCCTTTAAACCTTAGAGGAGATCAAGGGATTTGACATTTTTCAACGTCAAAAAAGGACTCAAAATTTTGACCGTTCTTGTTTCTTTCCTTTCTAGATGCTAAGAAAATTTCAATTCTTTCTTCCTCAATTTTCGTCAGATACCAAACTCTTCTAGATCAAAATTTTCAATTATTTCAATAAAATAAATTATTATTTTTATTATTACTAAAATTTTTTATTATATTTAGATAATTTTAACAAGATACTGTATTTCTCTTCAAGGAACTTCACCCTTAAGGATTAACTCTTTAAGATCTTTTGCATTTAAATAAATTTCGCCTAAAAAATTACACAATTTAAAGTCCAACAAACTTCAAAAAAAACGACGTCTACTTTGGCCAGGATCGATCATGATATAATAGTCGTGTCAAATAGTTGCATTTTGAATTGCTAAAATTTGCTAAACTTCGAAGTAAAATTTTATCTTTAAAATGAAATTTTTTTTGTCAATTTAGTTGAGCTTTAAAGCTCCCTTGTGTAGGATATCTTTAATAAAGTTACATAAAATATAGAATAAAATTGGTACTGATTTTTGAAAAATAAATAGCTATATAAAATATAAAATAAAATTTAAATTATTAGTCTTAAGAGTTTTAATAATTTTATACTTTACATACTCAATAAATAAAAATATCAATTTTATTTCACATCTTAGATGAAAATATTCAAATCGAGTATTTTAGTCTAGGATGTAAAATAAAATTGATATTTTTATTAAAAATTATTGAGTATGTAAAGTAAAATAATTTTTTTTAATATTAGAATATGTGTAGAACGATTAAAAAAAATTATTTATCATTATTATTGTTATTATTTTAGTCTTTACATCAAACAAGGCCTAGACTTTGGACTAAACTTAGGGGTATTTATTTTCCAACTTTAGCTCAATTCAAATTAATTTTATAAATTATATCATACATAAATTTTAATATTAAATTAATAAATTTTAATTTATTCGTAAATATTAATATTAAAATTAATTTTATTTCATACATTGCAAATCGTCAAGTTTGTACATAACGATACCTACAAAGCTTTAAAATAATCTTAGGATATCGCAACAGAGTGAGGGATATAAATTCGGGTCAGTAGCGTACAAGATCTCTCCGAGCTATCTATAGAAAACGAATTCTCCTTGCTAAGCGGTCAAAATTTTAGGTCATAATTTATACAAATTTTTAAAAATATAACTAAATTTATGTTCAGTTTTTTATAATGTTTAAAATAAAAATACCACATTAAATTTTTTTATTATTAAGTTTCAGCCTTTCAGGCATAATTAGTATCTTAAATAATAATAATAATAATAATAATAATAATAATAATAATAATAATAATAATAATCAAAAATAGTTTCCTGTTCAACAAGCCAGAATCATACTTTATATAAAATCTGTCCTGCGTCCGAGAGGATTCCAAAATCCCCCAAAACCTTCTTCTCTCGCAACGGGAAGAAGCAGAAGCCGATCGAAGCTCGGAGCTAGAGAAGCTCAACAATGAAGAAGATATCGTCCCTCTCGGAGCTAGGACTCACCGCGGACGTCTCACGCGCGATCTTCCGCCCATTCCCATCGGCGGCTCCTGTGTCCCCCTCCTCCGGCCGCACGAAGATTTCCGTCATCGGCGCCGGAAACGTGGGAATGGCGATCGCGCAGACGATCCTCACCCAAGATCTCGCCGACGCGCTCGCCCTCGTCGACGCCAACGCCGAAAAGCTGCGTGGCGAGATGCTCGATCTGCAGCACGCCGCCGCCTTCCTCCCTCGCACGCACATCGCCGCCTCCACCGACTACTCCGTTACCGCCGGATCCGATCTCTGCATCATCACCGCCGGAGCTCGGCAGATCGCTGGCGAATCCCGCCTGGATCTGGTGCAGCGCAACCTAGCCCTGTTCCGGGAGATCGTGCCGCCACTGGCGCGGTACTCGCCGGAATCGATCATCCTCGTCGTCTCCAATCCGGTGGACGTTCTCACCTACATCGCCTGGAAGCTCTCCGGCTTCCCGCCGAACAGGGTGATCGGATCTGGAACCAATCTAGATTCCTCGCGGTTCAGATCTCTTCTCGCGGAGCACCTGGAGGTCAATGCCCAGGACGTTCAGGTCAATGCTAATTCTTCGTTTTTTATCATTAATTCGTTTTTATATCACACCGTATGTGAAAATTGAAGTCGCTAGTATTTTATTCAATTTAAAATTAATTTAATATATTTAATTTTTTTTAAAATATAATTAAAATAATTTTATAAATACAATTTTATAATTATTTATATAAAAAAATATATAAATAAATTTTAAGATTTAATTTATAATATTATATTTTAATATATTTAATATAAATAATAAATATTTTTATAGGATAACTAAATTTGATTTACCTCAAAAATCAATTTTAAAATCAAATGAATTTTAGTTGTCTTGAATTTAATTAAATTTTGATTTTAAATTGAGCACAGCTCTCTTAAAATTGTCTTTATTGGAATTTTTTGGATGAACATAGTTGAAGGAAAGGTATGTTTTTATTTTTATTTTTATTTTAAGAAGAGGCATGTTTTAATGGAAACTAATTATTTTTTTATCCCAAAATTAATAAATTGGATAATTATTATTTACATCTTTAAAATATTAATTGAGAGGAATTTAAACCCGAATTTTTTATTAATATGAAATTTGTATTAGGTTTTTTTTTTTAAAAAAAATATTATTGGATTTTCTTGTGGTACAGAAATCAAAATCTATTTTGACTTGAACATTTTAAATACAATTTTAGATTGGCTTAAAATTTTAGTTGATATTATTTTTTGAATTAAAATGAAAATTTTAAAGTCTTTGTGAATTATCATATATGGTTTATTTGGTTGAGCATTAAATTTAGTTAAAAAAAATTTATTTTTTTTACAATAATTAATGAAAGAAAATTATTTTAATATTTAAAAAGCGTGTAGAATATAAATTAAAGTTAATTTTAATATTAAAATTTATTTTTAATGTGAAAAAAATTAATTTTTAAAAATTAAATTTTATGTTAAATGTGAAATAAAATTATTAAAATTTATAATAAAATTTAAAATATTATTAAAATTTATAATAAATTAAAAATATCTACTTTCTATGTTAAAATTTTGGCTTGTTGAACTTGCCAAAATTGATAATTTCTACTTTCTTATGTTAAAAATGTGAATTTTCATTTTCCGGGAAAAATGTTTTAAATATATAATGTGAGGACTAACTTGAATTTACTTTGAAAATCGTCAGATCTGCGGCAGCGTGCAGTCTTTAC
>KZ451975.1:2306-80451 GCA_002786265.1 Apostasia shenzhenica | reverse complement strand
TTATACTTAATTTTTTTTTTTTTTTTTTTTTGAGTTATAATTAATTTTAATTTCAAGTATCATATAAATAGTAAATTAATACACTTATAATAAAAAATATAGGTGCTTCAATGCTACATGAATTTTAAATTAGTCAAATATATTCTAAAAGCCTTTAGGGAGGAAATATTTAACTTGAAAAGAAGGATAAATTACCGTTTAGTGTTTCTGAAAATAAAAACTCACAATTTACATCTTTATAATTTGAAATTTTGGCTTGTTGAACTCTCAAAGTACGGCTCCTAATTGAACTTGCAAAAATTAATAATTTCTACTTTCTATGTTAAAAATGTGAATTTTGCATTTTCCGGGAAAATATTAAATTTTACTAATGTGAGGACTAACTTGTAATTTACTTTGAAAATCGTCAGATCTGCGCAGCGTGCAGTCTTTTTACTGTCTCTGCGAGCAGACAGATCGTGCCCAAGTAGGGTAGCTTGATAAAAAATTCTTTTTCTTTATTTATATTTGCACTTTTCTCACTTCTCCAAATATTGCTAAAGATAATCAAGATAAATTACCTAAAGGTCCTCATGATTTAAGTTGGCTTACATATTGATCTATTTCATCTGTTCGATTAGATCCCTATACTAGTATATCATGGATTAGATCCCTATAGCTCTCGCTCAAACGTCAATTAAAAGTCTGTTTTTGAAAATTTTCTTTCAAAATCACCATTAGTCAATTGAAACATAGATATTATGCACAAAATGACTTCATTTTCACACTTATAAAGATGAAACACAAGCATAAAAAATGATGTTAGTTCATTTTTGTTTGAAAATATAAAAATGTGGGCAAAAATTATAACTTTCCAAATCTCACCCATTAGATTTAGTCTGCTCAATTCATGTTGGCTCAATAAATCAAAATGAGATCTACTTCAATGCAACACTTTTGAGTTGTAGGGTTGCCAATGAGGTCAACTTAATAAGTATATAGTCAACTCTTTATCACTCCTCACCTCAAAGTTATCTTTTATAAAGTTAATTTTCATTTAAATTTAATTTTTAAATTAATTAAATTGATTAATTATTATAAGAAATTACTCTTTATTGAATTTTTTTTATTTAAATTTGATGAAAAATTAGAGAATATTTATCTTATTATTTATTTAACCAACGATGGATGCAGGCTTACATGGTTGGGGAGCACGGCGACAGCTCGGTGGCGCTGTGGTCGAGCATCAGCGTGGGCGGCGTGCCGCTGCTGGGCTCGCTGGAGAAGCACCAGATCGCGTACGAACAGGAGGTCCTCGAGCGCATCCGCCGCGCCGTCGTGGAGAGCGCGTACGAGGTCATCCGCCTCAAGGGCTACACCTCCTGGGCCATCGGCTACTCCGTCGCCAGCCTCGCCCGCTCCCTCCTCCGCGACCAGCGCCGGATCCACCCCGTCTCCCTCCTCGCCGCCGGCGGGGCCCTCCTCCCTGGCGTTCCCCCCGATCGCTACGTCTTCATTAGCCTCCCCGCCCTTCTCGGCCGTGCCGGCGTCCTCGGCGTCGCCTCCGTCCACCTCACCGACGAGGAGGTCCGCCGCCTCCACGCCTCCGCCGACACCCTCTGGGAGATCCAGCAGCAGCTCGGCCTCTGAGAGGTAATCTTCTGAATTTTTCTACCTTTTCAATTTGAAAATTATTATCAAAAAAAAAAAAGGAAATTTCCCTACGTTCATCTGAAAAACCAAATATTTTAGTTTTATTAGATCAGTCATGATGCAAAATAAAATTAAGTAAAGAAATTATTTTTTTCTATATATCATTGACACAGGTTTCATGTATGAATTTTCATTGGATTCAAAATTTAAATTCACTTATAAAACCTATAAAATATTTTTTTATTTTAATTTATCAATGAATGTAAAATAAGTTTGATTTTTTATTAAAATATATGTAACATGTGATTAGAGGTGGACACTAGTCTGTTGGGTTGAGCTTAGATCGAGTTACTTCATGTTTGATTTGAGAATTGATTGGGTTGGGTCGGGACTAAATCAATGATCGGACCAATAGATTGTGTTCAAGTTTGATCAAGTCGGCCCACGATTTATTAATTATTATAGCTCTTAGTATTAATTCAAATTTCTCATTATAATACTAAAATTATTTTATAGTATAAACGTTATATGTATATATTTTTTATATCGAAAGTTATATTTGTTTTACATAACATGTATTATATTCATTAATTAATAATATTTTGTCTAACTTATCAGATAATTTGAATTATTAATATTACATGAGCTTATAGGTATTTTTTTTTCAAATATTTATATTAATCTAATTTATATTTCTAAATTCTAAATTATTATATAAAATCTGACAATATATATAGTACTCATATTTTTATGAAATTATTAGCATAGATAGTCCATAAAGATTTAATAAAAATAAAATTAAATATTTTAGTTGAGACATATCTAAATTAAATAAATAAACATTAAATTTTAGAGTTAATAATTAGAATTTAAATAAGAAAAAAAATTCAAATATGATATATATTATAATTTTGAACTTATGTTTTGTCCAAATTTGTTTCGAAATTTAGTCGGAATATATTAAATTAAAATAATTAACCGTTTAATTTATTGCCCAATCTCATAGATCGTGACCCACTTTTAGATATAACATAAAATAAATTTTTAAATTTAAAATTTGTGTAGGATACAAATTAAAATTGATTTTTAATATTTAAATTTATGTATTATATAAAATAAATATAAAATAATGATGGATGTATTTTTTAAAAAATGATAATTTTTTTAGCTCTAATTAAATAAATGCAAAATCAATAAAAATGAAACTATAGGAAGTGTTAATGAACATCTCATGACAAATGAAATTCTATCTCACGAGAATACAAAGGCTATTTTCGATAAACTAAAATATCACATTGTCATTATTTATAATAAGTAAACGAGGGTATTTCATCATATGAGAATAAAAGTTGATATCTCTAGTAGACTAAAATATTAAAATGTCATTATTTTTAATAAGAAATTGTGGTACACTATTTTTTTATTTTTTTTGATAGGAAGGTTTATTATTATTTTTAAAGCCAAACAAGGATGTGCTATTGATTCCCCTATAGTTGTAAAAGTCAATTATTTATTAATTAGGCATTCATTTCAATAGATCGAGATGACTATGCATAAATAGGATGTAAATTCGGTCTCATAATATGAAAATACGGTCTCATACACTGTCGAGACCTTCACGATGAGAGTTTTTTTTTGAAGATATTGATGGATTCATACAGTAATCTTTGGACCTTCGTCGTGGTGATTTGTAAAGATATTAATAGGTTCATATAGTAATACTAAAAAAACATATTTAGTCATACTCGTCTTAATGAATATGAAAGAGAAATTATAGGTCGATAGAAGTTTGAGTAAAGAGAATTTTATTATTAGGTTTTATCTATGTAAAAAATGAAAGAAAGAGAATAAAAAAGAACATAATAAAAACTGTAAGGATCATCTTTGCATACTTGAAGCTTGAGAAGTTATTATTTAATAGAGTGCAATAGAAATATAGTATTTATGTACTGTACCCCACTTAGTGAGATAAAAACTCGGTCATTATTGTTGTTGTTTCGACATGTATGAGATCGTATTTTCATATGATGGAATCCCAAATTCACCAAACCCTTCTACCCCTATGAGACATTTCATCACGGAGATATCCATTGTATTTTCATACAATGGAATCCCAAATTTACTCGCCACTTGTAGTGCTATGAGACACTACTGTGGAAATATTCATCGTATTCTCATATGATGGAATTTCAACTTAGTCGAATACTCTTACTAGTGTGAGATATACTCTCAAAGATAATGTAAGAATACAATGGAATTATTGTGGAATAGTATGTAGTATAAAATTCAATGAGCTAAATATGTAGTTAGCCAATTAAATTGTGCAATATAAATATAAGAAATAGCAATAGTAAAAGAATGATGCAACTATAAGAATGCTAGATTTACGTGATTCGGAAGGATCTTCTATATCTATAGGGAGAGCAAAGATAAATTTTATCATGTAGAAAATCAAATAGAAAACAAACCTTACACCAATCATCTAGTTTTGGATCTCAAATTAGATACAAAAAATAATTTTTGTTCTTCTTCAAGATTAGATGATTCAATCACCTCTTAAACTTCAGATGACCGCCTTTAGATTCCTACGAAATCACTTCCGTTGCTAACGAAGAACTAAGAGAAATTGTCACTGAAATCCAAACATGAAACTCCAATTCACGTTATTCTATAAGAGCATGTATCCAACGGTATGACAATCCAAGATCAAAGAGGGCAGGGAGTGATCATTGAAGTGATACTCATATGATTGAATCAAAATTACCCAGATAAAGAGCGACTTCTAACAAGCTTCTAAGTGGAGGGACACATGAATGAACTATTGTATATCGAAAAGGAAGAGAAGTTCCTAAGTTATACAACTAAATAACATGATTTAAAATAGTAAATGTGTTTTTGAGGCAAAATTATAATTGAAAATTTTATAATTAAGCATACTTAAGTTACTTAGTATTGGGATGAATAGTCTCAAAATTACTTAAAGCACATAATTTTCTAAAATGAAAATGAACAATAATGCTATGAATATTTTTTTCATAACAAATCCATATTATGTTAATCTCACTTGCTGAGCCAAATCTCCTTATAAATAGATCACTTTAATTAAAAGGATGCTTTAATTTGGGCCAAGAATCATGGGCTCAAGCCCATTAACAAAATCAAGTAAATTTTCAGCATGAAATTCCCATATTTGTTAGCTCCGTATCAATTGACTAATACGTACGTTAATCCTGGTTACTATTTCTTAATCATAGAGCACTAGTAGTAGGTGCAGACTTATAAATCATAAATATCAATGATAAATATTTTTTTATTTCATATTTAATATAATTTTTAATATAACTAATTTATTTTATTTTATATAATACATATTTTTCAAAACTTTTTATAATTTTTTTTAAATTATCTCTCAACTAAATAGCTCTTAAGCCAAACAAAAAGTCTCTTTTTGGTTGGGATATATTTTTGAAATGTTTTAAGTATTTTTATATTTATTTTTTTAAATAAAATAATTATTAAAGTATATATTAGATGTAAAGTAATTAAATTTTAAATTATTTTAAATTATTTTAAATTAATATTTAATAATTAAATTTATGTATAATATAAAATAAATATAAAATATTAATTAAATTATTTTAAAAAAAAAATTGGTGATTGTTTTTTGGACTCATAAGTTTTATGTTTTTAGGTACTGCTGGTGCACATGATGAGGATGGAGAATAAGAGAGAAAATTTTAAGTTTATTTTATAGTTCGCATATGAACAGATTGTAGCATGTAACATAACAAGTTTGGTAAATTTTATATTTCTGTATGATTTTTAATTAATAATAAAATTTCGGAATTAGGGATTCAAACTTAAAAGCGTGTTTGATTGGGCTAAAAAATTCTTCTAATTTTTTAAAAATATTTTTATTAATATTTATATGTATTTCACATTAATTATTTTTTCTTTTTATTTAAATTTTCAATGGGTAATCTTAGGAATGTGAGATTTAAAATTTTCAATAATTTCTAAATTATTTTAAAAAAATATATTCTTTAATATTTTTTTCTCAAAAAATTAATATTTATCTTATCTATATTTGACTAATGATTTTATAATTTTATAAAAAGTATTATATATATTATTAAATCAAACAATTATTTTCTTTGAATAATAGAATAAAATATTGCGATAACATCGAACTAAATGTTATTTAAGATTTTTATGTGACATCTATGTGGCACCATTGCTATATATAAAATTAATTTTTTATCAATGCCGTAGTGGTGTTATATAAAAAATTTAATTGAATTTAAAATTTGGAGATATTTAATAAAGCCCTATAGCATTAAACTCATAATTAATTTATATTTTTTAAAAAGGTATAAATCTTGTTCTTAGAATTTCATCTCTTGACCTATTTGTTTACCCAATTTAAAGTTAACTTAATTAATTTTAACTTGACATATAATATTATTCATAAAATTTAATATTAAAAATTAATTATATTTTACATCCTATATATATATATATATTAAAATAATAATTTATATCACATCTTTCACCTATTTTAATATAATAATTAATTTTAATTTATATATATATTTCATAATTTTTAATAAAAAAATATTTTTATTCAGATTAAATTTTAATATTATTAAAATTAAATTTTATAAATAAACGGTCTCAAAGATAACAAAGATTCATCAGAAATTAAGAACTTAATAGAAAAATATTTTGTTGACTCTTTGAAAATGAAAATGATTTAACACATGAATTATTTAATATTAGTAAAAACAAATAATTAAAATTTTTCACAATTACCTAAAATTTTAAGTATAAAAATATCCTGAATAGAAAGATAAAGAGTGAATATATGTATACTTTTTTATATTTATATAATATATAATAAAATTTTAATTAAAAAAATATAATTGATAATTAGCTGCAATTTAACTCCAATTTAAGCTAAAATAGAAATAAAATTTATGAATTTAAATGAGACTCAATTCAAAATCATAAAAATCAAATATGTAGTTAAGCCTAACTCGATCTAACTCGAGTCGAAGCCTGGCCTGATCCAATCACAGTAATAAACCAAAACACAATAGAGCTCTGCTTACACATATATATAATATGAATTCTAAAACAAAATTTAATATAATTATATTAGTTCACGTGCATGTTTTTTGAGCAGTCTATATATTAAGTTATCATGAGTGCACGTAATTAACCGCGTTAATCACGCAAATATGATTAATCTAATTATTATAAAAACAATTAGGGCAAATTACACCCAAGTCTTTGAGTTTAATGCTTAATATCACGTAGGTTCACATTTTTTAAATTTAACATCGGGTCCCTCAGTTTTAATAAAATATCAAATAGGTCCTTTTTTAATTTTTTTATTATTAATATTTTATCAAATTGAAATAGCCAGCGGCCTGAGCGCGTGCGCCGGATCGGGAGGAGAGAGAGAGGCCGCCTCTCTCTCTCCTCCCAATCCCGTGCACGCACGCGGGCCGCGCGGCCGCCGACAGGTCGTGCGCGTCGCGCGGATGCTGATGGACACGCTGTGCAGCCGCCGGCAGCAGCGCGCTCAGGTTCGCGAGGAGAGAGGGGCAGGGGTAAAATGGTAATGTTAAAAATAATAATAATAATAATAATAATAAAATAGAAAAGGACCCATTTGATAATTTATTAAAACTCAGGCATCTCAATGTTATAATTTTAAAAAAATATGGACCTGTATTATATTAAGTGTTAAACTCAGTGACCTGGGTGTAATTTGCCCAAAAAATTATTATTAAAAACACAATTTGATTAGAAAAAAACAGCAAATGACGTTACTGGACACGGAAAGTCTGCAGAATAAGACAGAGTTGTGTCACGAGGGTGGGGTCAAAATTGGGCAAGGTCAACAGCTTGGCAATCAGCGTAGCCAAATAATAATAATAATTTTTATGAAAAAAAAATTGGATTTGAATTTTCTTTGGAAGCATCATTAGTTGAAAACTTTAAGTAAAAAAATAATATGTATAATCACAATTAATTCAAGTTACGAATTAATAATATGAGGTAGAAGATATTTATTTGATTATATATATATATATATATATATATATTATTGATGGATGATATATTTGCCATGGGTATATAAGAGATGCTTAATTTATGAATTTTTATTAGAAAAAATTAGGGAGAGCCCAAAAAATAAATCAGCTGACCCAAAGATTGATACCTAACTCAGAAGAGAGCTTTCTTGGCTAATTAAGAATTTTACGTAGCACAAATGATGATAAGTTCTTCGACTATCTTTTATTAGATAAAATAGTGAACTTTTCACTCTTCTTGATATTGAGTTTTCTCACTTCTTCAACTTTATATTCTAAAGCGCAGTTTATTTCTCCGTGACAAAATATCAAACTAATTTTTCTCTTTTTCTGTTCATGAATTTCTCACATATATATATATATATATATGCATTATTTACGCAAATTGACATGTATTTTTCTAGGTGTATGATATTTGAAATATATAAATGTGATGATTAATATATTACTGAGGCTAAGGACCAAATTATATTGAGTTTGCCTACAAATCAAGGAACCTGATTGCAGTAGCTTAATTAAAAAATATAGGGGCATTTACGTACAGAACATTGAATTCATCACAAATTACGCATTTCACCATCATTTAGTAAATATTACGCATATCATACTCTCCTTATATTGCTTATGGGCTTTACATTTCTATTGTAACAATAAGGAGAGTGTGATATGTGTAATATTTACTAAACGATGGTGAAATGCGTAATTTGTGATGAATTCAATGTTCTCTACGTAAATCCCCCAAAAATATAATTAAGATGATGATCTCATGAGGATCTCAAAGTATGTATGTATGTATGTATGTTTGTATGTATGTATGTATATATAGAAAACGAATAATGGGGTAGTTGTCTGCATGCCCGGATTAATTTGCATGCATGTTCCCATCTGTAGAGCCATGCATGATGGATACCTCTTACCAAATTAAGCCAGCTGATCATAGCCTTCCTGGCCCTATTTTGAAAATATATTATATTATATTATATTATATTATACTATATTATATATAATATATATATATATATATGTTTAATCTGCCAAATTATATGTTTAACACCATGAATAATTTAATGCTTTTGTCTGGCAATTAATTAGGCATCGATCTTTGTATCTGGAAAGTATAGTTGGCGAGTGTCCAGGTATTGTTACTATTGTATTACACCATGCTCCCATCTAATTAGGGTTTGCGTAACCTTCTTCATAATAGACTTTGGACAGGGTGTCATTCAATTGTGCCAAGATTATACTATAACAAAAAAAATATGATGTTAGATTAATTTTTTATATTAGTAAATATAATAATTTTGAACTAAATAAATCATAATTTAAAAATAGCAAATACATCACAATGTACCCATATACAACACTATAAAACTTTTATTCCATAAATATATATATATATATATATCCATCAAGCATGCATAATTTAATGCATCATATTATACATAAAGACTAAGAAGCAGCAAATTATTAATAGAGCATTTATTACTCCCTCATACACAGAGGGAAACCTTAATTGTACTCATATATATATATATATATATATATATATATATAATATATATAGACAATATTTAATTAATAACAGTACTTGATAAAACCCTAAAACTTCCTTCATGCATTCTTATAGTAATTCCTCCATGAGTTGACTTTAAGGGCACTGGAATCCCTGAGGGACCTGCTTGCCGCAGTAGTTGAGAAGGAGGCTGACGTCAACGGGGAGGTTGAGGGTGATGCCGATGATGTTGCCTCTCAGCACGGTGCAGAGGCAGAGCGCCGCGTCGAGCTCCACCAAATTCTGAATGAGACCGCAGCACGGCTCCTTCGGGGGCCTGCCGAGGGCGACGTCGAGGAGGCCCTTGAGCAGGTCGGCGCAGACCCCGAGCTTGAGAGCGTCGACGGGGCACTTGCCCCCGGTGGGGGTTGGGGAAGGCGTCTTGGGTTTCGGCGGCGGCGGGCAGGCTGGGGGCGGCGGGGAGGGCTTGGGGTAGGTGTAGCAGGCGGAGGCGACGGAGAGGAAGAGGAAGTGGAGGGTGAGGAGGAGAGGGAGGGGTTTGTGGGACTTCATGGAGGCCAGCGAGGGTGACAGGCAGCTTAATTTGCTTGAATATTAGGGTTTGGGGGAGGAACGGAAGGAGGAGGATGGAGAGGAGGAGGGAGGGATGTGGTGGCGTTTTATTGGCGCCGGTGAAGGTCGTGTTTGTCGTTGCATGGCCGACATGAAGGAATATTCTCGTAGAAGAAATATATATATATATAATTAATATTGAAAATTATGTTTTAATCTTCATTAATAAGTTTAGATTAAAGTTTTAATTATTATAAATTAAATTTCACGTAGATTCAAGGAATGAAAAATAATTTATGTAATTTTCTCCTTTACAATTTTTTTTTACATAGACTCTTTTAAAGTATTTCGTTAAATTTGATTGCTAAATTATCATTTTAAATAAATTTCAAATAAATATTTATTCATTACAAAAATATTTACTTATTTTAAATTACTATTCAAACTAGTCTCAGCTTATTTTTTTTCTATATTTTAATCTATAATATTAATTTTTAATTATTTAAAATAATAAATTAATAGATTCTGTTAAAAAGAATTCACCTGAAAAAGTTTTTGGAAGGAAAGACTCAAATAATATGTTTTTATTTTTATGAACTCACGTAAAATTAAGTCTATCCCTATCATTAATCATACAAGTTGAAAAATTTATTAAATTCGACTTGTATGATTAATCTTAATTAAAAAAAATTAATTTAAATTCTTAAGATTATAATAATATTGTTGTTTGATCCAATATAACTATTATATTTTTACCATAATTGCTTAAAATTTCTCAATTATTAACTTTAAGTCTTTGAAAATATTAAAATTTATATATTTTAGTGTTAAAAGTTTTTAGAAGAAATCATAAGCAAGAGATAATAGAAATTACATTTTATTTCTTATTAAATTTTTAAATTTTAAATTTTTAAAGAACGGTAAAAATAAAGGAGGATAATGATCATTTAAAATATATAAATATATTAAAATTTTTAAAAATAATCAATTTAATATTTTTTTATCAAGAATGGCTAGTAAAAGGTAAGATTTTAGAAGAAGGATTAAACGCAGCGCCTTCACAATTTTACGGATCAAAATTGAAATTTTTCAATCTCTGAACCCAAATGCAATTTATCCAAAAAAAAAATGAAAAACTCATAAGCAATGAGTTTGAGGTCTGATTATTAGATAATTCAATAAACTGAACTCATAATTCAGTTCTCAGAACTCCATCACTCTTCCATCACTCTTCCATCAACGTTTTCTGGTACTTTCACCAAGACTCAAGACGATAGATGATTACTATGAATGCAGAAGTTTTTTTTTTTTTTCCAAATTTTCAATTTAATCATTAATTTATTTATTTCCCTTAATTGTTAGTTCATTTCAAAATATTTGAAACTCCAAACGAGAAATTTGACACCTTGCCGGCCTGTTTGGCGTGAGGACTAAAATCAGGACCAAAATGGTACTAGTTTAAAAAATAAAAATAAAAATAATAATAAATAAATTTTTTAATCATTCTACACAAACTCTAATATAAAAAATATATTATTTTACTTCACATACTCAATAATTTTCAATAAAAATATCAATTTTATTTCACATCTTAAAACTAAAATATTTGAATCGAGTATTTTAATCTAGAATGTGAAATAAAGTTGATATTTTTATTGAAAATTATTAAGTATATGAAGTAAAATAATATTTTTTTATATTAGAATTTATGTAGAATAATTAAAAAAATTTACTTATTATTATTATTGTTATTTTTTAAATTAGTACTATTTTGGTCTTGATTTTGGTCCTCGCGCCAAACAGGGCCTTATGTTGTGAAATAATTTGGTAAAATCGTAAAAGCAAGCCTTTATTAAATATTATAATATATTACGAATAATTATTTAAAAAGTAAGGCACTGGATATTGATTGTGTTTCATTAACATATCGTATAATAATTAAGAAACGAATAGTTTTTTTAAGATCAAATTGTTAATTTAATTACGTCATTATAACATCATCTAATTATTGCCCAAAACTAAATCATCAATATGAATTACACTCATATATATATATATATATATATATATATATATATATATTATAAGTTGTGTTATATATATATATAATATATAATAAATTACATTCATAAATGTGTCATAGTTCGTCGGTTATAGAATTTTTTTTTACCCACCTTATATAAGATATCATACAAACATTTTAAGGCGATGAGATAGAAGATTTTATACAGTATTAAGATAAATCAGAATCGAGTAGGTATATATCCAATTTTAATTCTTGATCAATATTATATACAGCGTAGATGTTTAAGAGACTAGAACAGTATTAGTAACCGTTTTTTGTGAAGATATTACGAGAACTCTAACTTTTTATTATAAGTGAAAACCCTATTAGATTACAGGAGTAAGATATGATTTCATCAGTTCTAGTTGCTCTTTTGTGATCTAATGATCTTTTCGGCGTCTGCTGTTCGGGATGATGCATATCTTGTTCGTCGTGGAGGGTTTGTGACGTTTGATGCCGCGTAAGCTTCCACGTGGACGACCTGGATGGTGCGGCGTGGATCCAGATGAAACAGTTGTTGAAGTGAGATTTGTCGAATCGTTCTGTTACACGCCGATACGATGAACAACTTATAAACACAAACTAATTGAATTATTAAACCATATCTACTTTGAGCTAATTAAGGCCTCATTAATCTCAGCTAGGCCAGCCCTAGTGATCCACTTGCATATTTTATCACCTCACTCAAAGGTTCCTTCCACGGATTGGATTATGGACCACATGCACGCGGCTTCTTGAGGACCCATTCAAAATAATATAATTAAATATAAAGTAAATTACTGATAGGTCCCTACAGTTTATCCTAAATTATATTTTGATCTCCATTATTTCAAATATTTCACTTAGATACCCAGAATTAAAATAGCTAGGGACCTAAAAATAAAGCAAAATAGGAACTTAAAAATTATGGATCAAAGTGTAATAACTAGAAAAATTATAGGGTCTTATTAGTAATTTAACCTTATATAGAATAATGCCAACTTGCTTGGTATAAAACCTATTTATGATTAGCTAGATATTTATATAATAATAATGTCACGTATTTAAATCTAATATGTATTTAAGATATTGAAGAGAATAATATATAATTAATTAGTGCATACATAACACTCATAAATTTAATAAAAAAAATATATGCATTAATATACATAAAATGAATATTTAAATTTAAAAAATAAGATTAAATTAAAATTAAACTCAATTCAAATAAAAAAAACAACTTGAAATCGAATAGATTTTAATCGATTTAATTAAAAAAGAACTCGATGCAAACTTAAAAGGTATGAACTCATGTTGAGGCCAACTGGCTTGAGCTTGACTCGATCGCTGCTCGCTAGCCTTAGATGTAGATTTGTATCTGAAGCCAATGGTTCTCTTAGTTTTAGCCTTTTAGGGAAACAGAAGTCAACACGGAGGCGCTCCCTTTCAGTTAGTTGGCTTTCAAGATATCTATCCTCAGAATCAGTGGTAGTATTGAATTTCCAAAAAAAAAAAAAGAAAAAAAAAGTGGTAGTATTCTTGGGCAATTTGTCTCTCAACTGATCATCTCCTTCCTCCTCCATCACCAGTTTTATTTCCATTATTTTAGTAGTGGCCATGAACTTTGAATGAGCTCCTCTGAAAAGGATTGGTGGCAAATCAAATTTCCTTCATTGCAGTTGATTTTAGGTTTCGAGATAAGTTAGACTTACTTTATACATACATACATACATACATATATATATATATTATATGTGATTCAAATATAAAGTTATTATTTACTTTAATTTATAAAAACTGTGTGACTTGAGTACTTCTCAGATCACAATTTTAATTTATTTTAAAAAATATTTCTACTATTTCAGATCACATTATATATTTATATAGCTTAATATTTCTCATTTTTTTTAGATATGGGACGATTCATTCATGCTCTTCTCTCACTACTATTTATTAGTCTAGAAGTTTACTATGAGCCACACTTTACTTCAGTACGTAATTCTCTTTTCTTGGAATATCACTTGGCAATTACTCTCCGCCCTCTTCGACCACGAGTGATATATATATATATATATATATATATATGTATGTATTGAGATAATATGTATGCCACCTTTTAAAGTAAAGTGATAGGGAATCGCCCTAAATGTTATCCTTTTAATCATAATTCTATTATTTTTTAAAAATTATTTAAAGATGTCATCAAAATCAAATAATATTTTTTTCTAAATAATATAGCATAACATCAAGATAATATTAAATCAAATACCCCTAAGTATAATTTCTTTAAAAATATTAATTGTGATGACACGTAGCTGAAGATAGGGAGGAGTACTAGCTCCTGGGTGATATCCTAATAAAGAGGAATCACTAAAGCCAAGTGTGACTTATAGTAAGTTTCTAGAATAGATGAGAGTTTTTACAAATTTTTAAGCTGTATAAATAAATAATATAATTTCAAATGATAGAAACGCGTTTTGAGGCAAAACCATAATACTAATAATTGAAAACTTTATAGTTAAATGTGCTTGAATTAGAATAGTAACGAGGTTGATGACCTTCTGAAAAGTGTTCAATTAATACAGTTCTATAAAATCAAAAATAGATAATATCTCTATCTTTAGATTACAAGATGTCACTCAAGTATACTATAAAAACTAAAAAAAAAAATCCGAAAAATAAGTTGTGTGGTACATAATTTAAATAAATTATGTATCCTATAATTTTTGAAATCTTTTACTCGAGTTTTTAATATTTTTTAAAATAATTCATTTACATTCTTAGAATTTAAACTAGAGATCTAAAAGTAAAATAGAATAGTGATCTAATAAATCCCTATACAACTTAGTAAAGTTTTTAAAAAAATATGAAAAACATAACTATAAATGAACAGTATTTTACTCTAAAAAATAGAACATTTTATAATTTATATGGTGCGAATAAATATCTTTTTTAAAAATTATATATAAAATAAAAATTTCTTTTTAAATTTGAAAATTATAAAATATTTATCAATTAGCTGTCAATAAAATGTGTCAGAATTTAGGAAAAATTTATCATACATTTTTGTTAGAACCTTCTCTAACACCTTTTGCCGAACAGCTGCTCAACAGCAGCTCCTTGTCGAACGACAGCTCAACAGCAGCCCCTTGTCGAACAGCAGCTCAACAGCAGCTCCTTGTCGAACAGCAGCTCAACAGCAGCTCAAAGATCACAAGATCGTACTCTCCGTACTACTGTATCAACTCAACATTTAAGACAGCATGGGAGCCCACTCTCTAATCGTCTTTTCCAAAAGTAGATGTCAGATGTAGCAGATTAAACCTACTATGTCCCCTCCTCTCTAAGTTATAAATAAGGGGGGTTGCTCTTTCTAAGAAGGCTTCCTTTCTCTCTCTCTCGGGCTGAGCTGCCCTTCTCTCTCTCTCGAGCTGAGCTGCCCTTCTCTCTCTATCCCTCATGTACTCATTCGGTCTTCATTTAAAGATCAAGCTTTGTAAGAGGAGATTCGATTAGTGGATTTAAATCGCCTGGACGACGTCGTGGTTTTTCCCTCGGACACTGGGGTTTCCATGTAAAAATTGCCTTCTCATTTCTCTCTGTAGTGGTGCATTTTTTGCATCAATAATTTTCAAACTCGAGTTTTGTTTTATTATTCCCTCTGTCCATGGTTTCACACCACAGCTAGAAATACATACTATTTATAGTAGTAGATCATTGCTCTCTTTTAGAGCTGGTCTTTTTTTTATAAATAATTTTACATTATTATTTTTTATTTTTTACATTGCAATTTGCAATATTATGTCATATTTACATTATTTTTTAATTTTTTATAAAACTATTTACATTATTTTGGTTAAATTCTCTAAGTCTCTGCCCTCTATATCTCTACTCTTCTGTCTCTCAATCCAATGGAATGGTGGCAACAGTTGGGTTAGGTCAGGGAAAAATTATTGGGTTCGGAGAGCTCACCACGTCACCTTTTTATACACCAATTAAATGGCGACAGCTGGCAGCGGGCGGCCTACTGCAGCTGAGTTCGGAGATCAATGTGCTTGTCATAGATATAAATGTGCTTGTTATATACTTATAACAAGCATATTTATGCTTATAAACATAAAGGTGCTTGCTATAGGCATAAATGTGCTTGTTATGTGCTTATAATAAGCATATTTATATCTATAACAAGCACACTTATATTTATAACAACCTATAACAAGCACATTTATGCTTATAACAAGCACTTTTATGTCTATAACAAGCACTTTTATGTTTATAACAAGCACCTTTATGCTTATAACAAGCACATTGATCTCCGAACTCAACTGCAGTGGGCCGCCCGCTGCTGGCTGTCGCCATTAATTAGTGTATGAAAATGTGACGTGGCGAGCTCTCCGAACCCAATAATTTTTTCAGGTCGGGCCATGCTAAATGGGGCCAATGCCTTTGCTTAAGTTTGACTTGGTGAAGTGCGAAGCCAAATCTTTGGATCAATATTTAGAACGGATGTAGGACGAAAAATCCTTTCAGTGATTAGACACACGTAATAAAGAAATACAATGCTGGAAACCGATGATTCATCATACCATTTGAAATGTGATCCGATTGTCTAAGAGAAGATCAAATGATTCGATGGGACAACGATGCCTCCGATGGCAATTTGGATGCACTAGACATAGATTGTAAAAGAATGATCAAATCACCGACCAGATCAGGCCATTCAATACTAAAATAACTACATTTCTATTTTTAAGGGTCGAATATTAAGTTATTGTCATAGTATATTTTATTTGTACAACCAAATCTATAATAATCCCAATATAATTAAAACATAGTTTTATATAAAATATGAAATAAAACTAATTTGTGTTAATTTAAAATATTAGTAATTTAATATTAAAATTATGCATAATGTAATTTATAAGATTAATTAACAACAATAAATATTATAGATAAAAAGCTACACTGAAAAATCCTTACAGAATGTAGTGATAAAGAATAGTAAAATAATAACAAAAACGACAGTAATAATAATAAAATGAAAGTAATTACAATAAATAAATAAGCAAATAAATCTCTGCTTGTTGGGAGAAATCACAACATTGATGAAAGAATGCAGAATTTCTTTGACTTTTTGATGAGAAATCCAATGAAGAAGCTGACTCTGTTTGGTAATAAGAAAAAAAAGAAGATTTGGTTGAAATTTTTAGTCATTTTTGAAAAATGTGTATGAAATGAAATAAAGTAAGTTAATTATATTAAAAATTGTATATGATGTGAAATAAAGTTGATTGATTTATTGAAAATTGTGTTGGATGTGAAATAAAGTGATTATTTAATGTTGAAATTTGTGTGAGATGAAATATAAAATAATTTTTTAAATTTTTTTAAAATAAATTTAATATTTTGATCATGGATAATTTTAGCCATAATTTTTAGTCTATTGCCAAACAGGGCCTGAAGAGAGCAAGCAGAACCACAAATGTGACTGAGAAGCCACCTTCATGCTTGCTGCTCTCCTTCCTCAGCACTTTCCTGCATTAAAAGATTTACAAGAAGTCATCAGAAATCAATACCAAAGAATTCACTCAGGCTTGTTCTCAAAACTCTCGTATAGAAGTTCGGTCATATTTTTCTCGTCAACTTTCCATTCTTCTGCATATGTGAGGGGAACTGAGTCACAACATATAGAAGAATGAGAAACTTGAGTGGAAAAGGAACAAGAAAGACTAAAAAAAAGCTCAGAATATGAGAATGACAAGATCTTTGAATCACTTGTACTTACAAAGTGTGTTACTTTTCATGGAGCTGAATGGAGAAGAGAAATACACGATGATTTTCACCCAAAAAAGTTTGAAATTAAACTTTATTGTTTGCTGTATTATCCCAAAATTTAGAGATTAACGCACGATCAAGCTGACATGGCATTTTGTCATCTACGAGTTGAGTAGAAGCTTTGTAGTATAGTTTCATCCTTCTTACACTTCGATACTTCACAATAGAAATGATAAATAATTACTCAGATTTTGAACAAAATCAGATGCTAAGGTATGGAATCAACTGTTCTTTATAAAAAAAGTACTAAAAATAACTTTATTTCTCTAGAAACATTGTCTGCTCCGAACAACAGAAGCTTTCTCTTCAGTTAACTTTGAAATTGTTGCTGATGCTTGAACAAGAACCTAATAGGTTAAGTAGCATCAAGTGCAGCTCATTTAACGATGATAGTTTATTGATGCTATACAAAATACAAGGTTTATGGATACTTTATTGATGTTACATATGATTGCAACTATATACTTCTTTGATAAAACCAGGAGATTAACGAAACATATATTTGCAGCCTGCTACCAGCTTACCTCAAAGAACTTGTCTTTGGGAAGCTCATCGTGGGATATAGATGCCTGAGATGAGTTCCACTACACATTATAACTAAATCATAAGACTAAGTGAGTAATGGAAGACGAGCTAATATTAGGGGCATACTATGCCAAGAAAAGAATGAGCATTACTCATAGAAGAGGAAGAATGCTGAGCTAAATTGTCTACTACATTAGAACTTGGGGAAGACCCTTCTTCTGCCTCCTCAGGGACCGGAGAGGGAGGGCGTGCAGGTACGTGAACTACTCGTATCTTAAATTCATTGACAATCTTGTCAGGCTCTTTATTGAACTATTCTTTTTTATGATGTAATATTTGCTGCCTACATAATGAAAAGAGAATTATAAATTAGAAAACCAACGGATATATAGTACCATTTCAAGAGTTATGTCCTTTGTCGTTGCTCCATGAGTAGGGAGAACATTCTAATTCTGCATGAGAAACTTATCTTTACACTGCTTCTTAGGTGAAAATTAATTCTCATATAGCATATATTGCCACTGTTGTAACATAAAATCAGCAACAATAGCATTCTTTATAGAATCTTACGAAAAACTTTAGCACATATATACCTAAAACATTACATGCTGCATGTGGCAAGACAATCCCAATGTTATTTTGGCGCACGCTATATTTCTTTGGGTTGGTAGTTTTGACTTAACCTTAATTAGTTCATTAATTAAAAATCAAATGTTTTTTGCATAGAAATTAACAATAAAAACATGCAAATATTAAAAAAAAGTGAAGCAATAGAGCATGTAGATTTAGACAAAAAGAATATAGCAAAAAGCATTCGCTAATTTAACTAAGGGAACGATTGATTCAATATTATCTTGATGCTATGTTACATTATTTAAAGTAAATAATTATTTGATTTAATGACATCTTTAGATAATCTTTTTAAAAAATAATATCTAAATAACATGACATACATCAAAATAATATCGAACTAAATGCCTCCTTGATATTATTATGATGCAATGTTATATTATTTGAAAAAATGAATTATCAAAATTGATGATTTGCTTACATAATATTATAAAAAAAGTACAAATTGCCTCTCTAAAATGCATTTAGATGTCACACAATAACATGGTAATAGAAAAAAGGTTTATTGTAGAGTAACTAATGACGTTTGGGATAATAAAAAAATTTAATAGTACTGCTATCTTCTAATAAGAAAATATTGAACTAAGCAGATAATAATTTATAGATAACATAAACATTTAAATAATATTAACATCTAGATTATATTACACCAAACTCTCTTAACTCTCAAGCAATCCTATCCAAATTTAGATGTAAACTTGCCCGAATTGTTTAGAAGCTACAAATTGATTACGACGACCCTCATTGCAAAAGATTAATTTAGATACAAGATGAATTTTAATGGTGTTCACAAATGCTTCCTTTCTCATCAATGTTGATAATTTAAGAAATATGCCATAAAAAAAACAAGCAATCTCAACACAGTTGGATTAGGTCTAGAAAGAACCCATCTATGTTCTCAATGCTCAAAATGGGATGATAATGATGAAAAAAAAGGATGATAAGGTAATTGTTAAGACGGGAAACAATCAAAGATTTTTTACGTGAAAAACCGACTGGCGGAAAAACCACGGCTCCTTTTCGAGGAGGCTTGAAAGGTCACTAGAAATGTTTTTCTTTTGGTTACAGAGTGTTCAAAGGAATTTTTGGATCTCAGCCCCCTTTGAAGGCTGTTTACATGAGATATATATACCCTGATCCACCCTGTCCAATCATTTCAGCCGAATAGTCCACCGTCCTTGTGGCGGCCCATTTAATGCCTGCAGAGGGCTATTATGTGACTTCTGCTGTACGATGTACGAGCGGTACGACCTGTCAGCGGGAAAGCCGCTTCTTCTTCCAGAGCAGTACGGTTTCCAACGGTCAGGCATCTGTCAGATCAGGTCTCCGTTTTTCGCCTTGGCTCTTCGGCGTCTGGCTGTTCGGCATGGAGGCATCTGCTGTTCGGGATGACAGATCTCTTGTTCGACGTAGGAGCCTTGCTTACGTGGTTTCAATGTCAGCCTCCATGTGGACGGTCCAGACGAGGAAGTTCGGATCCAGATGCAACAGTAATCTAAAAAAAATCATTAAACAAAATGGGGAGGAACATGCACAATTTCATGCCCATGGACTTCACACACCTCCAAACCAAATTGCTTTTAGCAAAGTTAAGAAAATTTCATTTTAATTATAACATTTTCAGCACTCAATTACAATGCTTTAATCTGTACCATATGAATTTATAGGGTTTTACATGAAGTTTTGTGATGAACATATAAACTACAATGACTACATTTATGGTGTTTGTGGGTACCACTCTTCATCGTATTCTCCAAAAAAAATTTGAATCTGGCTTTCTTGAGTTTACCTCTAGGCCTTGAAGAAAACTTGGGTTCGGATACCCCATAACAAGCACATTTTCGGACCTGCTTGGTATAGGTATAAATATGCTTATTATAGAATTAAAACTGCTTGTTATAGAAATCTAAAAATTGTGCTTGTTATAGGTGCTTGTTATAGAAATCTCTATAACAAGCACCTATAGTTAAAAGTGTTTGTTACAGGCAGGTCCGAAAATGTGACGTGGCGGGGGCATCCGAACCCAATAAATTTTCCTAGGCCTTGGGGTATGGGGTAGCCTCAAAAATAATATATTTTGTGGGTAGTACCATAAAAACATGTACTAATAAATGCTGTAGAATGAATACACTTTAGACAGTCAACTATCATTCTCTACATGAGCATTCCATCATTTGAAGATTAACTCGATGTCTTCTATCATATCGTTTAAGCTCAGCTTCATATGCTAATACTTCTATAACATTATGCTCATAGTTATAATTGGCAACTTCTATAAATTATTTGTGCAGTTAGAACCAACTCACAATTTCATTTAGGGGGCGTTTGGTTCGCTGTTATGTTATGTAATCTAGATGTCATGACATCTAAATATCATTTTTTGACTAATAATTTTATAATTTAATTGAAGATTATTTATAGATGTCATTAAACTAAACAATCACTTTCTCTGGATAACATAACATAACATCAAGATAACACTAAACCAAACGCCCCCTTGGATAATTCTTTCTTCCATTGATTATATTGCTTCATAATCATAACTCTAAGGGCATGTTTTGCTGTTTTTTAAAATTGAGAAAAATAATATTTTAATAATATTTTAAATTTATTATAAATTTTAATAACTTTATTTCACATCCAACACAAATTTCAATCTTAAAAATCAACTTTATTTCATATCCAACACAAATTTCAACCTTGAAATTAACTTTATTTCACATCCTACATACCTTCCAATATTAAATTTTTTTTTTTTCATTAACTCTATAAAATAAAATATTTTTCTTTTCTTTACCCAAATTTATCCTCCAACTAAACAAGCCCTAAAGTGCATCTACAATACGCTTATTTTGGTGTTGGGATATCCAATAATTAAATAATTTAGAAATATTATTTGTATTCTAATTAGATTTTATCGCCTTATTAAAATCTTTTCTAGCCCTCGTGTACTTCATTTTGCATAAGCAGTATATAAAACGAGAAAAATGTCTTAAATTTACAACAATATAGAACTTAAGATATGACTTGAAACTGGCCCAATTTTAGTACAATCTAATTTAACTCTAGAGGAATATGATACTTAATTCATTAGCAAATCAATAATAGCTGAAATTCAATAAATATATTAATTGAATACATACACTATACATGTTCATCATCAAATTCTTATAATATAAGTACTGAATCACATAATTTAATTTCTTAAAACTAACAAAGCAATTATAGTTAAAATAAATCACCAAAATAAACTTGTAGATGTTGAAATATAAAATAATTTTTAAATTTTTTTTAAAAATAAATTTAAGATTTTGGATTTTTTTAATATCTAGTTTTGTTTAAATATTTTAGAAGCACCTAAATTTTTTATACTTATGGAGATGAAATAGTAATTTCCCACCCCCTAAATTATTGGTGAGGAAACCAGAACAAGGAGGAGTAGGGGTGGTAATTTGTATTCGTACCTAATTAAACTGCCCCTACCCCCTCCGCCCCTTAATGGGATGAATATCGACACTTAAATTTTATCTGTGACCCACGATCCTCCTCCGCTCGGTTATAACATGGGGCAGGTTTGAGTATGAGCCAATCATACTTACCTTACCCCGTATTCGACTCAATGTAACTCAAAAAATTTAAAAATCTGATACCCAAATAACGTATTCCATGAAAATTGATCTGTCTCACTTTTTATTATAATCTTAGTTCACTTTTTTTAAGTATTTATGTTTAGAGTAATAATAGTTATGCTTTAGTTTTATAACTATTTTAAAAAAATATTTATTTACTTTTTAGGATGAGAACAATTATTTGTTGATGTTTAAAATTAAAAAATGATTAGATTTGTATATAAATTTTGAATTTATTATACAATTTAATTTTTATTTTAACATAGTTATTCAGAAAATTAATATGTAAAATTTGATTGGGTGGGTCGGGTTTGGGTGAAACCCGCCCCACAGAGAGGAAATGGGGCAGGGTGGGGCGGATATGGGTTTATGAAAACTGGAATCAGGGTGCGGAAGGGGAGGGCGTAAATGAGTATAGGACAGGTATGCATAATGAATAGTAGATGGCAGGACGGATATGGATATATATAAATCTGACCCATACTCGCCCCATTGCCATTCTTAGGGAGGAGATTTGGTTTGATTCTTACAAAGAATCTTTTCTCACCATAATTAGACTAAGAGCACTTAGTAATTTAGTTATTTTAATCTTTCTTACTTCATTTCAAATACTTATTTTTTAAGGTTAGTTACTATCTTTTAATTCAGTAGTTTCAGTGAAAAATTACGAAGTCATAATACAAAAAAATTATCATTTTTTCTACATAGTTTTAGCGAATTCTAATATTCAATCATGCAAACTTGCAACCAGTTGAAGCATATTAACCAATATATTTGTGCATGGAAGCCAACCTTGCATATTTTTTTGAGGATCATTAATATCAACTATTAACTAGATTCTACTAATTATATTTTGTATTCAGAATGTTATTCGAAATGTTAAAGATCATCACGATATTTAGAACTATGTTTTTTTTTTATTTGAGATTTTCTATTTTTAGAGTTAAATATTATGTCTTTAATGAATAGATTTGGAAGACCAATAAGTATAGATTTCTTTTGGAGCCTACAGTACAAGAGAAATGCTTGGTTCATTGTGAAATATTAAACTTAAGAGCTAAAAAAATAAGGAGAGTTAGTTTAGTGAAAGTGCAGAAAATAAAAAATTAAAGAGTGTTTATAGAATTATCAATCATAAATAGAACAATTGTGAAAAATAAAGAAAAAATAGAAATGCAATGGCCTTTTTTGTGTGAAAACTTGAGTAAATTTGTGAAAAAAATCATGATAACCTTAAGTAATTTTGAAAAATGCACAATAACCTTTGGGAATGGGCATAGAAATTTTAAAGTATAGGAAAAATATTAGAAGTTAAATAACAACTTTGTTTGAATAATCCTCTCAAGTTTTTTGATAATCATGATATTCTTTAGCTCTTCAATTAGCTTCTTTAATAATGCTCGATCTTTGTCAAAAGTCTTTTTCAAAATTTTTAAGCTGATCATTGTTCAAGAGTAACCATTGGTATAATGGTATTTATAGTTTCCAGTGATTTTGTTAATATCTTTTAGTTACTGTTATCAAAGTCAGTATGACCAATATGTGATTTGTCAGTATAACTGTTTGGTTGAACAGTAGCATTAGCTTGTCTGATGGCTATCAAGCAATTATCTTGTCGAATAAGGTAATCAACTTGCTAAACAAATGATCATCCTAAAACTTATTGAATAAGTATTGTTTGTCAATTATTTGCTTTGTTTTGTGCTGCATGATTATTCAATAATTTTTGTGGCTAATTGAAAGGACGTGAGACCAAAAGTAAAAATAAAAGAGAATCTCTCAGTTTGAAGAAGATCAGTTGGAAGTTGCCTATCAGCGATGTTTGATTTAGTTAAAGTTGTCAAGGATCTTTGATTGATTGGTTGAGACCCAACAACTTAATTATAGAGAGAACAATGAAAAAATTGCAAATATGTGCCCTTTATTTATTTTGTGTGCATGTAAGTCTAATTATTACGCAGTTATTATTTTTAACTAATAATATTCAATTAGTAGGCTGGAGTAGCTCAGTTGGTTAGAGCGTATGGCTGTTAACCATAAGGTCGGAGGTTCAAGCCCTCCCTCTAGCGAAACGATGTTTTATTTCAAAAAAAAAAGTCCTGTTTACTTATAAATATTAATTTTAATCAAATTCAAGTTAAACTTAAATAAACATTTTTTTGTTAAAAAAGTATTCTAATATTAAAAAATATATGAAATAAAATTAATTTTAATACTTATATTTGTGTTGAATGTGAAATAAAATTATTTTTTATATTTAATATTTATATTGTGTTAAAAAAATAATTCGAATTAAATACAGCCTAAAAAATATAAATAATATAAAGTAAAATTAATTATTATATTAATATATGTGAAACATGTAATATAAATAATTTTTATTTTAATATATATATAATATATAAAGTAAAATTAATTTTTTATTTTAAATTATATATATGATATGAAATATAATTAATTTTTAATATTAAATTTTTTATTTAATATGATATATTTAATTAAAATTAATTAAGTTATTTTAAATTGCTAAATAAACAAACTCTTGAAAAGATTAAATTTTAAAATTAGAAAATATTATAGATGAAAATTTAAATAAGTTTTATATTTCTAATTTCATGTATAATATCAAACATCTTTGAATTGAAAATTAGCTTATAGGCTGCTATTAATTTCTTCATTTATTTTTCGTCTTATCAGTTTAACTATTTTAAAAAATATTACAACTTAGTTGTTAAGCTGTATACAAGATATATTTTTTTAATCAGATAATTAAATTTTTTAGTGAAAATTGGACTAACTTATTAAATAATATGACATAATGTATAGTTAATTAAAAATAATTAAATTTACATATAAATCTCTACGTTATTAGGGACCTTTATGTAATTTACTCAAAAGAGCAGGATACTAAGATTTGGGCCATTCTCTTCCTCCGCATCCCGTCAGCAGCTTGCCTCCCGGTCATTTGCCCCTCCGCTTTCTACCCTGGCGGGCGGTCTCCTTTTGATCCCCGAATTCTTCTTCACTTTTAGCCGTCTCTCCTTCCACTTCTCGATTCTTCTCCTGCAGATCTCACTGCGGCGCCCAGGGATCTAGGCAGTGCGGCAGGTTGAAGCACCGGCGTCGGATCCGATCCGCCGGGCGCTGGTGGGTCGGAGGCGATGGCCTCGACGATGCGCGGCCTCTCCGTGTTCATCAGCGATATTCGAAACTGCCAGAATAAGGAGCAGGAGCGCCTCCGTGTCGACAAGGAGCTTGGTCACGTTCGTACTCGCTTCAAGAACGAGAAGGTTACATTTCTTTAATCTTTTGATACGCATCATCTTCTCTGTTAAAAACCCAAGGTTTAATCGTGAATATATGTCATTTTTCACCTTACCATTTGGACATTTTAATAACATTCTCGGGCTCTTGATCTATCTGCTTTGCTTATTAGTAATTTATTTCGCCTGGAAACTGGTTTTTGAGTTCCTTTAGTACTAGTCCATCGTGATGCGTGTGGGACTTGAAATATTAAAGCTTCTACTTTTACCTAAGGAGGAGTAGTAGCAAAAATTGTTCTTGAGGGTCAAAGGCAGCTGTGTTGCTGCTTTGTGCGATTATTGTCATCGTTTTTTCCTTGATGTACCATTGAAATGGAGCTCAAATCTGAAAGCTTTTGTGCTCTTACTAGTCGGTCTATGCTTACAACTGATTTGTTTTGGAGAGAAGCTTTAGCTGACTGGTAGTTATCTGGATATTTAAACTGTAGTGGCCATAAGAGCAACTAACATGATACCATTTAATTGATGATATCGAGCAGCTCTAAACTACTCCGGAGTCCCGGGGGAATTATATTCATGACATGTGGTACAGATTGAATAATGAAACCTGTTGGTAATGGTTTTTGCTTACCATGGTTGTAGTTTATCCAAGGAAATGTGGGGATCATACATTTAGTGGATCATAAGGATTAAGAACTTAGAGTTTGTTGCTATATGTAATGCAATATTGTTCTTTTACCATAAAACATGATGAACAATAGTCAAAAAATGTAATGGTTACGCTTGAGGAACTTTATTTAAGCCATATGAAGGCAACATGTCTTAATGTGTTCTTTACTAGACTGAATGCAGCTTATTGTTTGTCATATTCACCATGGAGATCACCCCATGGAATTTTCTAATTATTTTATCTTACTTTTAAACGAACTGGACTTGGAATCCTTATACAAAAGCATCTAACTATTCTTTGGGTACTTCTGCGTAGGTTAAGTCTAATCTAAGTGGTTACATAAACATTGGATTCAGACTTGCTTAAAACATTCTGGTTGGTACCTTATAATTGCTGCGAATTAGTATCTTTTTCTTCATAATTGTTGCGGATCAGTATCTCATTTTCAATGTTTGAAGCGGAAGAAGATGGACTAATTTATTAGATGAAATATAGAGACATGCTAATAAACTCTATTGACAGGGATGAAGTGTTGGCTATTTTCTGGATGAGGAGATTTTCAGATCTCAATCCCTTTCTTCCAGATGATGCACATTGATTTTTTACACCTAATACTGCTTTCCTTTCTTAGTTTCTGCCATCTAAATTTTTTGCACTAGAAATATATTTATTTCTTCAATTTTTTTGTTTGTTAGCTCTCATTATTTGACCTGATTTATCTGCATAAATACAATTATTTATAAGAACAATATGAAGTAATTAGTGTTGTGGGATCCCTCCTTATGAGAAAAAGGAGGGATGAAGTTCAGCGAGAAGTCGAAGGAAGAAGATTTTTTGAAGGCTTGTCGAAGAACGGTGACAAGAACTGAGGTTTTGTAAACCTCTATGAAGTACTGAGGTTTGATTATCCAGATGTGAAGGAAACTTTGTTGAAATCAAATCAAAATCTTCAACAACTAGGGTGAAGTTTGGCAAACCTCATCTTTGCATATCATCAAGAAGAATTTTTTGCTTCAGAAGGTGAAGTGCTTTCAGAAGATACAGTGAATCATAAACAATTTTGTGAGTGGCCACAATGGCCTCTTTTGACAAAAAAAAAAAAACTATTGTGCGAATGTCAAAGTGGGAAAACTGTTTTGAGGGAACTTTTGGTATATCAAGAGTGAGTTATCATGTCTCTTTGCTATAAAAAGGCCACTTAGAGTGAGTTGGAGCTATTGCCGCTGACTATCATAAGAAACAGAGAAGCTTAGAGCTGCTGAAGGAGCGAGACTACTGCGAGAGATGTACTGCGAAAGCACTCTAGATGATCCATCATCAATAGTGAAGTATGGTGGTTAAGTCTTGCTGTGAGAACTAGTGGAAGACAGCTAACCAACTTATGAATTTTTCTTGTCTAATAAGTGGAAGTAGAATAGGAGAGAAGTCAATTCTTTGTAACCATTTAGCTTTGTCGCTTCTAGTGAAGGAAATTCAAACAACTCTTTAGACCTAACTAGTTGCCTAGCTTGTGGCAATTATTAGAGGGTGTTAAAGTGCCATCTACCTAACCAAGAATCCCAACTTTCACTTCAAGTCAAAGAACATTGAGGTGCATTTTGACTGGGTCTGGGAGACGCTGGAGAAGAGAACTCTGTTGTTAAAGAAGATTCACATGGATGAAAAATACTTTGGATATGCTCACTAAATTAACAAACGATCTAAGTTAGAGAATTGTTGGGAATTAATTGGACATGAACTTCTCTTATAAGTTGGAAGAGATAAGATTGTTGTGAAATCTCTCCTTATGAGAAAAGGAGGATGTTTGGCAAGGAGTCAAAGAAAGAGCCAGCAGAAGATTTGTCATTAATGCTTGTTGAAGAACAATGTTTTGGATAAGATCAGAGGTTTTGGAAAACTCAATGGAGAACCGAGTTTTGAATCATTGGATGTGAAGGAAACTTCGATAAAACATAGTGAAAATTTTTGATAACCAAAATAGAGTTTGACAAACCTCATTTATGCATATCTTCAAGAAGGTGAAACCTCGAGAAGGAATCTTTGATTAATTAAGTGACGTGCTTTTAGAACATACAAAGAATTAGAGACTGTTATGCGAGAGTGGCCATATTAATCTCTTCTCAAAAAAGTGTTTGTGCAAGTGGCCAATTGGGAAAGTGATGTTGAGGGTAATCTCAGTATTTCAAGATATAGTTACTTTGTTTCCCCCTTTATTAAAGGGCCACTTGGAGAGAGCTAGAGTTACTGCTGTCGATTCCCACTTTTGACAAAGAAAGAACTATTTAAGAAGTAAGGCTATTGTGAAAGATACACGGGAGCACTGCAAGTGATCCATTATCAGTGATAAAGTACGATGGTAAAGTCCAACAATGAAGAGCAGTGGATTGTGTAGACCATCTAGAATTAGTTTAACTCTTATGAAGTCTTCTTGTCGATGAAGAGGATAGCATAGAATTGGTCTTCTTCTAACCATTTAGAGCTTCTCAAGATCTAAGTTATAGATCTAGGTGACTCAAGTAGTTTGATTTGTGGTAACTGTGTGAGGGAGTTTTCTCATTAAATTCTGCTAAGTGCAATCCGTTGTAGTTTTCTTTTTGAGTTATCCCCGAAATTTGGTATAGTCAAAAGTGAAAATTATGTTTGCTTTTTCTACGAGCATGATCTTTGACAAAGCCATCTCCGAGGCTATATCTCCGAGGTTTCAGGTATTAGGCACCTTGGGATTTGACTTGTCAGTGGTGATTGTCGCCTTTGTCTTTATTTTTTCAGCTTCTTGAAGTAATTTATTGATTATATATCTATAACTTATGCACCAGCCAAAACAATGAGTTAAGCTTCTGAAAATTCGATTAGTATGCAACTTTTTTGAAACATTTTTAAGTATACACCATACTTAAAGCTGAACATTGGACTGAACAGTATTTTTTGTTCTGTTATTTCAAATGAAACTTGTTCACATATCTATTCCAACTTCCAAGTTTTGTTCTTAACAGACATGCTATATTGAGTAGGTTGCTTCTCCATCTATTAAGTCTCTTAACCATTACGAAATATGCCCATTCAAACTGTGGCATTCACTGATGAGGTATTTCCAAAAAAGCAGGGTTTGACTCCTTATGAGAAGAAGAAATATGTATGGAAAATGCTATATATTTACATGCTGGGTTATGATGTGGATTTTGGTCACATGGAAGCCGTTTCTTTGATATCTGCACCCAAGTATCCTGAGAAACAGGTATGTTATCTACCTTTTGATTTAAAGGCCAAATATGATATATTCACACGCATCATGACCTCACCATCTTGGTTGCTTATTTCTCATTATTGATTCCTTAGTTAACTCTTCTACTATCATTTTTAGTGTTTGTTTGATTGATTCTTCAATGCATTCACTTCTTTCATTAATATACTTTGAATAAATCATCTTGGTTGCTTATTTCTCACTACAATGCTACTTTCCTGCTTGTCTTATTATATCATCATTGATATCAAGATAAGTTGTATTTGGTTCCTTGGCTATTTGTAGTTTTCACTTTGGTTCCGTTCACTTTTCAATATTGATATATATTACCTTAAAGTTGTTACTATGTGTTGTTAGGAGGACTTAGACCTTTGATCTATAAGGAGAAATAGATTTTTTTGGCAATAATTCTCCAAGTTAGGATGCAATTACTTGATAGATGGAGAGACTTGTGTAGGCTAGCTTTAACACCCACATCTATACCATCGATTCCATCTCAAATTTTTATCTGCATTTTTTTTTCTAAAAAATTTTTGTGGAGGCCATCAATAACCGGGTCTAGTTTTTAGGTTTTTAGTCAATCCCTCCTCTTGCACTTTCAAGGTTTGGACCTGCAAACAAGACAGGTCTAGAACAACTTGTTTTAGATCAAATCCACGAATATTCGGGTCGGGTCTTGATTTGAATCCAGTCAAAGCTTGTTCCACAATTCATTTGGATTCAGATCGAGTTTGGGTTGGTTTTGTCTCACAAACTCATTATATATTTCAAGTCATTAAAAATAATATGTAATAACTTGCAAAAAAAATACTATGCACTACTACATATACAAAGTAATTTTTATGTTTATAAATTTATAAGATGTCAAGTTTAAGAACATCAAAAGCTCATATCCAAAACAAATTGCATTTCTTTTTAACAACAGAAGAACATAAACATTAGGATATTGATTAAAAAAAAAAACTTTAGGATATTCTTAATATGCGATCCTCTGTTTGAGAGCAACTACCCAATGACCTAGAAGTAATTCAAAAGATTTAATAATGACTATCATTGTTTTATCCTATAAAAAAAAACGAGACTATCATTGTTTTAAGACATTTCAATTATCTTAAAGATTTAAACTATTATTAACATAAAAAAAAACTTAAAACTATTACAAATTGAGGATGGGTGCTTTTTCCATAAGCTTTTTGTCATAACTATTCAATTCTTAAGCAAATATATAAGAACTTTAAATTCATTTAATTAAATATATTAATGAATAAAAGAGCTAAAGAAGTTTTATAAAAGAAGATACCTACCCAATTTATATAAAACTTCTTGTCAGAATTCTGAAAGCATTTTGTTGTCTTCAATTTGAGAGGCTCAACAGCTGGTTGACGAACGTTAAAAAGGCAAAAAAAAACCCCTCAATTTTATGTAGTGTGTGCAGGCTACAGCCTTAGCTTGATAGTTTGGTCTAATAATTGATTTTACAATTATAACCTTATCACATTTTTTTTGTTAAAAAGTATTAACCTATTAGTTGAAATGGGTTGACCTTTATTAGATCAAAGCAGCTTGGAACCTAATCGTAAAAAGTGGGATGGATCAATTCCAAGTTTTGGTCTGGTAATTGGTTTTTGATATCGTTAAGCATCTAATCGAGTCGGATTTTGGGTCATAATGCAGGTCAACCTAACCCATATTCAGGCCTACCTTCACCTTTGTCTAGGGTTAAAAGGGGAGGGGATGGAGCATGTTTTACTTGGGAAATTTTGTATCAGTGAAATTATGAGGTGTGTTTGTTGTTTGTTGGTTGCTTATATTTTTACATGACTTTTTTGCATGCATAAACTAGAAATAATTTATTTATTTATTTATTTTGCTTTATCAAGCAGTTGTTTTGTTTGTGACAAAACAAACTTTGGGAAGAATGCTTATAAAACAAGTACGTTTTATTATGTGATTCTACATGAATCGTATGGCTGAACTTTTATTGGCTACCTTTACCCTTTTTTTGGATTGTGTGCATTTATTTCTTTTGGAGCAAAAAATCTGGTTAGACTTAATTGGAGTCGAGTTTAAGTTTGGCTTATTGGAACTTGTTTGCATATGTATTCTGTTTATTGGGCCTTTTATTTGGTTTATGGATATGTTCAGTGTGGAGCAAATAAAGCGAGCCAAACTCGTCCTTTGTGATATCTATTGAAATTATTTCCTTATATAGAGAAAATGATTTTTGCCCCTTTACTTAGAACTTCTTCAATTGTGATTGGATTTGTTGAAGTGCCTAAGCCATTGAACATTAATAAATCGTAATAATGGCGATACACTTGAGGTTAAAAAGAACTATCGACGTACTTATTTTAGGCACAAAGTAAGAATGAAGGATTGATTTTATTTTGAGTTTATCTTTTAGTTAGATAATAATAGTTTATTTAAACTTTAAATATTTCTTATTTAAATTTTTAAAAATTTAAAAATAATTTCACCAATATACATAATTAATTACAGTTTATTTAAATTTTTATTGTTATTCTAGATTTTTTTAAGATTAGTTGAGCCAAGGTAGCTATAAATAAGCCTCATAAGTCATATCATTTGTATTTAAGGATTTTGGATGTTTGAATAAAATTCTCTCTAGTTTTCTCTTATTTCTTCTCATCTTTTTCCTTTTCTTTTGATTCTTCTCCCCTTTCTCCATACTTGTTCTACATTACATAACCAACTATCTACTTTGTTTGTCAAGCAAACTGGTCCTGTTGCATCACTAATGTTGCATGAATGAAATGAGCATTGGAATCTGAATATGAATTATCCATTGACCAGAAGTTGACTGGGAAGTGGCAATGGATACTAGAAGTAACCACAATATACCTAAAATGAAAGATGTGGGATTTTCAATCGCGTACTCCCTTAGATTTGAGAAGATAAAAATGGATTAAATTTTTGGTTTTATTGAAATAAATGCTACTAGTTACCTTTTGTTTCTTTGAAGGATAATTGGGCTGTGTTATAGCCACTTGCGTAATGGATAAACAAAGCAGAATGCGTTAATAACCTAAATGTAACAAGAACCTCCCTCACCTTTTAAGTGGAAAATTATTAATAGTAGAAACTTCCATCCAACTGAAGAATAATTTTGCAAAACAGTGTATCTTCTCTACATTTTCCTGTTCTGCACGCTAGAGAGAATATTCTAATACTTTTAATCTTTCAGATTTGGCTTTGGCATTTTATCTATGCATGAAGGTCATTAATAGTCTTATTTAAGTTGCATTATAAGCTTCATGATAAAATCATAGGGATATTTGCTTGTGTGCTGAATACGAATCTGGGAAGTGCTCTTAAAATGGTGCATAGTTATCTTTTACTGCTTGCCAGTGATGTTATTTTTTTGAACCATCTATAGGTGGGATACATTGTGACTTCTTGCTTGCTCAATGAAAATCATGACTTCCTCAGAATGGTGGTTAACACAGTCCGTAACGACATAGTGGGCCGCAATGAAACATTCCAATGTTTGGCACTTACCATGGTACCAAATTGTCTTCCCTCTTTCATTTGCAGCATTTTGCCAATCTTTTGAAATGAGTATTTCCTTATCATATTGACAAAGATCTAGGTCCACAGTTTATTGTTCTAGCTCATGTAATCTCATGGTCTTCATGCTATGAAAGGCTTCATCGATGAAAAGAAGGCAAATGATAATACTGATTCAAAGCTCATCTAACCATTGGTCAATCATTCTCAAAAAAATCAACCCATCCATAATATTCAAGGACATGGATGCTGTAGTTTTAACACCATGCTATAAGCAAAGCATTTTTTCAGTATTGTAACATCTTATTTAAAGAAATCCATGTCTGTAGCGTAAGCTTTACCTGATTCACGTTTCCTTCTCTTGTGCTTATTTTTCAAGCATATAGTTGATAAATTTTCTGTAGGGCTTAGTTTATGCTACTTTGAACTACTTGTTGCAAGGATATGTGATTTGACTTTTTCAAGTTTCCTGTTTATGCTTATTATTGAAAGCATGCCCCAAAGTTTACCTGATCAAGTTACCATGTTCATATTTCATTGCCACATCAACCAGGTTGATGCGTCGTGGGGGAGGGTGTTGGAGTCATGTGGATTTATATAATCTTCTGGTCTTTCCTTTTCATATGAATCCCAATGTACTCCTACCCATCTCACTGGTATTTCTTTCCTGTATTTTAGCAGCACAAACTCTTTTGGTTTATCTTTAAACTTCTGCTTGATTGAGGCATTTGGATTTTTATGTTTGGTTTCCTCTTAGTATTCTCCTATTTGTGATCCATTCATAATGATTGATACCCCTTCTTTGCTCCATTCTCAATTTGTTACTGCTGTAAATAAGAATTTGGGGCTGATTATAGTAGGTTATGGGGGCATTTTGTTGGCAAACTCCTTCGAGGATTTAACTTTCTGGTTTCAGCAAAGTTCCTATATTTGAAACAACACAATGCTGCTAAATGGTTTATACTTCTGCTTGACTATAGTGGGTAGATTATTTATTATATTTGGATAAAGAATATATATTTTTTTAAGACACTGAACGTTTTGGTATCTTCTAGGTAGGGAATATTGGTGGGAGAGAATTTGCGGAATCACTAGCACCTGATGTTCAGAAGCTTCTTGTAAGATAGTCTCCATTCTTTATTGGTCATTGCCTGAATAATGTAGTCTAAGTTTTCTTTGATTTTCATGTCTAGGTTTCTAGCAGCTGCAGGCCTCTTGTTCGGAAGAAGGCTGCATTGTGTCTTCTTCGCTTGTTCAGGAAGAATCCCGATGTTGTAAATATAGATGGCTGGTATTCTTGCTCTCCATATCTATCGAGTGGCTCTTGTATGGTTTTTTGTGTTTCAATTCTATGATACTGCTTTACCTCATCTAGGTCGGATCGCATGGCCCAACTTTTAGATGAACGAGATTTGGGTGTTTTGACATCTGCCATGAGCCTTCTTGTGTCTTTAGTATCAAATAATGCTGATGCATACTGGAATTGTGTTCCAAAATGTGTGAAAGTTTTAGAGCGACTAGCCAGGAATCATGATGTTCCACAAGAGTACACTTATTATGGAATTCCTTCTCCTTGGCTTCAGGTGTGTGGTTTTTAACATCTCTTGTAACAAATATAGCGAACCATGTGTTTTAGCGATCGTTTGTTTAATTTTTATTTCTTATAATTAAGTTTATCTTTCTAGTTTCTGCTTTTACCTATTGCAAATAATAAGCAATGCTCGGGAACATCTGTAGTTATTTTCACTGGTTTCTGGCTATTTGTTTTCATAGCATCAAAAAGCTCTGTGGTAACCATAGTAAATATAGGTGGCTATGGCTCGAAGAGTTTGGGCTGTGTTAAAAGCCTCAAATGTAGACAAGGAAATGATGTTAACTTGCGCTTCTTAAATTAATTATGGCCATTAAGCCAGTACAATAGGGTGTCATCATTACTCTTTTCCTTCTAAATTCTAATGTGCTACTTTGTCTGTCGCTTGTTGAGCCTGTTCTTTTGTTTACATTTGTTCATCTAACTGATTTGAACTGCTGGATACGAGTTAATTGTAGACAGTGGATGGCCTCCTACTAATCTTATAATCAGACTTCCTATTGGTAATTTTTTCTTGTTAAATATTAAATTGAATTGCCTTGGTGCAGGTTAAGACAATGAGAGCTCTCCAATATTTTCCAACTATTGAAGATCCAAATACTCGAAGATCCTTGTTTGAGGTATTATGTCTTTATTTTGGCATTGTCCTTAAATGAACTTTTAAAATTTGAGTTATCAGTTCTTGATCTATCTTTTTGTGTTTTAGGTCCTCCAACGAATTTTGATGGGCACTGATGTTGTCAAGAACGTCAATAAAAACAATGCATCCCATGCTGTTCTCTTTGAAGCACTTGCGTTGGTAAGTCCACAAGTTAGGATTTTGTGCATGCCGGTTGTAAATCTGATTTTTTCTATATTACATGGCCAAGTTAACAGCAAGTGGAGCTTGATGCTTGATCGCTGTAATAATTATTTTGTTCAAATTAAGTCCAGTACCATTTATGAAGCATTGGAAAATGGCAAAATTGATGCCATATTATGTATATGCTATATATTAAAGTATAAAAAAAAAAGATAGGGACGCCCCAATGCTTGTGTATTATTTATTCTGCATTAGTAATTATAATTGTGTATTATTTATTCTGCATTAGTAATTATAAAGGAATTGATGCGGGATGAAAAAAATACAAATAATATTTTATATTTATATTCAGCCAAATCGATTAATATATTATTTTTAATTAAGCGTAAAATATTTTCTAAATAAATTATATGATAAATTAGATTCTTAAATCTCGCAAATTAAAAATATTTTAAAATTAAAATTAAACTGGATTGTTTGATAAATAAGAGTTTATCAAATTAGATTAGAGCGTTAATTTAAATTCAATAAATTAGATTTGAGATTTAAGAATTTAGGACAAATGTCTCACACTTAAATTCAACAGTAATTATCACTGGAGGGATTTTTTGTGGAAAGTGGATAATTAGATTAATTTGAGAATTTTCACTTAAGACTAACCTAGTCTTTTCTTCACCAGAATATTGACTCTTAACCCGAATTTAAGCTACTTCTATTACAATGCAAGACGATTTCTTTATATAAAGAGATCTCATAAAAAAATTGAAAATACAATATTAAATGTAGGAAATAAAATACCAAATAAATGAAAATAAATATGAAATTAATTCTATTATAATAAAATAAAATTAGTTTCAAATATGGTGAGTCTTCAAATCTCTCAAATCTGTTCTGAATCAAATTAAATCTAAATAAAGTTAATATGAAAATCTCCAATAACTCTAATTAATTTGAATTTGAATTTTGATTTAACACATGGTGTCATCCTAGCTATCCAATTTAATATTGTTTCGTGTCCCTACCAATTCTCCTCAGGTGGGAGGAATTCGACCCTATCGAGTATGGGTCATGCGACTCATGTGTCTTTGAGTGAGTCAGATTAGCGCAACTTCTGAGTCTCTTGAAAAAGTAAAAATTTCCACCGAACCAAGTATCACTGATAATTAACTTCAATTAAAATTACTTACTAAACAAGTTTATTCAATTAGTTCTAAATAAATATTGAGGTGGATTTTAGCTATGGACTTTTGTGGGTAAAGTTACACTGAGAGAGAATAAAAGGTTAAGATCTCACTAAGTATTACTGTTGGTTCCTAATAACCAATAGATTTGAAATAACACTACTAAGGTCATAAGTCGAGTCTGCATATATTTAATTTTTTTTTAATATCGTATGTTTGAGAGTAGTCAGTATTTACATTTGTATTTTGTTTTAGTTCATTGCATGTGTCAATCCCTTTATTTATATATTATAAAATAAATAAAATGAGTAAAATTATTAGTGAGTTATTATAATTAAGTGTAGAAATATTTTAACTATTTTATTGTAATAATTTAAGATAATTAAAATTTTAATTTATTTTATTTTAAAATTTTATTAAATTTGGTTAAATGAACAAGTTTAAATATTATCATTAAATCATGAAAATAGTTGAGGCTTTTATTTATTTTGATTATAGGCATATGAAAAATAAGTCAAGATTACGAGATACATGATTCCTAATAGGTGTCATAAAATTCTTCAAAAATATCTAGCAAATCGTACAGCACGCTAGCTAGTTGTCCACGTGATCAACAACCCAATCTCATGCATTTTTTGCCTATATAGGTTTATAGGTGTCGAGTTTTTTACTAAATCGATGATATGCACTAGATCGAATCTATTGACCTCACAACGATTGTGATGACTTATAATCATCTCAATGTGATCGATAGTGCCATTAAAACAATAAGATGATTTAGTAGTATCTGTCAAATCTATGATCTGCTCTTCTTTATGACTCAATTTTATGATTATTTTTTCAACTTGATTTTTAGCTTTTATTCTATAATTATTTTTCTCATATATCTTATCCTCATACTTCTCGTCCTCTTCGGCTAAGCTAGTATCTGCTATATAAATAGATATAGGCAAGAAATCGAGTTCCAATGCTTCATGAAGAATGAAGATCTATATAGAGTACTCATTCACTGCTTTCTTTGCGAGGGAACTAAATGAGTTACCTATAGTCTTAATAGGTTTAGCAATGTCAGTAGAAATTATAGTAAAGAGTACTAGTCTAGAATCACGTTGTTTAGGAATTATAGAATTAATTCTATAAGATGAAAGAGAATATCTCCTACATAAGTAAGTTTTGATTTTATCCCACGTCTCAAACAACTTAAACTTACCTCAAGGATATTGATCCTCCAAGTTTCTAATATAACATTTTGCTTTACTAAGAAACATTAATTTCACATATTTAAAACTCTTTAACTCTTTATAATCACAACAATCAAAATAATAATCTAAATTATTTTTTCACTCTTTATATGATAAATAATCTGAATCACTAAAAAAATAAAAATTAATCGCGACTTCTTCTATAGATTCTGACTTCGAAGATGAGAATATACGATCGAACATAGTTATAAGGTCGGCTAATAGAGTTTCTATTTTGGAGTCCATACTCACACGATACTTATATCAGATAGTGAGAAATAAAATGAGATGAAAAGATATAATCTAGAATATATAAAAATGATCAAATAAAGTGCCTTAATTTAAATCATGCTTTGATACCAAGTTGATGTGGGATGAAAAAAATGCAAATGATATTTTTATAATTATATTCAGCCAAATTAATTAGCAAGTTATTTTTAATTAAGCATGTAAAATATTTTTTAAATAAATTATATGATAAATAAGATTTTTAAATCCCGCAAATTAAAAATATTTTAAAATTCAAAATTGAACTGGATTGTCTGGTAAATAAGAATTTATCAAATTAGTTTAGTGCACCAATTTAAATTTAATAAATCAGATCTGAGATTTAAGAATTTAGGACAGATGTCTCACACTTAAATCCAACAATAATTATCACTCAAATAAATGTCAGGTCGCGCAATTAAAGCCAAATAAATAATCCAAGTCAAGAGAATAATTTTATATTGAAATCAAATAATCAGATTAATTTGATTCAAAAAGGAAATTATAGCTTAGCCAAAAAAATTCAACTAGTAGATAATTCAAGTAGTAGCGATGCAGGTGAGGCAGGTGGTTTGTGTCGGCGTGCTCAAGTAGCATGTTTCTCAGGTGAAGTGGTGAGTCGAGCAGTAAAGAAAATGACGAGTTGCCTCACGCTGGTCGGTGGGGTAGGGTGCAACGGAGGTGAACGCATGTCATAGGCGGGGAACGAGGAGGCAGTTAGCGTCGGAGGCGGGCGAGTGCGCAAGTGCTGGAGGCGCTCGGAAATGATCTGAAGAGAGAGAAAGAGAGCAAAGGTTGGAGAAGATTTTTTTGTGGAAAGTGGATAATTAGACTAATTTGAGGATTTTCACCAAAGGCTAATCTTACCGTTTCCTTCACCGAAATATTGACCCTTTAACTCAGATCTAGGTTTTGAGAAAACTTAAACATAATTTCATTCATCAAATACTACTTCTATTATAATGCAAAATGACTTCTTTAAATAGAGAGATTCCATGAATAAATTTGAAAATATAATATTAAATGCAGGAAATAAAATGTCAACTAAATGAAAATCAATATGAAACTAATTCTATTACAATAAAATAAAATCAGCTCCAAATATAATGAGTCTTCAAATCTCCAAATTTGCTCTGAATCAAATCAAATCTAAATAAAGCTAATATGAAAATCTCCAATAGCTCTAACTAATTTGAATTTGAATTTTAATTCGGTACATGGCATTATCTCGGTCATCCAATTCAATGTTGATCCGTGTCCCCACCAGAAATGCTATACTAAAAACAACATAGGTGTAGATTTAATAATGAGCATTAAAAATACTATAATTGGTAGATACGTTCTAATATCTTAGTAGAGTATGGAAGAAAGAGATTGCTGTTCAGATGGTGACATGACTGTCCTCCTAGAACATGACCTGAAAACTACTGCTTTGTGTCAGAGCTATTAAATAATACGGAGTTGAGTTCAGTTGCGGTTTATTTAAGGTGGGATACATTTGAGCTAATGCTGTGCGATCATTTTTTGGGAGCATGTGTTGTAGCAAAGTTGGTTAACCAAAAACTATCGCATGTGTTGGTTCTCCCTAACCCAAGCCCATATTGGGTTGTGCCACAATTCACAACCGAATAGTTCAAACGGGTTGGATCAGGTTATATCCTTATTTGGGTTATATATCCAGGTTGAATCTGAACTTCGATCATTGGTTCTTTTGTCAGTTTTAACTTGGAAGGAGTAGATTACCTCTGGCCCTTTTAGTTTCAACAATACTTAAGGGTTATTTTGTTCCTTCAGTTTTTACTGAATAAGGATGGTATAGCTGGCATCTTTATTCCTGAAATGAAATTTGCTTGTTTTTCTATCATAATTTTAGATTTTGGTAACTTGTTTATTTTGTTTCTTGCGCACAATTATGAGAAATGCATGTTAAAGTAGCCTCAAATTAACATTATTACCTCCAGGATTACTGTACTGAAATATGGCTATGAGATATAACAGACTATTTTCATACAGGTTATGCATCTAGATGCTGAAAAGGAGATGATGTCTCAGTGTGTGGCTTTGCTTGGGAAGTTCATCTCAGTTAGAGAACCTAATATTCGCTATCTTGGCCTTGTAAGTTTTGAGTGGTTATTGCAGAATGGTATGGTCTATAGTAGTGACAGTACCATGATTTTGATTTTGTCATTGCATGCTCGGTTTGTGGGATTATGAGCAGCATGCATTCTAATTTCATCTAATTAGACAAAAGTTCATCTGACATGTCTCTATCATTGTTTTATTGTAGGAGAACATGACTAGAATGTTGATGGTCACGGATGTGCAAGATGTAATCAAAAGGCATCAAGCCCAGATTATTACGTCCTTGAAAGATCCTGATATTAGGTAATCCTTTGGGAACATGCACTCCTTAGTTCTTTAAAAGTGGAGTACGCCATGTTTAAGTTGTAGTTAATAAGTTTAATTTTGGGAAAACCCCTACAGAACTCATTATGATAAGTCGTTCAGGGATTTTGCTTCAACTGGCCTTCGAATTCAATAAATGATGATCACGGCCTATGCAGATCCATTTCCACCATATTTATCACGTTTCCGTACTTTGTAATGCAAGTCTTAGCCACTGCCACTGTTTCACCATCCAAGTCGCAAAAATGGCCACCATCTGTTTTCTTTTCCAATATTTCCTTGCATGGCTACTAAGACCTTCCCTCTTCACATGTCATGCAGTCACCGGCCCATCTTGGTAGACAACTGACACTAGTCTATATTGAAAGAGAGAAATTGAGATATGTAGTCATGTAATTGAAGACAATGGCCTAACTTAAATATGGAATAAGCTAAACCCAGCTCAAAGAAAATATCTAATAGTAACATAATGAATGCCGAAACCATACTGATGGCAATCTGCCAACGTATCAATAGGATTTTGTTCTGGACTTTGAGAATTAGGGGACTAGTTGGTATCTTTTGGATTTTGAGAATTTAGGGGGATTTGTTGGTATCTTAATTATGATTCCTAAATGTCACATTCTACTTGGGTAACATGCATTTTCTTATGCTTTGAGGCACTGAACTATTGGTACCTCAATAATTGTGATATATTTTGATGAAGGTAGCATGTTTGTACAAAAAACCGATAGCTCTCTTATAAAGACAGACAACTCTTTTACTAAAATTTTTCAAAATATCATTGAAAGTGCTTGCTATGGACCAATGACATTCAGCATTTTCTCTTCTGAACCTACTTTTTCTTTTCTGGGAAAGCTTCACAGTTTTTGTGGTTATCATAGGGAGCTTGATGTTATAAATAAATCTTTTCTGATGAAGTTTTCATGTTTTTCTACAGTATAAGAAGGCGTTCTCTTGATTTGCTATATGGCATGTGTGATATCACAAATGCAAAGGATATTGTTGAAGAGCTATTGCAGGTATGCTGCATTTCCTAGTAGATTCATCATCCTTTATGTTGAGCAGGCAAGCTTTTGAAGCAGTTGAGTATATTATAACAATGATTAGACATGTGTTAAAAGTCTCTCATAGGTTCCCTTTGTTCAGTATCTTAGTACTGCAGAATTTGCTATGCGTGAGGAGCTAGCACTCAAGGCAGCCATTCTGGCGGAAAAGTTTGCTCCAGATCTTTCTTGGTAAAACTCCTTTCTGCACTAGGCCCCAACATAATTTTAGTGCTCGACATATTACAGTAGCATTTCCTCAAAACTCTCAATGGAGTTTTAATGATTGATGTATTAGTATGCTGATGATTATAGTTAATATGTCTGCATTGCTATTATGCAAGTTTCAGTTCATGGAGCCAAATGAAATCAAAGTGAACACTATGCTTTTAGGCTCTATATTTCTCTGAGTATGTGGTTGCGGATTGCAACTAGGGAACCTGACATTTTATTGCGTTTGAGCTCTTGCTTGTGCTATGTTGGTCAACCAATTTTGGTCTTGCGGGTGTATTGTTTTGACTTTTATGTGAAGGTGACTATTTGTTATCCTTTGTTCGCCCGATCACCCCTGCTACAAACTATTACATTCATGACATGCTCTCCCGCCTCTCCTCCCAAACATGCAAAAATAGACAAAATATTCTCACCCTTATGTCAATTTTTTTATGTAAATCTAAAATCTCTTATTCATTTCCAATCACAAAATTGAAAATGGCAATCCATCATGGTGGATTCTCATCTCGCCTTCCTTGCAACTTTTTGGCAAATTCATCTCTTCAAGTAGAAGAGGTATTTAATGAATTTGAGTCTGATTTTCTCCTAGAGGAGTTTCTGCATCAAGAAACATATGCAAATCCATCGACGACATTGTTAGATTATTTGTGATAGGGGTTGTACGCATTCAAATTTTCTTTTTCTAGCATAGTTCAAGTCTTCATCTCATGAAATTTCATACAAGATGGTCGAAATTCTAGTGTAAGATTTCATGGGAGAGGTTTGCGAAGACTAGTCCATAATACTTCAGTTGCTGTTGTTATGCTACAATACTAGTTAAATGAAATTGTTGAGGGGAGACAACAGAAGTCAAATAGAGTGTGTGAAGTGACCAAGGGAGATTGGGGAAGGGTTGTTTGTGTTGATGACTGACAAATTTGAAGTTGTTTTCACTAGTAGCTCAGGCTTGACTATTATAGATAAGAGTTAGGAGACTGAAGAACAATATTAGTCTTGATTTGGGTCCCATTCCATCTTGTTATGCTAACGTTGGTGGTTTTGGGGGCTTGTAAAAGGAAAATGCAGTTTGATCCTTTATTTTGTATGTACTATTGTCACATGTCACATAAACATGTAAAATTTTTGTATTCCCATATGTGTATGTTTGTTTCAAAAAAAGAAAAACAGGAAGGAGTAGACTTGCCAAATTGGAGTTGATTCAGAGTGATTTAACTTTTTTGAATATGGAACTGATTTGGACTGGTTCCACTGGTTGTCAGACTTGGAACCAGAACAGGCTTGTTCTATCTGCTAAGCATCTCTTCCTCCAGCCCATTTACCTTTGGAGTTCTCTCTTGGCTTCCTATGCCTTTGCCACACTTTTTCTCTTTGTTTGGCTTGCTTATGATCTGGTGGCGAGCCTCTGGAAATATATAGGTGCAATCATGTGTTCTTTCATTAGCCATTTTTCATTTTTTTTTAAACTTTCTCCCATGATTAAATGTTTTCTAATCCAAGTGAAACTGACTCTACCAGAATCCAAATTTGATTACATTGTTTTATTTGGATTGTTGGGTTAGCTTTCAGTCCTAATATCGCATGACATAATTGATGTGGAGGGCATAGCTAGCACTTAGTGTGGTCTAATGATCTCAAGTTGTTGCCATCCATTTAAGTTTTTTCACCTACTTATATATGTGGGAACCTCTTTCTTGATCGTTATTGTCAAGCTGGCATGTAAAAGCTTAGTATTGTCAAGATTTTGACAATTGCATTAGAGGAAAGCCCAAGTTGAATTTGCTTATTGTACCTTGTTGTCAATAAGTACTTCAACATTTATTATTAGATTTTTTGTTGTAACAACTAGTGTAGAGGAATTGTCTGCTTTGGGCCAGCCCTTGTTGGGCCCCGCAGATTTGTCCCTCAAAAGATAAGTCTACATGTTGGCTAAGCTATTGCATTGATGTTGTTTCCTACTTTATTATTTACTTTATTTTTGTTCATTGTAATTTAGGTCACTATTTTTCTTGAAAGGATTTGAATGTCTATTAGATGCTGATGGGATAAAGATAATATATGAATCTGATGTGTAATCAATATTGAATTATTTGTATAATTACAATTTCGTAGATTCTCTTGATCTTATTGGAATATTTTTGATTTATTGTTTTAGTTGATTTAACTTTTGTAGGTATGTTGATGTTATACTTCAGCTTATTGATAAAGCGGGAGACTTTGTCAGTGATGACATATGGTATCGTGTTGTCCAATTTGTCACCAACAATGAAGATTTACAGGTATGAAAGCAAACCTCCAGAATGCTTTTGATTCAGAACATTAGCTGCTTTTCCTGAAGTCTGTTCTTTCGTGCAATTTTCAGCCATATGCAGCTGCAAAGGCACGAGTGTATCTTGACAAACCAGCTTTACATGAGACAATGGTCAAGGTGTACATTTTTGGCATCGTTTCCCCTTTATGTTCATGAAGTGCTGTTATGCTGTAACTGAGCAAGACTAAATTGGCCTTGCAATGCATAAAACTTGGTTATGCAACAAATTAGCATTTCTAATCTGATTTCTGGTCTTAAGGTCTTAAAGCATGTTTGTGCGTCTCATTTCTCTCTTGATTCATATTCTACTGCCATTGATATGTAGGTTGCCCATGGTTTAAACTAACAAGCTGTTTTGATAAAGCTATTACAGCTATATTGAGACTTAAAGTTGCATTGTTTTCAATGTATTCCTCACTTGTTTGAGTTATGTTGGGATTTGATTGAGATTGTATTGGTTACTTCTGATGCAGTTATACCTATGTTTTGTGCTGTCAGTAGTTCTTTAAAATCGCTACATTTTCCTTTAGCAGCTTTCCTGTAATTATGCTACAAAAAAAACTTTCCTGTAGTTTTGCTTCTTAGTGAAATGACACTTTTTTGGCTGTTTTTGACTATTGCACTGGCTTTCTATCAAGAAGGTCTGATTAGGAAGTAAAAGAGTGAAAGAATAGTAAGATATGAATTAATGTCTGTCTTCTGTATCAAATACTAAGATCCTGATCACGTGGTGATCTGAAGGCCTTGAACATGCTGGTTAGTCATTCATCCATGACACTAGTATTTGGCAGCTAATGTTGTAGCATTTCATATGCATTTAGGTCAGCAACTGTCGATTCGAACAGACAATTGCTGCTACAGTTTTCATTAAATTAAATATAAAAACTGGTTGGACCCATGAGAGATATGATGTCAACTGGAACTAGAGAAACATTTATATTTTTAATTCTCTATAAAAATATTCCAGTTGATGTGACAGTTTGTTCAGTGGGAAATTTGTGGTGCTGTTGATTATAAGTTACTTTAAGTGCTGGTAAAATCATAATCCGTTTAGAAAAGTGCCTGATCTGTGTCCATACTTGTGGCAGGTCGGTGCCTATCTTCTTGGGGAGTATGGTCATCTATTGGCTAGAAGACCTGGCTGTAGTCCGAAGGAGCTGTTTACTGTAATCAATGAAAAGCTTCCTACTGTATCGTAAGAAAAAATGCATTAACTTCGTTTTATTGTCCTGACAGTTTTCTTGTAGCCTGATGCTCTTGTAACCACATTCATTTAGGCCACCTACTGTTGCTATTCTCCTTTCATCATATGCTAAGATGTTGATGCATACTCATCCTCCTGATCCAGAATTGCAGGACCAAATCTGGGCAATATTCAGAAAGTGAGAGTTGCATTTTTTTATACCCTTGTTTGGCGCGAGGACCAAAACAGGACCAAAATAGTACTAATTTAAAAAGCAATAATAATAATAATAAATTTTTTTTTTAAACCATTCTACATAAATTCTAATATAAAAAATATTATTTTACTTTACATACTCAATAATTTAAAATAAAAATATCAATTTTATTTCACATTCTAGATAAAAATATTCGAATCAAGTATTTTGATCTAGGATGTGAAATAAAATTTATATATTTTTTTAAAAATTGTTAAGTATGTGAAGTAAAATATTATTTTTTATATTAAATTTTGTGTAGAATAATTAAAAAAATTTATTTATTATTATTATTGTTGTTTTTTAAACTAGTACTATTTTGGTCCTCGTGCCAAACAGGGTTGCTGTAGTCAAAATTATGTCTATGTATTATTTATTTATTCTATATTCTGAATAATTTGAGCCCTTCATTTTTGCTGATATATCAGATATGAGGGGTATATTGATGTTGAGATACAGCAAAGAGCCGTTGAATATTTTGCTTTGAGCAGAAAAGGTGCAGCTTTAATGGACGTGTTAGCTGAAATGCCGAAGTTCCCTGAACGCCAGGTATTGAATTTGTTCATTTTTGAATGAGGCATGTATACTATGAGAGTTAGACCATAGACTACCCCATATGTTTTGTGGATATTCTTAACTGATTTTATTTTCACATGTTTGTTTTGTGTACTGCATTCAAAACCTAGTCTGCTTTGCTGAGGAAAGCTGAGGACATTGAAGCGGATACTGCTGAGCAAAGTGCAACAAGATTGCGAAATCAGCAGCAAACATCGAATGCCCTGGTTGTGACTGACCAAATCCCTGCTAATGGCTCTCTCCCAGTTGGCCAGCTAAGCCTTGTCAGAATGCCAAGCCAAAATATGGTTAGGCTTCTTATTGCTTAATCTGCTGATAGGAATGCATCTGCTTGAATTTAATGCTTATGTAAAGAATCAATTAAGATATGCAGGAGGCTAGCTCTCTTGATCAAGGGAAAGTCCAGGGTTATGGAGCTGTCAAAAAGGTGGATCCAGAATCAGCTTCTTCATCAGACCTCCTTGGTGATCTTCTTAGTCCACTTGCCATAGAGGGTCCACCTAGTGGTCCTACTACATTGGAACAAAGTCAAGGTCTGGAAACTAGTCCCACTTCACCTGGTGCTTTAGCACTAGCTCCTCTTAGTGATCAGCCAAACTCAATCGAGGTACTAATGATTTCTCAATTAGTTAAATAACTTAAATTACTTCTCAAATTTTAAGTTATATTCATTTATAAGAAATGAATTTACGTTTCTCTATTGTTTGAAAAGAGGCTTATACTACGATCCAAATCATTCATACTGCCATGTGTTCCGATGAAACACTTCTAGAAACCAAACAACCCCAATTTGCAAAAGAAATTATGAGATGTGCTCTCTAATATGATGCTTGAAGTCTTCTTCAAATTAACTTGTAGCTATGATGACAATATTGGATGTTGGATATGAACTTAAATACCACTTTTTAGATAATCAATTAAGGCAGTTAGCCAGTGTAATATGATATACTCTAATTTTATTTCTGAAGATCTTTAAACCATATACATCATTTGCCAGATCCTGTGGGATATACAATGAGCATTCTTCAAATTCAAGATATGGCATCCCTTTAGAAGAGTCATTGCTTTAAAGAACCATGTCATCTTAGCATTCCTTACATTATTGAATTATACTATTGATGGGCCTATTCGTTTCAGATAACATATTTGTACTTCACTTGAAATCATGTTCAACATTTAATGTAGAGCTACTAGCACATTATGTGTTAATGACATTACTTTCTCAATTATTTCTCTTTCTTATAAACTATTTCTATATTTGCAGTCTATCGGTAATATTTCAGAAAGATTCAGTGCCTTGTGTCTGAAGGACAGTGGAGTGTTATATGAGGATCCCCACATTCAGGTTTGCAGCCCAAATGCTCTTTGTTATTGTTTAATTTGTGCTTAATGATAGCGTAATACTTTAGTTTATATTTGTTTGTAAATTGGATTATATGTCATCCTTCTCACTGTTTAACTTCTTAATTTTGTTGCGCTTAGATTGGTGTCAAGGCAGAATGGAAAGCCCACCATGGACGTCTAGTACTTTTCTTAGGAAACAAGAATACTTCACCACTAGTTTCTGTACAAGCCCTAATATTACCACCACGCCACTTGAAGATGGAGCTTTCATCTGTACCTGAAACTATTCCTCCAAGAGCGCAGGTATGCATGCGTAATATTACAATAGAGATTATAATCTCTTAAACTTTTTTCAAAAACCTGATTTGTCCACATTCCTTTCCCTCCATTGTTCTATAGGTGCAATGCCCACTTGATATAGTCAATCTTCAAGCAAGCAGAGATGTCCCTGTACTTGATTTTGGTTATAAATTTGGAAGTGCTGTGGTATTCTCTCTTTCCTAGCCTCTATGGTTTTAGAAAGTGCTCTTGTGGTATTTTCTAATCTATAAATTGCTGATTAGGTTAATGTGAAACTACGCCTTCCAGCAGTATTAAACAAATTCCTACAACCCCTGCCAGTCTCTGCAGAAGAGTTCTTTCCCTATTGGAAATCAATTCCAGGACCACCTATGAAACTACAGGAAGTGGTGTGTTTTTCTGCCTTGGTCTTGTGTTATTTATGAGGTCCCATGGTTGACGAGGAAAGATAAATTTGTGGCTTCTTGTTGGTTGTAATATTGAATTTAGGTTTCCAAGAAGCCTGGTGTGTAACAGATAATAGTTGCATCTTTTGTTAAATTGTTTTCTAGGTTTTACTTAACGATTCCAAAGGGCGGATTGTTTAAAATGAGATGATATAAAATTGACCTTTTATGAATCACATCATAAAATCGGAGTTCAAGCTTTTCAAAATTATCAAAAGGGGAGAGGGAATGAACTTGGGAAAAAGAAATGTAGTCCAAGATTAATGATGACTGGTGTTAATGGCTCCATTGCGGAGAAAAAATTACTTTTAACTTAGGAGAAAGGTCAGTTTTACTTCATTTGTTGATGCAGCTAGCGCATTTCTTTCCTTTCTGTTACACGATGTGCTTCTACTGATCATATTGATTGGACTTTCTGAAACTGCTATGCATACTTGAGCAGGTTAGAGGTGTGAAGCCCTTGTCCCTTCCTGAGATGGCAAACCTGTTTACCAGCTTGCATCTGGCAATTTCTCAAGGCCTTGTAAGCCTCGACATCTACATTTTATTTCAATTGTATATGTTTTCAATAACAAGAAGTTGAAAATTGAAAATTGTTAACAGGATTTAAATCCAAATAACCTGGTGGCAAGTACAAGCTTCTTCTCAGAAAACTGTCGTGCCATGCTTTGCTTGGTGAGGAAGCTTAACTTGCTGATTGATTTGCCTTAGAATTTTTCTTAAATATTATCCGGACTTCAATGGCATATCTTTAAATGGTGAATCAGAAGCTTTAATTTTGATTTTGAAAGGGAAACAAGAAATTATATCTGTTAGGTGTGTCCCTTTCCATACTGAGTAACAATTTATTTGAAAGAGCTAGCAGGAAAACTGTGTGAGCCTACTAGATCTACGGTTCATTCTGAAGTAAGTATATGCTGTTGCTACAGCTACTAACACAACATTTACGTGGTAGAGACATGCAAATGGAAAATCTCTGATAATAAACTCAGCACTTTAATTGGACCGAGGATGGCTCACAACAAACATTTTCCACTAAAAAGATTGGAGGGTCTTTGCTCAACTTGAAATATTTTTCTCTTGTAAGGGAGAAGGATTTCTTTTTATTGTTCCAAGCAATTTCAGTTGATTATAGAGACATTGGGCAATGTAATTCATCTGCATGTGGCATGTCCTAGTAATATTTATAGGCTTTCTATCAGCTTTGCAAGTGAGAAAGTGAGCTTATCTAAGTTCTAGTTGATATTGCTTGTTTATTCGTATAATGGAATCTGTAAACAACCTAGTTTTTTTATGATTCAATGAACCTTTTTCTTCTTGTCTGCTGTGTCTCATGGTTTCCTTTTTTGCTTGTTGTTTCTCTAGCTCTTTGTTTCTTATGCGTATTTCAATGCTTAAAAATTGTCCCAATTCCTCTTTTATGTGAATGTCTTATTCACATGTAGGGTGGCAATTTATATCCTTACCCATTTAACTCGCCCCGACCTGCCCCGAATAGGATGGGTATGGCTCCTACAATTATACCTGCTATCTGCAACCCGCTCTGCCCCGTTATGAAAGAGGGTGGGTTTGGGTGTGACTAAATCATACTTGCCCTAACCCGATACCCAATATTAAATAATAAAAATATAAAATTTTTAGTAAACCCAACAAAATCAGCCCAGACTAACTTATTTGTAAAAGGAGAAATGCACTGTTTAGATGGGCTGAGCTTTTTTTTTCTTTTCAAAAAAAAAATAATCAAGCCCATATGGATAGTGTACTTTATTTGGTCAATAATAGAAAATTCATTTTTGCCGTAACAGCACGTCACGCCCTCCGCCTCAGCGACGCCAACGCGCTTTGCGCCACTGATGCTTCTCCATCACTGATGCTTCTACGCCTCAGTGACGCGCTCTCTGCTGACGCTTCTCTTCCTCAGCAACATGCTCTCTACTGATGCTTCTCTACTGATGTTTCACCACTAAAGGTCTCCTGCAAGGTTGCAATGCATGACCCTCCTCATCTCGGACCACATTGTTGGCACTCATCTGCATCGGCGGGGGTAGGCGGGGTCAGGCAGGGTGGGGCGGGGTCAGGCGGGGCGGGTGGGGCCGAGGCCGGAGCGGGGCGGGTTAGGCAGGTTCGGGTATTATGCCAAAGAAAGCGGGAAAGGGCGGGGTGGGTCGCAGAGCGAAGCAGGTCATGTTTGAGCAATGAAGCATAAATAGTGGGGCAGGTATGAGTAGGGGTGAGAATGATCTGAGTTCGAGCCAAGCTAGGCACGGCTCAAACTCGGTTCGTATCAATTTGATTGGAGTTCGAGCTGGCTCGTTTCGAGTTCGAGCTGACTCGAGCCTCGATCGAGCCACTTCATAAAGTCAGTTTTTCCTAAAAAAGTGACTTTGTTAGAATTTTAAATTAGATTAGTTCTACATACTAGATTACCTAACAGATATCTTAACCACAATTAAGTTATACTTTTATAAAAGTAATAAATAATTACAATAAATAATTGAGTATATTATTAATATTTTAAAAAAAATAGAGATCAAGCCAATTCGATCCGATCCGACCTTGGCTCGTAGCTCGGCTCAATAATTCGAGCCGATCTCGATTCGAGCTAATTTTTGATCCGAACATTGAGCGACTATCGATCTTCGAGCCAAACTCTCACCCCTAGGTATGAGTTTTGTTTAACCTGGCCCATTCCTTCTCTGTTGCCACCCCTCTTCACATGTGGATCATGTGAATTGCTCAAATCATGAAAACTACGTGGAATTCTTATTTCCCACTCTTCTATTTTTTGGATTTTTTGAAAGTTGATTACTCTAGTTCCCTGAGTACTCTCTATTGTGGGTCTATTGACCTGAGCCTGATTAGCTCTTCCTGCAATGGACCCATTCCAAAGGCGCCAGGGTCCACTTGTCTAAAAAGAAAACCAATCGTTTTCCATGTCCGCTGGTAATCCCTTGTAATTCCAATGGATAAATCGGTAGTGGTGTGACTTGAACCTGTGCCCACATGCAAAGGCTCGGTCACTAACCACCCTGGTTAGTTCCATGCCATGATTATTTCTTATTCATATTATATAGTTTCCCAGTATGCTTGCATCATATTGATTTTGTTCTGATGTATATATCAAAACTTGTTCAGATTAGAGTTGAGACAGACCCAGCAGACAGATCCCAGCTGCGTCTAACAGTTGCTTCTGGGGATCCCATTTTGACTTTTGAGTAAGTTTTTGACACTTCATTTCTCGAATCCACTATTTGAAGTACATATCTTGACTGCTGGCTTTGAATCAGGTTGAAGGAGCTTCTGAAGGAATACTTAATCAGCATTCCTGCAGCAACCCCAGCTCCTGCAGCTCACCCTTTGCAGCCCCAGTCACCTTTGCCATCTTCAGCTCCAAATGATGACCCAGGTGCCATGCTCGCCGCACTACTCTGAGTTCCCATTCATCATTTGCTACAACTCTAGTTCATCTGGAGAAAATACATCAAGCAGAAGGAAGAAGAGAAACAGTATTCTCTGAGCAATCAACAGGAGAAATTTATCAAAATGCTAGATATGATTTATTCTTTGGGTCCTTGGAGTTGGGGGCCTATGAGTTATTTTCAGATGTAGTTTCTTTTTTTTTTTTTTAGTCTTGGGGTGATGCTTTGGTGGTAATTTGATTTCTTTAATAAGCTTTAGATGCAGTGCTTGTACCATTAGGAGATTTTCTGTGCAGCTTCTTTGTTTTCTTTGCCTTAATTTTGCGAAGAGAAATGTATCCTTTTTTTTAATCTAATGCCCATATTATAGGCTTCAAAGATTGGGCTTGGCAGCTTCATTGCTCTAGTTTTTTTTTTTTTTTTTGTGATAGTGCTCTGGCTTTTTCTTTACTTGATAAATGTGATCTTTTGATGATAAGTTTAGTTATTTCTTGGTGCTTTTTCTGATGCTATGAACCCGGTGATCTTATTTAATTTAAGGTAAATTGCATCCAATTCTCTGAATTTAAGGTATAATATTACACAAATTTATAATTTTAAACTTTTGATACGTGGGTCCTTAATTTTGATATAATTATCACTTGAATCTTATTTTAAATTTTTAAAATTTTAAGCTTATCATTTTACTGTTTTTGGTGATGAAATTGTCAAGAAGAGTGAGCGTTTTAGATACTTTGGATCAATCATACAAAATGATGGTGCAATAGATAATGACATTAGTAGGATTCAAGCATGATGGGTAAAATAAAGAAATGTTTCTGTTGTATTGTGTGATAGAAAAATTTCATTCAAATTTAAGGGTAAATTTTATAAAACTGTAGTAAGATATATGGTGTTGAATGTTGACTTACAAAGATGAAATATATAAATAAAATAAATGTTACAGTGATTTTAAGGTGGATGTGTGCTTAGATGATTTGAATATATAAATTGTAGGTTGATTGAAGTTTCAGTTAGAAAAAATGAGTTATTAGATCTTGACCATGTACAAAGAGGAAGAAGAAAATTAAAGAATAGATATAAAGAATTTATGTAATTGATCCTACCTAGTGGGATTAAGTAGGGCTGGTTACCGGACCGGACCGGTTCCAACCGGTTCCAGATCCTGTCCGGAACCGGTTAGCCTACCTTGGATCCAGTCTGAGTCCGGTCTGGATCCATATATTTGAGTCGGGTCGGGTCAATCGGGTAATTAATTTAAAAAAATATTTTTTTTATGTATTTTATAAAAAAATTATATATTTTATAATATTTCTGACAAAATTAATATAAAAAATCTAAGAAAATTTATTAATATTAACGTAATTATTTATAAAAAATAATTACAGTTCGTACAAATATTTCACATAAAAAATTATTCGTCGTAATTACAAAGAATTTTTCTCGAGTACTCCTCTTTTTCTGAACTATTATCCTTAAATTTGTCCACGAAATTATATTGTTGATTTCGGGATTCAGCAGCAAATCAATCATATAGACAGGTAAGCATGCAAAGAGTTGCAGGAGACAAACTACTTCTGTAATCTCCTACTATTCTTCCTGTGGTGGAAAAGGCTGATTCAGAAGCTACAATTGATGCTTGTGCTGCTAGTACATCTCGTGCCAAAGCAGATAGAACGGGATATTATTTTGATGAGCTTTTTCACCACTCCAATAAGCTCATATCATCATCAAATTTCTCTCAGAGATGTAAATAGAATTACAATTCGTTCAAATTTGTAGGGGGTTGACTCTGTGGTGTAGATTGCTCTCCAACAGTTGCTTTTCCTTTATCTGTAGCAACAGATCTTTTTGCCGCCGCCGACCTAAGAACGTTGAAAATGCCGGGCTTTTTCTGTGTTCCTGTTTGACTTTCCACAAATTCGACATTCCTGCTCGCAACCTGCTCACTGTAATAAAGAGAAAATAACTCTTGGAGAGTTGTAAAAATTGATGCTTTTTCGACATCAGTATTACTCTCCAAGAAATAAGAATATTCCGCGTAAAAAATTTCAATAGCTTCGGTTCCCTGACGAGGATCAAGAATAGCAGCTATTGAATATAACAGTGGAATTTTTTCCCAATATTTTCTAAATTTTAATTCCATGTCAGTAATAAAAGTTTTCAGAATTGGATCTGATCTAAACTCAAAAAATTTTTGAAATATTTGAAAAACATAAGATAGAAAAATAGGTGAAGTTGGATAATAACAACCTGAGAAGTTTTCAGTAGAGTCCTTAAAAATGGACAATAATTCAAAATTTTTTTTTTAAAAAAATTTAATCATAAGAACATAATTGAAGGTCATGATTAAGTGTATATGAATTGTAAAAAGCAGTTAACAAATTTTCGTATGATAAAAGTGATTCGAATAAACGATGAAGTGAATTTCACCTAGTTTCTACTGGTAATGGAAATTTTATACAATTTATTCCGGCACTTATGCAAACACGTTTCCATTCACGCCTAACATTTGAATTTAAATGAATCCATTTTGCAATATGCTTAAATTTATCGATAATTAAATGTTCGAAATTAAAAGCACTAGAAACACATAAATTAATGATATGACATGCACATCTAACATGAAAAAGAGAACCACAAAGCGGATGCCTTAAAAATTACTGTAAAAAATTAACTGCAGAATTATTATTCGAGGCATTATCCAAAGTAATACTAAAAATTTTATTTTCTATATCATAAATTTTACAAACATTGCGAATATAAGAAAAAAATAGTTGAACCCATGTGGGCCTCATCTAATATATCTAATGATAATATTCATTTCTGCATTCCCCACTGTCCATCGATCCAATGACAAGGAACAACTAAATAACTCGTGCCAATAATACTAGTCCAAATATCGGATGTTAAACTAACCCTATAACTAATATTACTGAGGTGTTGAATAAGAGATTTTCTATATTCTTCGTACATTGACATACAATCTTTTTTAAGTGTATGCCTAGAAACATGAGTATATTTAGATTGTAAATATTGAACAATATATTCTAAAAATTCTTCTTTTTCACATATAGTAAATGGTTGTTCGATTCGTACTACAAATCGAACTAAACCTCGACGTGCTTTATCATTTCTAAAAGCCCACGGCATAGATCCACTCTGTGGATTGAGTTGTGTTTGTGTTGGCTCTATAGTAGTAGGTTGGCAAGTTTTTTCATCAAACTTATGAAATTTAACTAGGTGTTTCTTAAATATACCAGTCCCACCACCGGTACCACCTTATTTATATGAATATTAATTTTTACAAATTTTACAAATAGTGACATATTCATGTCTCTCCGAATTGCTATTCGGTTTAATTTGTAAATAAAAAAATCTCATACCTTACTGCGTTTCGTCCGAGACTTATTAGAGATACTTGATGATTGCGTTGACGGGCCAGTGCCGGTGCCAACATCTCCACTTGCCTTAGGATCATGTTTCGCAGATAGGTCGAGATCAGGTTCTGAAGTTTCATCAAAGTTCTCACCGAGTGCAGGAAGACGATCGAGTTGCGGAACATACTTCGGATCAACATTCCTTTGGCGACTTGAGGAAGAAACGCTAGAGAATCGATGTTGAGAAGCCATTAAAATGTGTTTGCAGGTTTTTTGACAGAGCAGAAGAGCAGAATTAATTGATGAAAATTGTAGAAATTATCATCAAAAAATTGTACTATTTATAAAAAGTTTAATACATGTTAAAAAGCCTAAAATGACCTTAAAACGGTCATTTTAGAATTTAAAACGGACATTTGACAGTTTGCAAATGCAACGGTCAAATGACCGTTTAATTTTAATTTTTTTTTTAATAATATCTGCAGCTGGCAGCATTAAATGCCAGCTGCAGACAGCATGGGGGCAGGGGCAGCGCTCGCGCGGTGCCCTTCGAGCGCACCGCGCGAGCGCTGCCCCCGCGGATATAATATTATAATATATAATATTATAAAGAAATTGAACAGGACCGGTTCCGGTTTGACAATTCCGGTAATCAAAAACGGAACCTGGTCCGGTTCCAAACCAAATAACCGGTTCTGCTTACGTAGAACCAGTCCGGACTTGTTCTGCGGCCCAGAACCGGTTAGAACCGGTCCGGTTCAACCGGTTCTGGACCGAATCGGTTCTTACTGGACCGGTTCCGGTCCGATTCCAGGTCGAATCGGTCCAATAAGCAGTCCTAGAATTAAGGCTTGGTTGTTGTTGTTATAATTTTACTTGTGGCAGAGGGGGAGCAAGGGGCAAGGGATAGGGGATAGCCTGTCAGTGGAGGGGTTAAAGGGTCCAAATTAATGATTTCATTAGCATCTAAAAAAGAATTTATTATAAAAAATTTGAAAGTTAAAATTTATCGTTCTCTCGCTTCATCTTTGGAGGGGTGGGGAGGGGGTGAAAGTTTGAGACTTAGATATAAAAAATTTAAAATTATGAATATGTTTGACATTATGTTTTAAATTTAAAGACATTAATGTAACTTTGTAATTTTTCATAAGTAAAAACTTAACTTTTAATTTATATTATGTGCTCATACTTTTATATTGAAGTTGTTCTGTTTAGGTGTTTGGTTCAATCAATCAAGATAAATATTTGTGTTATTTATCAATAATTATTTGTTTAAATTAATATTATTATATTATTATTAATACGTGGTTCCAACGCTACATCACAAGCATTCACGTGGCTCCCAGGTGGCATTAATTTCTTATTTAAATGCTTTTATTCTCGCAGGTCTCAAATTTCGGTCAAACCTCCACCACGCGGGTTCAGTCAAACATCGTCCACGACGATCCAGGATCACCCTTAGCAACATTAATGACGATGCTCCTCAGCTGCACCTATCGCAGTCGGCGGGGTCTGACTGCGCCTTTTTCAATACAAAATGCTTTTTTCAGACACGCAAATCAAGGACTTGCATGCTCCAATCCTCACAGATCTCTAGAAGTAGTACCAAGATCAAAAAGTCTAGCTCTCCTTTTGCTGCTACTGGCTCCCCCAATGGCTAACAACGACATGGGCTCAGCGTTTGTTTATTCCTTTCCCTTCCGGAAAAACATGACGGAGCTGTGCTGTCCATTGCCTATAAAAACCCTTGAACAAGCTTCGGGACCAGAGACGAGTTTTTTCAGAGGAGCAGAATCCCTCTTTTATTATCTGTATTAACGAGAGCTCAAGATAAAAGAAAGCTCTCTCTCCCTCTCTCTCTTTCTCTCTCTTTCTTTCATTAGCTCATTGTACTAGTCTTTCCGACCACCCTCTTCCTTTCTCTAGTGAAATTAGTCCTCACTGACCGTTCGGTGGACGTTCCTGATTTCTTCCCTGAATCACCTTAAACACTTGCGTGCTATTCTGGATGCATATTATTCTCATCTAAACAGGCTTAACTTATTACGCGCCGCCGCCTCTCGGGACTCTCTATTTTTCTCTCTTGTGGGACCCCCTGTTTTCCACGTCAACAATTATGATAAAAATATAATGAGTATCATATTTCAGGGATATAGAAGTAATTTATCTTTAAAATATGTGGCTTTTATTTTCTCTTTTATTAGTTTTATGGAATCAGACTCGCGCTTCTGTTCTTCCTTTCTGTTTGACAACTGGCTAAAAAAAGATTTATTTTAGTCACGACAAAAATCTATTTATTTAAAAAAAAAATAAAATTTATTTTATATTTCATCCTATACAAATTTTAATATTACAAAATCACTTTATTTCACATCTAATATAATTTTTAATATAACTAATTCACTTTAATTTATATAATACATATTTTTTTAAAAAAAATTATAATTTTTTTTAATTTATTATTTTTTCCTCCAACCACACAGAGCTCTGAGTTTCTGACGTTCAATATTTGTTTATTGATGATAAAATTATTTTAAAGTAATATTTTTTAAAATTTTTGTAATATTATTTATTAAAATAAATAATAATTATTTTTTGAATAATATGGTACAATATGTCATCAATTTTGAAAATGCTTAGACATAACTGATTGGACTTTTTGTGAATGACACGTATTGTAAAATATATAATATATAAAATTAGATTATAGAGATGTGACATTTATCTTTTATGTAATTAAAAAGATTTTATTATTTTATATATAAATATTAAAATTTCCCTATTATTAAAAAAATTCCTAGGACATGCATGTGCATATTTCTTATTCCTTCTGTGATTTGCTCCAGTGGATTAGACATATCAACTTTAGGGTAAATTGCAAGGTTAGAATGATGCTATAAATAAGTTTTATTTTACAGTTCAAAATTAACCTGATTTAATTTTAAATTAGCATATCACATCACACATAAAATTTAATATTAAAAATTAATTTTATTTCACATCCGACATATATTATTAAAATAATAATAAATTTTTATCACAACCCTCACATATCCCAATATAATAGTTAATTTTATTTCACATCATTCATAATTTTTAATAAAAGAATATTTATATTCAAACTTAATTTTAACCTTCTTAAAATTAATATTACAAACAAGCATACTGCAGAGTACTTCAATTTAACTTGACGTTAGCTTATGCTGTATAATCCTAGACAAGATGCTCGTTCTCCTATCTTTGTAAGAATATTTATAATTTAATATTTTTTTATTGACTCGTCATTTTTTTTTAATTCACGGGTGATCTCTGCAGTTTCTTCTATCTCATTTAAAAATTACAATAATATGATTTAAACTTAAGACCCCTATAATATTCAAGTAAATACTTTCTCAACTAGCCACAAAATCACTGTTGGGACTCATTTTATTGTGGACTCGTCATTTTATTCGTGCTATTTTGCATAAAAAAAGGGGCGGGTGAGTTTACTGTTTTGAATTTGGGATGCTTTCATAACATATTTTATGAGATTGCGTTTCATTGCCCGTAACTCCAAGCACCATCTTTAGGATTCGTAAAAGTCTTAAACGACAGATGAATTGTCTTTCTTTGCATTTTGATCAATATAAGAATGGTGATGTTTGTGCGGCTTCACTCTTAATTTTCTCTGGCTCATTCGTATTTTACCTTCAACAATGATAGTATGATCGTCTTTTCAATTATTTTAGTGGCTGACTGACTTTAGGTCATTTTCTTTTATTCACACGTATGATCAATTCTCTTATTTGTTACAAGAAATTACTTGTTAGTATTGTTGTATTTGTGGATCAGGTTGTGTTTGGTCAAGGTTATAAACACATTCGATATCGGATAAACTCAGTTTTCTTTGACTAGCTATTTACTTTCATGATTAGCGAACTCTTGATTACATGTCAACCAAACACTATTCTCTTCTTTTAAATTGGCATTTCCATATCTTACAATTGTCAAAATTTAATATTTGGATCTTTAAAAAATAATATATTAATTAGATCTATTTTTAATTTTTTTAATATTAAAATTTTATAAAATACACAAACTACCCATTCCCTCTGCTGGCCTTTTTCTCCAATCTTCCTCTATCCCCCGTAAAGGCCGAGCAAGGGAGGGGAGGACTATGGGTCAACCCCCAATCTCTCTTTTGTGCTGCAATGTGCAGCATCAGGCGAGGCCAGTGGCCACGTAGCCTTGCATGAGGACTACGGGAGGGCAAGAAACAGTGAAAGAATTTTAATATTAAAAAATATAAAATGAGCTTGATTGATATATTTTGCCCAAAACTAATATTATATTTTTAAAATCGTGTATTTGAGTGATATTATACTCTAAATTCAAAAATTTAGATGTAATTTATCCAAAAAATGTTATTTGATTTCAAAACTTGTTTGTATTTTACTTAATTTGAAATCGACTTAATTTTCTCGTGATACAAATTGACATCGTTATGTGAAATTAATTTAATTCATAATTAATTTAATATAGATGCTATATATATAATTATTTAAAATATAAGTATGATATTTATTTATACAATATGTTATGATTGTCACTATAAAAATATTGAAGAATGAAGTATAAATACACATAATATATGTAACTAAATTTATAATTTTATCTTAGTATGCATAATACCTGTAATTAATATTTTAATAAAATATATCCTAGACTTGATTTGAAAATAGATGCAAAATCAAAAGAAATTTAACAACTCTCATTAAATTCAAATTAAATTGACTTATAAAAAAAATCCAAATTAAATTTGACTCGAAATTAAAATTTTAAAAATAAATTGCGTGCAGGCCTTTGAAATTATTATTTTTTAAAAATTTAAGAAAAATTTAAAATTTATTTTTCCGATTATTTGTCTTTTTTATTCTAAAAATTTAAAATTTAAAATATAAATATTAACATCTCAAAATTATATTTTTAAAAATAAATAAAGTAATAATTTGAAATAATCTTATAATATAATGATAAAAATATAATAATTATATTTTAATTGGAACTAAATGATAACACTTTCATAATCTCATGTCCTCAAATTAATTTTTTTTACAAATTAGAATAATTTGCAATACACTTTTAATTTCAGAGACCTGATTGTAATTTATCCAAAATTAAATTTCAGAAGAAGTCTACTTTAGTTATTTGTAGATTGAGATAAAAAGCTCATAAGCGCTGGGGAAAACTTCCCGGCGAGTTGGCCAAAAAAAAAAAAAAAAAATCATTTCGAATAACTAACGGCGAGAATAATTCAACAAGTATATACTCGAACCCTGATCTTCCCGATTAACGCCACGTGCCACTTTATCCGATCAGAACCGTCCATCCGAAACACACGCCATCCCCTCCGCTCCCTCGCCGCCGTCGCCACCGTCACGGCCGCCGGAGTATATGTCAAGAAAATAGAGCACTCCGATGAGGACGAGGCAGCAGGCAGCCATGGGAATGGGCCCGAAGATCCAGAAAAAGAGCGGGAAGGAAAAGTAGCAAACCCTAAGCCCCATCGACCAGAAGTAGCCGCCCATGTTCACGGCGCCGGCGACGTACGCTGTCGCCGCCGTCGGCCTCCACTGGCTCTTCACCGGCACGTTGATGAGGATGCTAGCGTGGCTGAAGTATCTCACGGACTGCACATTAAGGAGAAAAGAAAGGAGGAAGCAGAGCAGTATGGCGAAGAACTTGATGGAATCCATGCTGTTTCCGGCGGCTGATCCGCCGGTGATGAGCACGGTGATGAGGGAACAGAGCATGATCGCCGTCGACGCCATCAGCGCCGACGCCATGATGTTGTTGCGGAGCGTTTGGACGGCGAGGACGCCGGTTTTCATGGGGTCCTCCATCATCGCTTGCACCCAGATCCGGCGGCTGATGGCGTTGAGGCCGATGAAGGTCTCGGTTGGGTGGCGGAGGACGCGTCGGAGGAGCCAGATGTGGTAGCCGGCCATGGCAGCGAGGCCGGCAGGGACCAGGATGAAGTCAAGGAGCTGTTTTTCCATAGGGGCATCGGGCATGGGTGGAGCAATTAATGGAAGCTCATGAGAGCAATGATTTCAAAATTATTTCTATAAACAAATTTCAAAATTCTGTAATTTTATGAGTAAATTACATATTGGTGTATGAGCTCAGGCTCACATTTCATACAGGTCTATAAAAAACTTAAAATCACTCAATGTGAATTTTTTCCTATAATTTTTAATCTTTTAGCTAATATATAATACTTATTTATTCAATCAACTTAAATTATGATCATTCGTCTTGATTTAACTTTTAAAATAAAAATAAAAAAATTAATCTATAATAAAAATTATAAAAAATTCTAATAAAACCCTTCATTAAATTATTGTAAAAAAATAACATATTAAATTTAATTATATGTATATATAAATAATATATTTTATTTTTTAACTAATTCAATTTCAAGAAGTCTTGATCCAATTCTATATTGTTTCAAACCAAAAAAGTAACTTATTAGTCAATTTATTTAAATCAAATGGAGTTCGATTCGATCACAATTTGATTCAATTTTTTAGGTGATGTTCAAGCAAAATTAACTTTTTGTTTTTTATGAAAAAAGAGTAAATTACATTTGAGGCTCGGAGGTTAAAAATATATTATAAACTAGTCTTAATTTTATAAATTTTTAATTTGGGCTCATGAGATTATAAAAGTAGTACAATTTTACAGTCCTTATCAGAAACTCACAATTTCTAATTATTTTTTTGATTAGTTTGAATTTTTTTGCATATTTTAAAAGATTATTATACTCCCTTATTTTCATTATTTATTTTTAAAAATTTAACAAAAATATAAATTAAATTTTCCTCATCTCATATTTTTTTCACATAATAATTTAAAATTTAACAATATAAATATTAATATTTTAAAATTATACTCTAAAATATTATTAAATTAATAAATAGAAATAATCTCGTAACATATTAGTAAAAAAATTAGTAATTATATTTTAATTGAAAGCAAAATTATATAATTTTTGTAACTTCACCAATAAATATAAAAAAAAACTCATGGACTCATATTAAAATTTTTTAAAAACATGAAGCTTCAAAAAAGAAAAAGCTGCAAACTTCGTACTGTTATGGTGACTTTTCATTGGAGCAAAACACTGTTTTATGTTTGAAGACAGCAGATGATCTCAATTTGGAGCCAAATGCACCAAAATTTGATCCCAATTTCATGTCCATTTCGTTTCTCTCTGAACGTTGTCGCCTACAAATTCGGGTCATGGCCGCCGGCTACCCACTTGTATCTGCAGCACGCGGCAAGTGGGAGCGAACCTTGTGCTGAGAAAAGCGTGGATCGGCATAGCGAGGAGAGCGAAAGATCCAAAATTTGCTCCCTTTCTCTCTCGATCTCTTTTTTCCAGAGTATTTAACAAAAGTTTCTTCGATCCAAACCTCAGTTATCGGTTGACAGCTGCTGCTGTGTGGCGTGTAAGCTCTCTTCTTCCTTTATGCGCAGGATGTGAGCTCTTTATAGATGATTTCTGCTGATCTAGTTTGAATTGATGTTTAATCTGTGAAAGTGAATATTGTTCAGGGGAATATTGTGCAGGAAGGGAAATTAGGGTTTGCTGTCGTTTTATGTGATAAATATGTATTTTGGCTTGTTTCGAGGAAATTGAGTATGAATTATTCTGAATTATTGCTTAGCTGAGTATGGCGCTGCATATTAAGCGAGAGCTGATTTGTCTTTTAATGCCTTTTCTTTATTTCATGGGAAGCATTGGATCTTATAGATAATCGTGGGCTGATTATCTTATCTTCATCAAGTTTTTGAATCAGAAACTAGATATTGCTATCATCTTAAATTTTCATGAGAATACTTTTGCTACTGTTAGTTTGTTAGTAATGTATCTTTGCATCATAGTCTACGCAGCTTGATCTATGACAATTGCGAGTTCTGTGCACCTTTCAGAGACTTGCTGTCCGGAAAATTAAGGTTCTTTCACACATTAGGGTGTTTTATCGCCATTTACAGACTTCCTTTGTGAATTTCTATTCTAGATAACCTCTTCTCCGTCTCCCCCAGCCCCTTTACCCCCTTTGCCACAGCTGTTGACATCCTCCTCCAAAATCCCTTTACATTTGTGGTCATGCCCATCTCCTCTTCTTAGGCATCATATTCACCATGCGTTAGTATATTGTTCTTTTATGTAGTTGTAGGTACGTTCATTATGAGTTCTTGAAGTATACCTCATACGTCTATGCCTTGTGAATCCTTTCACTTAGGTCTTTTTTTCCTGCTTGTTTTCTATTGGTTTGTATTCTGAATGTTCAAGTACTGGCTTAAGTGAAACAATTACAATAGATACGATCCTACTTGAAACTCAGCTCATACCCCAATATTCAATTTACGTTTTCTTAGGTGTATTAGCATTTGAGTTGAACAAGGTCATACCAAGCATCATTAACTTATATTTGCTCATCTTGTGTGTTTTCTTCGATTGCAGAATCGAGGGCTTGATTTGGTTATTTGCATTGCACAGCTCAAAGAAATTTACCGGGGAATAATGGAGGTATATGGAAAATTCGTGATTCCCGAGCCAAGCAATGTCATTTATTTGTCCAGTATTCTGAATCGGGAAGGTCCGATCCCTAGTCACAAATGTGACTGGAGATGCCAAAACGAACACTTGTTTGGCAACATGTATCGCTGCAAACAGACAGGAATTACCCACATTTGTGATAGAAATTGTGACCAGAGAATTCTATATGATAATCATAGCTCTCTTTGCAGAGCGAGTGGGAAGGTTTTCTCTCTTTCACCAGCTGAGGAGCAGGCAGTGAGAGGGATTCGGAGGAAGCTCGAAGTGGAGAACTTTGATGGCTGCGCCTTTAAGCGCAAGAGAGATGCTCAGCTGCACCCTTCGCCTTTTGAGAGGTCCTTTGGTGCAGCTGCTCCAATCTGCAGTAGAGTTGGGGATGGCATGGACATGAGTTAAATTGAAGTCCAATCTCCTTTTTTTTATAATGTTTCCCTCTTTGATGGGGATGGAACGAAGAATATGAGTACCATGATTAAGAACTACTATGAGTGTAGTGGAGGAACATAGTGTGTTCCTGAAATTCTCATCTTTGCTAGTTATCTTAATTCATCTAATGTCACTTAACTTATCATGAACTTTAACGGACTTCTGTTAGTTCCTGTGCTTTATATCTTAGTAAATCTCCTAGATTTGTCTTGGTTTGTCTTATGATACTGTGAGTAGGTCTCTTAGGAGTTGGCATCATTTTTTGTTATCTTACAATTACTTATATCATATTTCCTCATTCCTTGTTGGAAAGTTTCAGTTTTTTTATTTGACTAAAATCTCTCTTCCGTGACTTTTGAGTTTGATGTTAGATTATTCTTTTCTCGCTAATTGTGTTGGTTGTTATGTTATTAATGTTTTTTCGATCATATATTTGGTTAAACTCAATTTCATACAACTCATGGATTTCTTTATCATATAAAATTTTCTCTTATTTTCTTGCTTGCAGGTTATTGGTGATAACTTTTTTCAAATTTTTGTTCCTATTTGCGTTAATGTTTGGTATTGACATTTAAAGTTCTTTTGCAGGAATGTCAGGCTTGGAAGATGAGGAGAACTGAGAAAATGTATTCAATTGATTGGCTTCTCATCTTTACACCACAAATGATCTTTTATTTTGCATCTTGCAGGAAAGAGCTGAAAAGTAAAGAGAAACCTATGTAGCTGACAAGTAGTTGTTTGGGACGACGATTTCTTGAATTGTTACCATTGGAACACTTGCTTGATGACCTTGGTAGCCACGCGTTCCCGGCCGCAAGGTCTAGGTTGGAGTTCTCCGTTATGATGCAAGACCGAAGAAGTCATCTCAATGGTGAACTCGGATGGGGTCGCAGCCCGTTTTCGTCATCAATCATGCAGCAAAACAATGTGGAGTGACGCTTCACGATCTCCGTGACTGTTAAAACTACTTGAGTTAGGAAAGTTGATGTTAAGAATTATTTTCAAGAAGATCAATTGAAGAACTGGCATGTAGATCCTTGTGCAAATTGCTTCTTTCTTCTACATACATTTCTATCTATGCTCTAATTTAGCATTGAGAAAATAATGAGATATATATTTCTCTACATCTTCTGGTTTTTCGAATTTACATCATGTCTATATTTGTTGGCTCAGTTCCTTGTGCGTCATTTAGCGCTGACATTTCTTATATGTTACTTTCATGAATATTTGCAAATTTTGATGCAATCACAAGTTTTTGCACTTGGGAGTTTTAAATAGTTATGTGTTGTTTAAAATTAACTTAATTAATTTTAACTTGATATGATATATCACACATAAAATTTAATATTAAAAATTATTTTATATTATATATATAATTTAAAATAAAAAAATAATTTTATTTTATGTTTTAAATAAATATTAAAAGTATAATAATTAATTTTATTTTATATTATTTATAATTTTTAATAAAAAAACTTTTCATTAAATTAAATTTTACAAATAAATAAGCTTTTAAATGTTATGGAAGGTTCAACCATGATTCCTGGTGTCATATTATTAATGAAAAATGCCCTGCATTTTTAATTGTATTTTTAATAATTAATTAGTTTAAATTAGTTATTATTTAGATTTTTTATTTTTTAAATTATTTAGTAAATTAAAATTTAATTTAATAGATAATTTAATAAATTAAAATTTTAAATAATTATTAATTAGTTTATTGATTAACTATTAAAACTGTGTAGTAAATTATTTTATTATACGCCTGTTTATTCTGTTAACTATTATTTTTTTTCATTCTAGAAAAAATTATGGTAACTTTCAAAAGAAAAAAAGAGTTAGAGGTCCTTTTGTTTAAATTGAAAATTGTGTGCCTTATAAAATAAAATTATTTTTTTTAAAAAAAAGTATAGCATTTAAAATAAAATAAATACACGCAGAGAAAAAAAATTATTGTCATTTTTTTAAGTGACCGTTAAATTTGAGTCCTGGGGTGTTGCAAAATTTTGTTTAGTTCAAGTCTCAAAAGAATCTAAATGTTATTTATTAATATTTTAAAATTATTAAAAATTTAATAATTTATTTTACATTTAATATAAATTTTAATTTTAAAAAATAATTTAATTTTATATTTTATATATTTGTTAATATTAAAATAATTTTTTTATTAAATCTATAAAATTAAATATTTTCTCACTTGATAAAAAAAACATAATCTCTTTCATTTGAATGAAATAATTGCATTTTCGTTCATGCTGTTATTTATTATTTTGATAATTTTATCATATATTGTATGATGGTGGTTTGCCATGACCATCATGTTGTTATGAAGAGGTAGTTAAATAATAAAATATGCATAAAATTAGTTAGTTGAGATGTGATTATTTACATATTTGTTAATGTGAATTTTATAATAAATGATTATACATGTCACATCCTCATTTTTAAGGACTAATTATCCATAAAATAAGGAGAGACTTACTGTTAGAATCACAGAATAAATTATAAGAAAAAAATATCATTATTCATCTCAAAATAGGGTTACATAAGTTTGAACACTAAGCAGGTCACCCAGAGTAACCTTAGATTAAAAAACTGAAAGGTAAAGCAATTAAATTGGATAAGGGTAAATATCAGTGGCTCAAAATAGGGTTACATAAGTTTGAACACTAAGCAGGTCACCCAGAGTAACCTTAGATTAAAAAACTGAAAGGTAAAGCAATTAAATTGGATAAGGGTAAATATCGGTGGGACCATACGGGATGTAGGAAAACATCTTTCTTGGGATTTTACAGTCTTCACCTGGCAATAGATTATTTACCTGAAAAGCAACACTCAGTTATGAAGACCGAGTAAACGATCTCCACCTTACCAAGGCCAGGTGAGGTCTTATAGCTCAATTTAACAACAGATCAGAATATTAGATTAACTTATAATATCAACTTGTCACCTCACAATATTATCATATTTCATACTTTGTATATATATTAATATGTATAAATCTTATAATGATGAAAGATCAGAATTCACAGATATACGTCACCACTGTGATAACGGAAGTAGCAGATACGTCACCAGTGTGACAACAGATTTATCAGATATGTCACCAGTGTGATATCAGAATAACAAAATGCAGGTACGTCCCCCACACGACGCCACACGTCTAAAAGGTGGTTCGTCAACCACCGGGATCCCAGCTTATCATATCATCATATATCTCAGGATACATGGGTCCAGTATAACCCAGTATAATATCTTGTCACAAAGCCCAACAGAATATCGACACAAAGCCATGCAGAATATGCAGAATATAACTCACAGAATATAATTGATATCATTTTGTATATTAGTTATGTTAATTTAATAATCACGATGTCCTAAGTTCAGTGAAAATCGCTTACCTGGATTAGAGGATGTAATAATTTGCTGGTGGATGACGTGTTCCTTGATTAAGTTCAGTGTGAATAATTACTATTGGGCTTAAAAGTTAAAAAATATTGACTTAAGTTACTTAGGTTAATTAGGTCAGATAAGTCAAGCGGATTAAAACTAGTCAATATAAGCTAAAGTAGTTCAAATGGGTCAGACCAGGTCAACTTGGGTCAAATTGAGTTAGTTCAAGTTCATGGGTCAAATGAGTCAAATGGGTCAAACGGGTTGAAGTGGGTCCAACAGGTTGAATTGGGTCCAACGGGTTGAATCGAGTCAAACGGGTTGAATCGGGTCAAACAGGTTGACTCGGGTCAAACGGGTCGACACAGGTTATCTTGGGTTAAACGGGTTAACTCGAGATTTAATGGGTCGACATAGATTTATCGGGTTTGATATAGGTTAAGTGAGTCGACATATATTTAAACAGGTTAATCACTAATCAAATTGAGTTAACAAGAAAAATCACCAAATATAATTTAAACTCAGTAAGACCAGAATTCTTACCTAGCAGAGTTTTGCCGCTGGAGGTGAGGCGTAACAAGATGATCTAAAGACACAGAGGAGAAGTAGATGTTGTGATTCTTTCTGAGGGTTCTGAGGACTATTTATTGGGAGATGTGAACTTATTAAGGCGGGATCGTTGGTGGGTGGTAGTTGGTGGTTGAGGAGGTACATTTAATAAGGCGGGACCATTGGTGGGTGGGAAAGTGGGAGGAAGGCAGATGAGAAATAAATATATATATATATATATATATATATATATTTTATTGAAACTGATTGTAGGGAATGTTTAGTTAATATAGCAATTATTTTGAAGTCATCAGATAACAGATATACTTATATTAAATTCAGAAGAACATATATATATAAATATTAACAGGTATTTCTTAAACGGATTATTACATCCTTCCCTACTTAAAAAATTTGGTCTCCCAAATTTACCTGAACAAATGTGGGTATTCATTCTTCATCGATTCTTCTGTCTCCCAGGTTGCCTCTTCTTCCAGATTATTTCTCCATAAAACTTTTACAATGAGAATAGTTCATTTCCGAAGTATTTTTTCCTTTCGATCAAGAATTTTAACCGGCTTTTCTTCATAGGATAGATCAGGTTGTATGTTTAACTGTTCATATTTTAGTACGTGATTTTGATCAGTTACGTACTTTTTTAATGATGAGATATGAAAAACATTATGAATTCCCACTAATTCTAGAGGTAATGCGCTTTCATATGCTGACTTCCCAACCTGGCGGATGATTTCAAAGGGACCTATACTTTGGTTTAAGCTTGCCCTTGATACCAAACTGATAAATGCTCTTTCTTGGAAATACCTTTAAAAATATATGCTCCCCAGACTCAAAGCAAATATCTCATCTTCTTGTGTCAGCATAGGCCTTTTGTCTACTTTGGGCTGCTAGAAGTCATTCTCGAATTATTTTGATCTTTTGCAAAGTGACTTCAATGATTTCGGGTCCTAGCATTCTTCTTTCTCCAACTTCATCCCAATACAAAGGTGATCGATATTTTCTCCTATATAAAGCTTCATACGGAGCCATCCTGATGCTTGCATGGTAGCTATTATTATATAAAAATTCTACTAGAGATAGATATTTTTCTCAATTTTCTCCAAAGTCTATGACACATGCTCTCAGCATATCCTCAAGGGTTTGAATTATTCTTTCTGATTGTCCATCCGTTTCTGGGTGATATGTTGTACTGAAACTAAGTTTCGTTCCCATGGCTTTTTGAAGACTAGCCCACAGTCTTGAGGCAAATCATGGGTCTCTATCTGATATAATAGATGTAGGTACCCCATGAAGTCGCACTATTTCATTGATATATAATTTAGCCAAGTGTTCAAGAGAATAAGTCATTTTGATAGGTAAAAATGGGCAGACTTTGTTAACTGGTCTACGATTACCCAGATAGCATCGAATCCTTTAGATTTTGGTAACTCACAAACAAAATCCACAGTGATATGCTCTCATTTTCAAGTAGGGATCTCTAAAGGTTGAAGCAATCCTCCTGGTCTTTGATGTTCTATTTTAACTCTTTGGCAAACTAAACAACGACTTATGAACTCAGCAATATCATTTTTCATCCCTGGCCACCAGAATTGCTCTCGTAAGTCATGATACATTTTAGTTCCTCCAGGGTGGATTGAATATCCCGCACTATGTGCTTCACTAAGAATTTTCCTTTTAAGCTCTAGGGATTTAGGAATATAGATTCGACTTCGAAATCGAAGAATACCGTCAGATCCTATCATAAATTCTGGATTATCTTTTTTCATTATGCTCTGAGTTATCTTAGTAATCTCCAAATTTTCTTGCTGGGCTATTTTAATATTTTCATGCAGATTTAGTTGTATACAAAGATGAGCTACCATTCCTTTATCATTACTTATTCGGGTCTCTAACTGTAGTTACTTTATTTCTTTAATGAGTGTCTCTTGATTAGTAAAAGTATTACTTGCAGATTTTTGACTGAGTGTATCTGCAACTACATTAACTTCCCCTGGATGATATTGAATATCTACATCATAATCTTTTAACAACTCTAGCCATCTTCGTTGCCTTAGATTTAGTTTCTTCTGAGTGAAGATATACTTTAGGTTTTTGTGATCTGTGAATATTTCATATTTTATTCCGTATAAATAATGCCTCCAGATTTTAAGTACAAAGATAACTGTAGCCAGTTCCAAGTCATGCGTAGGATAATTGACTTCATGGTTCCTTAATTGTGTAGAAGCATAAGCTATAACTTTTTTACCTTGCTGATAGCACACACCCTAATGCCTTCCGAGAGGCATCACTATAAACAACAAAGTTTTCGGACGTTGAGGGAATAGTTAAGACTGGGGCTGTAATAAGGTTCATAGGAATAAAATCTAACCCCTTTTGTATCTTAAATTAAATCTAATCATTAAGATGAGCATCTAACGATTAGATTTAAAATATCCTACATAAATAATAGATTTAAATAGTTTTTAACATGTAAGATTTAAGTTAAGGTGCACCGAGAGTTAGATTTTACTCATATGAATTTTATTTAAGTTAAAACATAATTTAAGTATGATTTACTTAAATAAAATGTAAGGATTTTTTAACTAGGGTGTGTTGGTTGTAAAATTAAAATAAATAAGTGTGTGTCATGTAATATTTAACTTTAGGGTGTCTAATAAGTAAATATTGAAGTTTTTTGTGTCATACGGGTAAAAATCTCAATTTCTTTCAAATTCTCGATTGATAAATATTTTTAAATGCTAGTTTTTAAAATAAATTACACAGCCTAAGTTGTACGATATATACATATTTTTTATGATGAATTCTACAATATTGACTTTGCATTCTCAATGGTTATGGATTGGATGTGAAGCTTTGCATTTACTTGATAAGTCGTGTGTTGGAAATTGTACTAAAGCAATGACAGAAATTGTACTAAAGCTAACTCTTCCTTTTTTTTCGCCGAAATATCGACTTTTTAACCCAGTTCTAAGTTTTGAAAAAACTCAAATATAATTTCATTCATCAAATGTTATTTCTATTACAATGCAGGTGATCTCTTTATATAAAGAGATTTCATGAAGAAATTTAAAAATATGATATTAAATGTAGGAAATAAAATGCCAATAAATGAAAGCAAATATGGACCTAATTTTATTATGATAAAATAAAATCAGTTCTAAATATGGTGAGTTTTCAAATCTCCCAAATCTGTTTTGAATCAAATTAAACCAAATTAAATATAAATAAAGCTAATATGGAAATCCCCAATAGCTCTAATTAATTTGAATTTAAATTTTGATTCAGCACGTGACGTCTTCCTGGCGGTTCAATTCAATGTTAATTTGTGCCCCCACCATATTCAGTTTGAGTTTCTGAAGATTCATTCTTATAAGTGATAAATATGCTCATTTTTTTTCTTGAAATAAAACATTAGTAATAAAAAATTTATAAGTTAAGGAAAACTCTAAGATAATTTTACCTTCCTCATTAGGCTTTTCAAATCTATTACCCACCATGAATGCTATTAAATTTCTCAGTAACGCTTTCCACATGTTCGTGTAGATCTCTTCAATAAATATTTTCTTCTCCTATGGTGTTTATTGTACCACTTCTTCTAAATTATTCCAAAATTTTTCTTAATACTCGCATTCAAATCTACTTCAGAGCATACACACTTATAATATTAATAATCATACCATTGATAACAATATTTAAAGCTATAATTCTATCGTTTCTCTTGAGTTTCATTACATGATTCTTCAAATTCTTATAAAAAATTATACACTATATTTTTGTCCTATTTTTACTCAAATACCAAAGTTTAAAGCCAAGCTATTAAATTTTTTTGGCTTTCTCCCCGACCCATTTTATTTCATGAAGACACAAAATATTAATCTTCCTATAAATTATAATATCTATTAATTCCATTAACTTACCTGTCAAGATGTCTATATTTCAAGTTACTGATCTAATCCTAGTGTTTTGAACTAACTTTTTTACCTACATTCGTCTATGATGTGAGAATTTTTACTCACTTATCACTACATTCAGGTGCCAATACAGTGGTTGTTCCACACGTTTTACTGTATTTAGATAATACAGTGCGTCGCTTTCATGGAACGCTGCAACTTTAACGTAAATTTTTAAAAAAATTCATGCTATATTTGTTTGACAAATTTTACATTGGTTGTCAACTGTATATGCAATTCTCTGCGTTTCTCATATGGGATTTAGAACCTAACGGGGCATTTTAATCAAATTAAATCTTTTGAGATTAATCAAATTAAAATGTGCCCAACGCAACCCTCTTCTACATGCACATTTAATACAAATATGATGAAAGGGTAGATTAAATTGTTTATGCTTAGATTGATTCTACTCAAGTTGAATGAATTCTGCATTGAACTAGTTGACTTACAATCATGGAGTTCTAGTTGATCCATCAATTAAAATTTGTGCGATTATTTCATCAAAAAAAATTGTGATTCCCTGCCAGGTTTGAGTTTCTATTTAATTTCTCATGTTGTTCGGCTTTGATTTCTTAGACAACATAAAGCTATATTCATGCTGTGATTTATTGAAAGGTGTTCTGTATTCTATATTACCTGCTACAAGTGCTTATGACATGTTAAAATAACTTGAATATGTTTTAGTAAATAGCTTCATGTTGCTCCAATGAGTGCATTTTTTTTCTGTCATGTTATGTTATATATCATGTAGTCTATTGCTTGAGGTTGTCTGATGAAAACATGTGTTTTCTTGTTCAGAACATGCGGCCAATCATTCCCTCTGATTGTCCGGTGGCTTTGCGTGCCTTGATCGAGCAATGCTGGTCGTCACTTCCAGAGAAGCGGCCTGAGTTTTCGGAGATTGTAAAAGTCCTGGAACAGTTTGAATCTACTGTGGCAAGAGATGGGAAACTCAACCACTTCAAAAGCTTGACCTGCCATGACCAAAAAGAACGACTACTAGGATGGATGCCAAAAAAAGAAGCCAAGTCCCTCAAATAAAAGATGGGTCAGGGCCTAACTTTGAGATTGTTCCAACCCTGTAATTATACTATTTGTCCTCTAACTATTCAATAAACAATTAGCTAGATTCAATTTTAACAATTTACGATCCATAATGTCGTTATATGGAATAAAGTATATATGTTACGTTGCAATTATTATTCCACCGTGAAATAATAACAATAACTTTTTTTTCGAGGAGGAATTGGCTCGTCGTTTACTGCTCGTAAGGTCTAACTCTCTTGTTTTATTTTCTCAAAAGAGGTACAATATTATAAATAAAAGCTAATTATGAGAGATTCAGTGAACTCTATTTTCATCGTTACTATTGAAAAAATATGCAGCTAGACTGTGATATTTTTATTTATAATTATGTAATATTTGACATTTATATATATTAAAATTATATTTATTAAATAATAACTAAAAAATATAGAAATAATTGAAAGTGTAATTGCATAGACTGTTGAAACGATATTGAAACTGGTTTAGAACCTGCCAAGTAAAATAATGTTAGAATAAATCAAAATAAATTAATATTATTTTAATAATTTAAAATAAATATTTAAATATTTTACTATTAAGTGAAACAATTTATAATTATTAAATAAATAAATAAATTAACATTTTTACAGAGGCCTTAATGTTACCTACTCAATCATTATTATTCATTTTGAGCAAGAGAGATAAAGCACTGGTTTAGAAGTTTTGTTGATCATTTATAGTACTACACATTGAGATCAAATAAAATGAGAAAATATATTATCTAGAGTAGGACAAGAAAATCAAATTGCTCAATTAAAAATCGAATCATACTTAATTAACTCTTATTAATTTTTGGCGGTTCAATTCAATGTTAATTTGTGCCCCCACATATTCAGTTTTGAAGTTTCTAGAAGATTCATTCTTAATAAGTGATAAATATTGCTCAATTTTTCTTGAAATAAAACATTAGCTAATAAAAAATTTATTAGTTAAGGAAAACTCTAAAGATAAATTTTCCTTCCTCATTAGGCTTTTCCAAATCTATTACCCAACTATTGGAATGCTATAAATTTCTCATATAACGCTTTCAATGTTCGTGATAGATCTCTTCAATAAATATTTTCTTCTCCTATGTGTTTGTACCACTTTCTAAATTATCTCCAAATTTTCTTAATATCGCATCAAATCTACTTTCAGAGGCTACACATTATAATATTAATAATCATACCATTGAATACAATATTTAAAGCTATAATATTCTATCGTTCTCTTGGAGTTCATTAAATGATTCTTCAATTCTCTTAAAAAATTATACACATATTTTTGTCCTATTTTTACTCAAATACCAAAGTTATAAGCCAAAGCTATTAAATTTTTGGCTTCTCCCCGTCCAGTTATTATGAAGAACAAAATATTAATCTCCTATAATTAATATCATAATTCCATTAACTTACTGTCAAATGTAATTCAGTACTGATCTAATCCTACGTTTTGAACTAACCTTTTACTACATTCTCTTGTGAGATTTTTCACTTATCACTAACATTCAGGTGCCAATACAGTTTGGTTGTTCCACACGTTTTATGTATTTGATAATACAGGCGTCGCTTTCATGGAACGCTGCAACCTTTTAACTGTAAATATTTTAAAAAATTCATCTATATTTTGTGAAAATTTACATTGGATTGTCAACTGTAATGCAATCTTGCCATCTCATAGGATTTAGACCTAACGCGGATTTTAACAAATTAAACTTTTGAATTATCAAATTAAAGTGCCCAACGCAACCCTCTTCTAACATGCACATTTAATACAAATGATAAGGTAGATTAATGTTTATGCTTAGATTGATCTTACTCAAGTTGAATGAATTCTGCATTAACCTGTGACGTACAATCATGGAGTTCTAGTTATCCATCAATTAAATTTGTGCGATTATTTCATCAAAAAAATTGTGATTCCCCTTGCCAGGTTGAGCTTTCTATTTTAATTCTCATGTTGTTCGGCTTTCATTTTCTTAACACATAAAGCCTATATTCAGCTGTGAATTATGAAATGGTTGTTCTGTATTCTATATTACCGCCTACAAGTGCTTATGACATGTTTAAAAACTTGAATATTTTTTAGTAAATAGGGAAAAGAAATGGTGTTGCCCAATTGAGGATAAACTTAGAGAAAGTCGGCTTCCCCGATTGACATCTAAATCGCAGGCCCAATTTGAAGCTCCAGTTAGAAAAATTTGGTTACTGCGATTTTGCCCATGTACAAAGAGGAAAGAGGGAGATCAAAAGAAGACATGGCAAGAAACTATAAGAAGTTCTTATTACTTAAACTTAAGATAAGAATTGGTTAACTGATAGGCGCAATGGAAAAAAGGATTCATGTAGCCGACCCACCTAGTGGGATTAAGGCTTGGTTGTTGTTGTTGTTTGTATGTTTTAGTAAATAGCTTCATTGTGCTCCAAGAGTGCATTTTTTTCTGTCATTATGTATATATCATGTGTTATTCTTGAGGTTGTCTATGAAAAAAACATTGTGTTTCTTGTTAGAACACGGGCCAATCATTCCCTCTGATTGTCCGGTGCTTTGCGTGCCCTATCAGGCAACTGCTGTCGTCACTTTCCAGAAAGCGCCTGAGTTCGGAGATTTAAAAGTCTGGAACAGTTGATCTACTGTGGAAGAGATGGGAAACTCAACCACTTCAAAAAGCGTCTGCCATTGACCAAAAAGAACGACTACTGAGGATGGATGCCAAAAAAGAACCAGTCCCTCAATAAAGAATGCGCTCAGCCTAACTTTGAGATTGTTCAACCCTTAATTATTACTATTGTCCTTAACTATTCAATAAAACAATTAGCTAATCAATTTTATTATATAATATAAATTAGCAAGTATAAATAGTGTGAATCGTTAATTTCCTTCATTTTTCTACACATCAAAGATCATGACATCTTTTTTCCAGATATTCTATTTCTATTTACCTAAAAACAATTGCTATTCTTTGTTCTCTTGTGCACTCTGACATAACACATCAATTCTCTTATGGAGCACGAATAGCTGTAACGGACGCTTTCTTCTCTTAAGAGATTTTTCGTTTCTATAGAATAAGCACGAGAAGCGCTCTTCTGCGGAGATTATCCTTTTCTCTTTGCAACAAGTATTATGTGAACCCAAAATTAAAAACTTTCACATTGGCTTCCTTCCGAATGTACAGCTAATCAAAAGGACACCAATTCGCTTTTGAGTGATAATTTGTTTTATACCTTCTTTCCCTACTTTTTGAATTCAGCTCTCTCTTCTATCTTTCGTTCTCGTCTCGAAGGCTCACTTCTTGCAAATCCTGGGACCGGCTTCGCGGTATCTAAAACCACTCAAGGCTAAGCACTCTGGGCGAACGCTTCGATCATAGCATCTTGAACTGTCACTAGAATTGAGAAGGATGATATTTTTGATCACCTCCAATTTTTAGTGTCTTAAATCATCTGCATTGTGTGAACAGCAAGTTTACTACAACTCCATGTAATGTTTTTATATTATTGTTCATCCCTTTCTTTGTGTTTCATATGAATTTCTGTCTTTCTTTTTTTTAAATGTAAACAAGATAAGTGTACAAGTTTAGAGAAAAACATATTCTGGTGTTGCTATCACATTTTTTCATATTCTTGAACGGTTGTACTTTCTCAGCTTATCTTGGCTTAACACAGTAATGTAGCCGAACCTCCAACATTTATTGAATTCTTTCATATGGTAGAATTCCAATTTGAGATGAGGGATTAAATTCTCTGATCTGATGATATACCAAAATTTATAGAATATAAAATGCTTTCAAGAGTTTTGGAGACCACGGTATTATTCATTCAAAAAACTTGTGTGGTACTCCTAATCAAAAAGGGTAGTCGAGAGAAGAATATGTTTGCTTAAGAATTGACAGAAAAACTATTGAAATTTGCCAAAATATGTTGGGAGAGCAGTCTTGACGGCTGCCTATTTTGATCATTCGTATTCCCTTAAGAATTTTAGGAGTTTCAAGGACTCCCCTTGAGTGTTTGAAAAAAGGAAACAACTTTACCATTGTTCCACCCAAAACTATAATTTGTATGTGTTTTCTTGAGAGACCATAAGGCCATAGTAGAAAGTTTGAATCCTTTCCATGTATTAAAAATGGTGTATTTGTTGGATACTCACTGACTAAAGAAGGATATATGTAATATTCAATTTTAATTTAAGTTTATATGATAAACTAGTTAAATATTGCATTGCAAGTTATTAATTAGAAGAAAAATTTACAGTTAAATTTTATAAATATAAATTAAATTTTTTGTGTTTCAATATTATTTGTTATAAAAATTTATTTTTTGTTTGTTAGGCATGGAGATGTAAATGATTGTTAATGCGATAAAAGTAGTAATGTGTTCATAAAAAAATTAAATATTTGTTTAAAAAAAAGAATTTATATAACAGTAGAAATATAAGGGGTCAAGAAAATAATAATTGAAATAAATAATTTTATGTCAATTTATTTTTTTAAGTTACACCTGAAAATATTATAGATAGTAAAGGTAGGATCTCTGTAATATTTATAAAATAATTTATCAAAAATAAAATATTAATTTTATATATATTGTAGTGCTATGATTATCATATTCCTCTTGTCTGGATGATATTATTTAGTTCACGACTTGTTCTTAAACTATGTGGATGATGAGATTGGATAATTAATTATGCAATGCTTTTAAGTTCAAGTTGGTTATACAATATGATAATTAATAATATTGAATTTTATAGCATATAATAGAGTAATAGTAATGAGATTATACGTGCATTTATGTGAAAAAAGAAGATATTTCGTTTCTCTTGCGCAATCATGACCACTGTGGTTGACTTGATGATGGATATTAGAGTGATGATTGATTACCAAGTAGTGTTTCTGGCTAATCGGGTGATGATGATCACCAAAGGTAATTTTATATGGGACTTGTTGTGAAGAGGATACCTTAATTTGGTTGCGACTGCATCGGTAGTAAAACCTGAC
>KZ451974.1:2968159-3011392 GCA_002786265.1 Apostasia shenzhenica | reverse complement strand
GATCCGAGGTTGTAACATAGTTGACGTTGAATCTAAGGGATCTACTGCTGGATAAATACCTTTAGCAGCTAATCCTCTTGATCAACTAGAAAGAGATTCTTTAACCAGAAAGAATTCAGTTCAGATGTAGGATACCTATCCAGAAGTTTTCGAAATTCCATCATACATGATGGAATCATCAAAGATTTGATCTTTTCTAACTCTGTCTGTAAACAGAATTAATTTAGTTTTATGTCAAGTAGATCTACTATAAAAGCTATTTATTTATTAAAACCTTTAATCGAGATATTTAGGGAAAGAAACAATATTTGCATTTGGTTGTCATTGATTTAGAAAAAAATTATGATAAAGTCCTAAAAAAAATGCTTTGGATAGTTTTGAAAAAGAAAAGATTTACACTGCTTATATTCAAATTATTTAGGACATATATAAAAAGTTTATTACTTGTGTTCGGATACAAGATGGTCTTACTAAGGACTTTGCTATTACAGTTAGATTACCTCAAAATTCAGCTTTAAATCTAAATCCCTTTGCATTGGTTATAGAGATTATGACTGGACACATAAAAAAAAGGGCATTAATGTATGCTTTTCGTAGATGATATTTTTGTTGTTGATCAAACTCTGAGACGGGGCTAAGATGAAACTCGAATTATAAAAACTATCTTAAAATCTAAAAGTTTTCATCTTAGTAGATAAAAAATTGAATATGTAGAGTATAAATTTAATCAAAATAGAAGTACTTATATTGGGGTGATGATAATTGTTGATTAAGTTATCAGAAAAAGCGAGCAGTTTAGACATCTTGCATCATTCATATAAAATAACGGTAAAATAAATTATGATCTTATTTGTAAAATTCTAGCAGGATGGATAAAATGGAGAAATGCATTTGATGTATTGTGTAATAGAAAATTTTTATTTAAACTTAAAGATAAATTTTGTAAAACAGTTGTAACGTCATCGATGTTAAATATTGCTCTAAAATGTCTAAACTTATAAATAAGAGATGTCACAAAAATAAGGATGTTAAGGTGGATGAGTTGGAATACGTAAAAAGGTAAGATAAAAAATGAATATATCCGTGAGAAGGTTGAAATAGTCATAATTGAGAATAAATAAAGGAAAAGTCGGCTTAGATAGTTTGAACATATATAATATCAGCCGATAGAAGCTTCAATAAGACAAATTTGATTATTAGATCTTCCCATATAAAATAAAGGAAAAAAGGCGAAAAAGACATATCAAGAAACTATATTTGATAGAGTGTAATAGAAACAATAAATTTATGTAGCCAACACAACCTAGTGTGATAAAGCTTTAGTTACTATTGTTGTACTAAAATACTCTAAAATAGCTAAAAAAAAGTTGTAAAATACCCTTAGAAAAAGTACAAAAATACCACTGGCAAATGTAATATTTTATATTTTAGGTAAGGAATGATTTTCTATAATTTATGGAATAGAGATTTCTCATGGAATAACTACTACGTCAAGTAAATGTGGGAATTGTTTTTCTGTAAGATTTAGGTCGGAATAGCTATTCAAGTCTGTCCAAGTAAGCTCAGTGTTAATATTAATCGAGTCTTTCTCATCTTTGACGTAAAACTTCTACTAGGAATACTTGGAGAAGAAAGATTCATAAAGCCATCAAACTAGTCAAGCTAAAGTTTTTTCATGATAATAATTTTATATTCATTATCCTATTTCATTTCCTGCCTATGTAATTTAGTTTGTACTAGAAGATGCATGGATTCTTTGGGGATTCTGCCTTTTTTTTCTCTTTAGCCATTTCTCTTTCTAATACTTTCTTGTAATTGCTCAGTGCCTGCCTACATCATTAAGTGCCACAACTGTGGTCATGGCACAGATCTGAGAGGGTGCCCCCAGTCTCCCTTAAGCATTGAAGGTACCTTTGTTACTGTCTTATGTTCTACTTCAACAACATTTCATCCTTAAAGTATTGGCATGGAGATGTATGGGTACTGTTTCCTTGCATAGCTTTTTGACGTTAGGGATGGCAATGGGTGTGTTTAATTTCCTTTGTAAGCTATATGTTAATCCCATTTCTTAAATTTGCAGCTGTTCAGATATTAAGCTATTTGATAACTTATCAAACTATTTCAATCCATGGCTTGCTTTTGGCATATTGAAGCAATTCAACTGAAGGCGTGATCTTATACAACTATTTGATGACATTTCGATGTAACTCAATCTATGGTTACATCAATCAATGGCTCGCTCTTTGACAACTACTCGCCACATATCAAAGTAATTAAATTGAAGCAAACACTTTTACAATATTCAATAATATATCAAAGTACTTCAATCGATGACTTGCTATTGACAATTATTTGCTACATATTAAAGTAAAAACACTCTTTTACAAGTATTTGGCCATAAGTTAAAAAGTTCAATCATTAATTACGATTAGACAACTATTTATAGTTGTAATTGATTCTCTACTGAAGAGAAACTCTTATTATGAATTTCCGTTATGGCGTCACAAGATTGAATCAGAATAATTGGGTCTCCGTTTCATAGTATTATATAATGCTTAAATGCTTCCTTCTTCAGGTAATGCTGAAAACTGCACGTCTCCTGAAGCAGTGCAGAAAGTCAGACAGCACATCATAGATCACATTGACTTGTGGCTCTCCCAATGTGATCATAATGGTAATCAAATTTACTAGCATTGCTTTCATCGTGATGTGATTAATATGCTTACTGACACAAAAATATGCTTATATTAAATACACAAATATTGTCAGAACTGGTATATTTTTGATAATTTTTTAATTACCTTTATGTAATTTCGCCCAAAATATCTATCATCAATAATGTTTCCTCAAAAGTTAGCTTATCTCTGTGTTTACATGAATGTTATGAAAATGCTGTTTACTTGTTTTGGTATCCTATGTTCTGCTCTCCATTACTTGTCTAGTTTATTTATGTTCTACTTATTTCATGTGGTACAGTAAATATGTGTAATGTGAATAAATATACCCCATTGGAGTTATGTTATGCAGTACACATTTTATTTTGATTTTTTACAATATATATATATATATGTATAATAAATACAAATTTTTTTTTTTTGGAAAGCTACATTTTTTCCACTGTGATTGTCTTGAACATGAAACACTACTTTCTATTTTATCGGATGATTTTTCATAAATCATGTATATTGGAATCTCAATTAGACCTTTATTATCTCTTCCTTTCTTTTATATTTTTCAAATATTTTTATAAAAAAACAGTTATAATTCAGTCTGTAAAATGTACTATGAGTAGATTTTCAACAAAATAGCATGGTTATTTTATTTGTCATAAAGATGCCCCCATTTTGTTGCCATTTACTTCCAGGTCCAGGTGGTGATGAGCCTGAATCTCGCCGGGCAGCTGTAAGCTTTGTATCTAATATCTAGGCCGGCTACTTATTGAGTGTATTAACTGCTGTGTTATTGAATATAAATGGTAATACCTTCCTCTAAATAAATGATGTAATTAATGAAATTCAAGAAATTTTAATACGTTTGTATGTATTTTTCTATGGCATGAAAATGGTTTTTTGGTATTTATCTTTTCCTGAAACAAATGAATAAGAGAATAGGATCAACACGTAGTTTTATATGGTATGGATCATTTTTTGTTTAGCATAGAAATTTTTTATTTTGTATAAATATTTTTCTTGATATAGATATTTTATATTAATATTAGGCATTTTCTGTTAGTTTAAATATTTGTTTGCTATATCTGATGCATATATTAAGCAAAGAATACTTGTACTGAGCAAAAAAAAAATATTTATATCGAGTAAAAAAATGTTTATTCCAAGCATTTTAACGGAATATTGACATCATTAAGGTCATTTTGTGAGGCCAACAAGCTCATATGGTGCCTTAGTATTAGGTATCAAATCATTTTTATGATAAACTGCTAGAACTCAATAAATTTTTTTCTCTCGACCTCTGTGGAGCAAGAGGCTCCTCAAATCATCCTTTTTGGAACATATATATTGGAAGTGTGGCTAAGGAGTTTAATAAACTGCACGATGGATATGGTTTTGATGAGATTAATAATAAGGGTAAAATTATTTTATGGTATATATTGATGATATTCTTGTCTTTTCTTCAAATTATATAGAACATCTTCAACATCTAGAGATAATAAAAAATTTACTTATGAAGCATAATATTATTTTATGAAGAACAAAATAGAATTATGTAAATAAAAAATTGAATATTTTAAAAAAATTATTGATCAAGGAGAAATAGCATTACAAGAATATTTAATTATTAAAATTAAAAAATTACCTAATACATTTGAAACTCTAAATCAATTATAAAGTTTTCTAAGAATATTAAACTATGGAAGAAAAGATTTACATAAACTAAATCAACACACTAGATATCAATAAAAAATAAAAAAAATAATATCAATAAATAACATAACAGAGATAAAAAAAAAGATAATATCTTGATGGAAAATCAACAACATAAAAATACAGAAGAAGAGATTATGTTTTTTAGATGGATGCCCTTCCATAATCCTGAGAGTCATTCAATTATAGAATCTACAGAAGCATATTATAGCACATCTGCAATACTTCCACTTATTACTACACTATTTTTCGCTATGATATTACTATTCTCATTTATTAAAGTAGATGTCCATTATACGATTAGTGCTCTGGTGAAATGACATCCACTGTGCCTTATTTTCCACTATCTTCAACCTAGCACTGCCTTATTTTTTAATCTGATTGCAGTGAAATATTATCTGGAAATACTGAAAATTCAATTTGAATATCTTTTAATAATTATGATAAGAATATTAAGAATTTAATTATTTTGATGGTATTTTTATTCTTGATTTGTTAAAATAAAAATTGTTTTCCCAAAAAATTATTTTTTTAGTTTTCTTCACAACTATTTTTTCGCTTTTTAAAGGCTGAAATATCATTAAAAGTTGTTTTGTCAAACGTAATTTTTAACTTTCAACTGTATACAAATAATATTTCTTTTCTACCAGAAATATTTCCCAAACGCAACCTAAAGATAAGCTCAGAGAAAGAGAATCACCTTAAATGATTTGAACATATAAATGGTAAATCGATAAAAGTTTTAATAAAAAAAATTAAATTATTAATTTTGTTAATGCAAAAAGAGGAAAAAAATAAAAGCCAAAAATGACATGACAAAAAATATAAGAAATAATCCTATATATTTAGATTTAAATGAGAATTTATTATGTAAATATACATATGAATATACTTGTACGATACATATATAAACTCACTCTCCTACAGTATAATCATAACTAAATTTTTATTCTACTAAGTGAGATTGGTTATATGAACTCTTTATTTTCATTTCACTCTATTAAATAATAAGTTTTTTTTATCTCAAGTATATAAGACTTTTTGATGGTTTCTTACCATATCTTATTTATTTTTTCTCTTTTATTTTAAATATATGCAAAATCTAATAACTCAACTCTCATTACTGGAGTTTTTATCTGCTTACAGCCTCAATTGAGGCAACCCCTACTTTTTTGCAGATATACTTATTTCTCATAGTACCTTTTTGTGTACACCTACTAATCTATTTTAATATCATCTTTATAATATTTATTTTATTTATTTATTTTTATTTTGTGAGCTACCATTTAATGCCACATAACCACTTCCTCTCCTACAATAGTGAGTAGAAAATTAAATTTATGTTATTTCAAGCACGTAAACATAATTTTTAGGCTTATTATTTAAATAATAATAATTTTAAAATAAGTTGAAGAGAAAGCTAAAGAAATTGATGGCTTCGGATTTAAAATTTAGTATTCTAAAAATAAGAATGAAATTGATATAATTCTGGATAAGATCTTAGAGGATCACATAGAAGAAGTCAAGAAAATAATGATAAAATTATAGTTTAAAAATTATAATCAATATAATAATTATTAATATTATAAGTATGTATTCTTCCCAAGTAAGTTTAGATGCATACATAAAGAAAAAAAATTGAAATGAATTGAAAAAGTTAATACAAGAGATATTCCAAGAGAAAATTATTTATTGAAAGAAATCTAAATGAACATGTTGAAAGTATTGTCTAACAGATGTTAAATTAATATATTAAAACGTTTAATAGTAAAAATTTAAACTATTATTTTTAACTTTACAAAGTAACACAGATTATCAATCAAATTATATAAGACTCATCTAATAATGACAGTAATAAATCAATATCTTAAAAATATAAATGATAGCGTAAATTTATTATTAATTACACTTTAGACATATAAATAAATTTTAAAAAAAAGTTCAACATTATCATAAAGATAATATAAATTAATAAAAATAATTAATTAGAAATATGCGATATGAGAAGTAGACCTGAACAATGGGCAGGATGGGTTTGGCTTGGATCAAGCTTCGGGCTTTGACTAAGTTAAATCGTGCTCGGGCTGGGCTTAGCCCCACTTACGGGCGAAAATAATTAATCAAACCCATTTTTAACTAACCCATCGAGCCACCCGCCCAATGCCCAGTTATACTTGCGCAACATCAATCAATGGGCCGAGGCCCGCCCGGCCCGACCTGCCTGGCCCGGGCGGCGAGTCGCACGTGCGACCATTCCACCGCGCAACACGTGTAATCTGGTGTAAGAAAAAGGCAAAAATGCCGGAAAATCTCCACCTCCTTTTTCACTTGTCGTCCTCGCCAGTTCTCCCCTCTGCGCAACTGAGGAAAACCCCGCTCTATCCGTGGGCAGCCTTCAGGGTTTCGGCGCAACCCTAGCCGTTGTTCCATGGAAGGCGGCGAGGATCAGCTCATCTTCTGCGGCGATGGTGACGACTTCCGCCATCAGATCGAGCAGCAGCAGCACGAGGTGTCGGCTTTTCAGGAGGGCCAGTTACCGTTGCAGTTACCGGCAATGGACGCTTCTTCGCATTGTGAAGATTCTAATGAGGAGGGAATGTTGGAGGGATCTCCCGAGACGAACGACCCTGGGCTTTCCTTCCCGACGTCCGGTCGTGGCGGCGGTGTAGCTTCTGCTTCTGTGCCAGGCCCGTCCCGTTCTGGAGGCGAAATAATGCAAGAAGTTTCAGAGAATATGGTAGTAGCGACAGTGGGCGATGCTGCGGAAATCGACGTGGAGGATACGGACCGGACTGCGATGGTGTTGGGGGATAGCGATGTCGCTTCGATGACGGTGGACGACGCCGCGAGTGTGCCAGCAAAGCGGAAACGTGGGCGACCGCCTAAGAATCCGGGGGAACGAACTGCGCCCGTGAAGAAGAAGGAACGCGACGATGTTTGTTTCGTTTGCTTCGACCGGACGAATCCGAATCTCGTGTTCTGCAACAGGAGGTTTTTTGGCTTCGATTAAGATCTAGCTTGTTTTCTTCTTTGTTCAAGCGTGCTGTTACTATTATTGTTATTATTTTCTTAGGGCTTGCTACAAAGCTTACCATCCTGCGTGCGTGAACCGTGAGGAGGCTTTCTTCCGTGGCAAGGGCAAATGGAACTGCGGTACTATTCCACTTTTGATCTCTTCCTTCTCGTATAAATTTGCCTAAGCATTTTCTTTGTTTTCCTTGTTTGTTTGTCCGATCTGATACATTTTTTGATTCATTTGCACTGTCTCTGATGGTGGTATACTTCTATCTTGAAGTTGTAAGTATTAAGTTAGATAAATATTATATGTTACTTTTAGCTCTGGTTGGAAGAAAAAAAAATGATTTGAAAAATTGTTGTAATTTTTTTTAGAAAAATGTGTATGATGTGAAATAAAGTGAATTATATTAAAAATTGTGTTGAATGTGAAATAAAATGGTTGCTTAATATTGAAATTTGTGTAAGATGAGATATAAAATAATTTTTAGAATTTTTAAAAAATAAATTTAAGATTTTGGCCATGGCTAAAATAGCCATGTTTTTTAACCTGTTGCCAAACAGGGGCTTATGTGTGAAAGGAAATGTCTGATCAATAATCTGCACTAGCTTGTATCTGATTTCGATGTGCTTGACAATATTCTGCAGTAACTTCATAGCAAGCAGTGGAGCTTCTCCTAGCCCAGCCCTGTGGGGAGGGAGCTTACTTGGAACCAGGGGATCCCGGGCTCAAAGGGCATTGTAGTGTTTGGGGAAGCAAGAAATGTTTCATAAAACATTCTAGTTGATGTATAATATGCTTACGATGATGTCAACCTAATTATTTTAGGAGTTTGGAGTTCATACAATTTTTTTGAACTGTCGATGAGGGTAACAAACATTTCATAGAGTGAAGTACAATGGACATTATTTAAGATAATTTTATAGTATTGGTGTATCAGAGATTCTTGTAGAAGTGAAAGAATAGATGTCTACATGGCTTCTTTACTAAAGAATAGAATCAATCATAGTATTTTTATCTGTTGTATTGTATGTTAGATCAGGATGGAACTTGGAAGTTTATTGCTTTATGCTTTTATTCTATTAGTCACACCTACTATCCTTTTCTGAGGTAAAAATGGGTTTTGAAAGAAGAGAAATCCACATTCAATCACCTTCAATTGCCACTTGTATTTGTCATCATTTTTTGCCTTTGTTTAATCCTTACAAATTGATTTGGATTTCTATTTTTGCAAACTCCAATAGTATATGTTAATTATATTAGTCTGCTTAATAAGAGTAGTAGCTTACCAACAACTTTTCTTGAACATTAATTTTCATATCTTTGTCTGATAGGTTGGCACATTTGTAGTATTTGCCAAAAGACTGCTTATCATATGTGCTACATGTGCACAACTTCCTATTGCAAAGTATGCATCAACCAAGAAAACAAATATGTATCTCTCAGAGGAACTCATGGATTCTGTCAGAGCTGCCATAATACTGTGAAATTGATAGAGGAAAACAAGCTTGCCTGTGTAGAGAAGGTTCGCTTTCTATCGAGGATCATATATATAAATTCATATAATATATATTCTCATATTTTGTACCCAAATATGTTTTTTTTTTATATTGGCCCATGTATTTATTGATGTTTATTATTTTCAAGCAACAAAATAAATAGCAACAACCTGTTCATCCCAAACTAGATGAGGTTGGCTACAGCTGCAAAAACAATAAAAGTATCTGTCATGCAAATAAAATTTGTATACATGTTAATACAATGGAGTACAGAAGAAATATTAAAAAGAAATCATCACGTCTCACAAGGTATGATGTTAAGTTCACGTTTTAGGTATTAACTTCAACTTGTACACTATTATGTGTAGGTGGCTAAATTAATTGTTTCTTTATAATTTGTTAATATGAAAGATATGATTTGTGGGGCAGACAGTTTCTTTCTGATTCCATCATCAGTATGCCGTACTTCTGCGATGTTTATGTGGAAATAATGGGGATATTGTGAACTGAAACCAACTGAAAAATGAATTTATTTGGTTTAGTTTAGTTTCCACCAATTTTGTATGAAAAAATTATTTTATTGAGGTTTGTGAATTGAGAAAATTGCATATTGTACTTTGTGATATATCAGACCTCTGAAGTGTTCAAAAATTTGTTCTTCTTGCCAGACATTTATCAGACCTCAGGGGATCTTCTGTAACCTGTATGAATTATACTTGGTTTTTAAAAAGATTTGTATTGTTGTGCTGTTATTACCTTTTTTGGGTTTCATGCAGGATGGAGTTAGCTTTGATGATACGGATAGTTTCACAGTATTGTTTAAAGCTTATTGGTTAGATCTGAAGGGAAAATTGTCAATGACATCTATAGAACTTAGTAATGCCAGACATCCATGCGCTGTCACTCAAAATGAGGAATCGTCTGATGAATTATATGACGCTAACAAGGATCAGGACATCAGTTCAGAAAGTTCATCAGGACATGAAGGCAACATTTCATTAAAGAAAAAACTGAGAAGGCCTTCGCAAGCTTTTACTGCTGGGGAGAGTCTTGCATGTGAAATTGATGGTGGAGTATCTATGTTTAAGGAAACTGAATGGGCTTCGAAAGAGCTCTTAGAGCTTGTGGCACACATGAGAAGTGGCGATCAATCTTTTATATCTCAGTTTGAAGTTCAGGCAATCCTACTTGAGTATATAAAGAAATATAATCTTCGAGACCCTCGTAGGAAAAGTCAGATTGTGTGCGACATGAGGCTTCGTAATCTGTTTGGGAAAGAACGAGTGGGCCATTTTGAAATGCTGAAGCTACTCGAGTTACATTTTGTTAAAAAAGAGGCCTCACAAGTAGTCGCAAGTGACAATCAAGTGGAATCTGTGAAATCTGATTATAAACATATTGATGCTTTTGAAGAAGGTGAAACAATTGCAAGACTAGGTTCTGAGAAGCAGCGTAAAAGCCATAAAAGAACTGAGAGGGAACAGCTGTCCAATCTTGATGATTATGCTGCAGTTGATGTTCATAATATCACTCAAATTTTCCTGCGTCGCAGTTTGGTAGAGGAATTACTTGATGATATTGAAACATTCAATGATAAAGTTGTTGGATCCTTTGTCAGAATAAGGATTCCAAATTCAGGTCAAAGACAAGATTTATATAGGCTTGTGCAAGTTGTTGGTAAATATTGTACTTCTCTGGTTATTGCCTATGAAGGTTGTTCTTGGTGCTGCTTTCAGTCATGACTCATGAACCTTTTGTGCAGGAATACAGGAAAGCACTAAACCTTATAAAGTTGGAAAGAAGACAACAGATCTTGTGCTGGAGATACTTAATTTGGACAAGAAAGAAACATCTACCATCGATAGTATATCTAATCAAGATTTCACTGAAGTGAGTTATTTAATTTGTTTAATTGTCGCTCTTTAGTTTTTAATTTTGAATGGCCTTATATGAACATTGTTGAAGACAAGGAAATGTTAAGAATTCAATTTGGTGTGGTTGCCAAATCGCAAGTGATTATGATTTCTTTCATGCTTGCATTCATCCATCTGTAAATTTGGAATGATAGTGGATTCCTTAGATTGGAACTATACTCATTGGTTTCTCCATTTATTATTTGTGACTAAGCTTTCCTTCTAATTAATTTTTTCATCTTTTATGCAAAGTGCAAACTATTCTTTGTTTTATAGATATGCTTATTTGGGTGTATGTAAATACTCTCGGTGTTATAGATGTTAGTAATATTATTGGTGTTTCAGATATCTCAAGTGTGCTGGCTCTGTTTGGTAATAAGAAAAAAAAAAAAGATTTGATTGGAATTTTTAGTCATTTTTGAAAAATGTGTATGATGTGAAATAAAGTAAGTTGGTTATATTAAAAATTGTGTAGGATATGAAATAAAGTTGATTGATTTATTGTGAATTGTGTTGGATGTGAAATAAAGTGATTGTTTAATGTTGGAATTTGTGTGAGATGAGATATAAAATAATTTTTTAATTTTTTTTAAAATAAATTTAAGATTTTGGCCATGGCTAATTTTAGCCATGATTTTTAGCCCATTGCCAAACAGGGCCTTAGGCCCAATTTGCTCATCTAAATTTCAGGATTTAATTGGGGTTTACTTTCAAATTTATATTTAGTAATAATTTCATTCAAGTAAATTTAAAATTGCACTATTAGGGCTCAATCAAACATTTTAGGTGACGTATAAGTTTAATTAAATTTGAATAATCAGATTGAAATGTTGAATCAGAGAAGAATTTACCTTAATCAGAAAACTCATGCCTCCAAATGTAATTTGGCCAATGAACTCGGGGATGAACAACGTAGATGTAGCCGGGGAAGTCAGGGTCGGATTTGATGGGATCGAGTGCTAGCATGTACCAAGAAATGGGAAAGAATGAGTGTCGGGGGTTATGATGTGAAATATGGGGTCGATGATGCTGTTACCTGTGGCAGCTGGAGGCATGCTGGACAGTAGAGCCGCTCTAGCCCTTTCCTATCCTGGATATTGACTTCACGCCATTGTGCTGTTGTTACCCTTCATAACATGATGTTTTGTCACCCATTGTTGTTGCTCCTCCACCTTTGGGTCTTTCCCAAAGCCGCATCATCACTGTTGGGCCTCTATTCTCTATGTAAAATTTTAATGAAACGTTTATAATCTATCAACTTGGGAAATACTAATTAGGAATAAAGTGTGGGGTCATGGAGAACTGTACATGTGCAATGCTAGCTTTAGCCCTTCCCTATTTGAAAACTAAACTAAAATATAATTTGACCAAAGAACATTGGGCTTGTTCTGGTGTGGCTTTATCGCTGAATTGTATAGCTAGAAGAACTATGCAAGTACAATTGGGAGCACATAAGTTGGCCACCCCCGATAAACCCAATCTTCACACCACATGACTTGGTCGCCTTCAACATCTAAAACGTTGCTTTTTTCAACAGTCACCTCTCTTTTTGTCAAGTCATGTACTCTTGCCTAGCTCGTCAGTCATAGTGAGTAGTCTGAAGATGGCCAAGTCATTTTCAAAGCGGATGCGGACTGTCTGGTCTAGGTTGGCTAGAAGGAGTTGACATAAAGTGTAGGTACACTGGAGGTGGATCCCATCTCATTCTTGCCTTGCCTCAACGTTCCCACTTTTAAATCTCCCGAACTCGCTACAAACCACATTTTGGCTTCCCTTCTGTTGAGAAGATACTACTATTTTATCACAGCACTTATGTAAATCTTGAAGGTCGAACTAATGCTATACTCTTCTGGTAAATAACTTGCGCCTTCGAGTCAATTTCTTTAAAATCTTGAATGAACTAACTCGATAAGTTTGCAATTTCTGAACTGTTTCAGAAGAACTGCTCAGATTGAACCCGAATCATCAAATAATTGCCTTCTAAAAATTCATACATTTGTTTATAGCAACTTACTAATTTTTCGTAAGTGTCATTGTTGGCACTTTCTTTTACCGATCTCTTACACATTTCCTTAGTTGTGCAAATGATTTGATGACTCAAAAATTCTAGCATCATTCGTAATGAAATGAAATCAATGGGAAATTTAATTTTACAATGATGTAGACCTTGAAGTGAAGAAAGGAAAGGAGTGGGATGAAGAGTAAGAAGAAGAGAAAGAATAGGGAGTAAGAAGTGAATAAATTTTATTTCATTCCACATGTTGCTTTTACATAGAATAGTAGGGATATTTATAATAAGTTTTCCAGCTCATAAACAAAAGAAATAATTTACTAAAAAGGAAACAACTAAATTCCAGAGAACCCAAACAAAATTTTATCTTAAGACACCATAAATACTCAATGGGAAATATAATAAAACAAAATTCTCATTATAATCAAATCATCAATTCAAGTTTTTGCTTTTTTGTGCTAGAAATATTTGAGCTTGAAATCATGAGAATCAAGAAGCGGATCTCCATCAATAAATTGTGTAATTTCTAAAGGACTCATACTTCTTGACCTATTAATATAATTACTATAAACAAACTCGGATTCTCTCACCAAACATTGAAATAGGTTCCCCAAACTCCTATTAACTACCTCTATTTAGTTATCAGTTTGTGGGTGAACGGCAATGGAAAAATTTTATTTTTGTGCCTAGAAGTTGTCATAGAGTTGTCTCACAATTGATAGAGGTAGTTAATAGGAGTTAAGCGAACTTGACATCTCAATTTGATACCATAGAAAAATCTAACCTCTGTAAAGATTAAACGAGCTATCTTAGAAGCGTAAAAAGGCTTAGAACAAGGTAGAAAGTATCTTAGAAAATTAATCAACCATGATGTAAATAAGTAACCATTTTAGGCAAATCTAGGACAGTCTATGCTACTTTCTTGCTAATGGTGGTCAGGAACGGGTAATAATGTATTAAATTTAGTATCTTGTTTTTGTTATTTTAAAACTTCATGGGTTTAACACTAAGCTATTACGTGACATCTTCCTTTAAGATTCGACCAATGAAATTGACTCTTTATGGTCTTTATCATTTTATTTTGATCAAAGAGACTGGCTAATCTGCTTGTGTGTAGCTCCCAGATGAGAAAGTCTCTATAGACGCACACAACAAATTGTTTACGATCATGGAAAAGAGTTATCCTGAATTAGCAACTTGCGTATTTCCTATACTGACTAGCTTGCATAATCGCATAAATGATCCTAAAGTAGGTACAGTCCTCATAGGCCTCTATCAATTAAATCCTACGGCTTCGATGCCCATAGCTTTTAGTTCAAAATATCCACAACCTGATTTTCGACATCAACTTTATGCTTTTACATAAAGGTATACTCTTTGTAGGAACTTCACCCATTTTGCGTGCCTAGATTTCAACTTTATGGGGAATTCAGATATCCTAGGTTGTTATGGTTATTGAATAATACGAACTCGTGAGGTTAGAAATAATGTCGTTGTTATCTCAAAGCCAACACAAACATAGAACTCTTTGTCAAAGGTAGAATACTTCTGTGTAGCGTCATTCAATTTTTCACTAAAGAAGGCAATGCAATGATTTTCTTTGGATAGAACACCACTATGTCTATAGTTAACGAATCACATGAGACCTCAAACACCTTCGAAAAATTTTGAAGTCTTAACATGGAGGCCTCAGTCTTCCTAGGCTAGATCTCATCGAAGGTAGATATTTAATATGGTTGATCTTTGAGAAGATAGTGGCTCCACTATCATATTTTTTATAGTGATTTTATTGATGGCACGATTATCCACTCACATCTTTTACGATTAGTATTTCTTTGGGTAGTAACGTAGGAACAACGTTGGGATACTCTCTCTAATGAACCCCTTTCAAAGTCAAGATGTCTCAAGTTCAAACCCTGGTGACCCTATTTATCTCTAATATAACAACAGCAGTAGCAGCAAACCAAGCTTTTATATCACTAGGTGGTGTCGATTATATGAACCCTTTATTTCTATTGCACTCTATTAAATAACAATTCATCATTTTTCTCTAGTATAAAATTTAAAAAAAAAATTATGTTGAATTCCACGTTGCAAAATAATAAGCTTACGTGTGAGAGGGCTAAAATATAAAAAAAATTCTAGGTCATAACCTACAAGTTTAAGCTTTCAGGTTAGACGACAACTAGATATTTAACACGGTTGATCTTTGAGAAGATTGTGGCTCCACTGTCATATTTTTGATAGTCTTGATAGCACGATTATCCATTCACATCTTCATGATTAGTATTTCATGTAGTAATATAGGAATAACGTCGGGATTAAGACTTTCTCTGATGAACTCCTTTTGGAGCAAGTTATCTACATACATCTCTTTTTAATGGGGTAAGTTTAGGACTGTAGCTCCATGTGGAAAATGCTCGAATGTTTCATATGGGGTAAATGATCAAGGATGTCATTTAGAATCTTGTCCAAAAATTCACCAACACAGGAGCTACCTATGGGGGAGGCTCAATCAAGGAATTATTCTTTACTTGGCTACAATATTCCAATCGTAGGCTTTCTTGTCCACTTATTTCTCAAACTTCCGTGCAATAATCAGAAAAGTTTTCTTCTTTGAGGTCCCTTTCTTTCTTACAAATTGCCTTAAAGGAAAACAAACTTTTATAGGTGCACATAGAGGAGTTGGATTGTTCATGAATAGTAACATCTGAATTAAATAACCATGGCACCCCAATCCTTATTCTGATATGAATTAAATTGGATAGGGACTTAGCATCATTGTTTAACCTCCAACGAAAGGACATTAATTCAGGATACCTTCTATAGGTTGGGGTGATCTTTGGGGTCAAGCCAACTCGGCACACAGTATCACTAGAAATCGCATTAACACAACCTTTACTACTGACCATGATCTTGCACACGTATCATGCTCTTAATGAATGCATGGAAGATGAAAGTTCTATGACATTTGCCGCTATCTTTAGGTTGGTGGGTCAGCACTGTCAATTGGGTTTCTTTGTGCATACTTCTTTATCAAGTCTCAATTAGCATGACGGCTTCTTTAGTTGTGACCAACCATCCTTGGTTCTTAAAGCATATTTCTTTCTTTTGTCAAAGTTGCTGATCAATTTGTATTCTTGAGTGCTTCTCTAGTTGTTGTATTAGCACTGTTGAAATATTTGAATTGAGTTCTATTTTTGATCATGATTGATTTTCCTTTTGGTTTCGTACTTGGTTTGTATGGAAAATATTTTCTATTAATGAACTTTGATTCTAGGAGGAATGTCAGCGGTTGAGGCAGAGCATAAAGTGTGGGCTTATTGATCGACTGAAAGTGGTAATATGTGTCACTAGTGCATAGTGTTCATTGTCCACAATAGTGATATTTGACTCGCTTTCATGGTATTTCACAATATCTTTGTACACTATTTCAGGGAGACATTCAGGAGAAAGCTAAGATTCTTCAAACTGTGAGAGTCAATGATGTAAGTGCTAGTATTGGCTCCTCTATAAATTAAATGGCTAAATTTTCATTATGTAAGATTTCTGATATCACTTTTGTATGCATTCCTATGCTCTTTCTTTTAACTTATTTTGCAGTTATTGGAACATGAAAAGTTGCGGATTAGCCATCTCCGTGATCGTGCAAGTGAAACTGGTCGCAGAAAGGAATATCCTTACCATGGCATTGTTTTCGACAAATACTACACTATCACTTCTTAAATCTAATCATAGAAAACTTAAAGGGAGAGTGTTGGATTGCATAGATTGATTATTTTGATTATTTGGATAATAGAAAAAAAAAAGAGTTTTGTGATTTTAGCATATAGAAAAGGAAGCTTAAGATGCTCCATTAAAGGAAAAGATGGAATAAGTGTGAAGTAGGCTAAATATGACTTAGTTATAGGTGGTGTAGAATGAACTTGATTAGATTAAGGCCTTGATTGGTTCGGGACTAAAAAACCACAAATTTTTTTTAGAATATTTTCATCAATATTTTATATTTATTTCACATCATACACAAATTTAATTATTAAAAATTAATTTTATGCTATATTTTACGCAATCTCAACCTTAAAACTACGCATGCTTCAATAAAAAAATTAATTTCATATCCTACGCATGCTTCAATAAAAAAATTAATTTCATATCCTACGCATGCTTCAATAAAAAAATTAACTCTATTTTGTATTTATCACAATCCTCAATAATAAAATAATTTTGTTTTACATTATAATGTTAAAATAATTCTCTTTATCTCAAAAAATTTTAAAATTTATTTAATGCATACTTCAACCAAACGAGGCCTAAAACCTCAAATACATGAATCTTGACTGATTAGCAGATAACAACTTAGAAATAAAGCTAGCATTGAATAGTGAAGATTGACAAATAATGATAACAATCATATAAGCTTATTTTGCTATTGTAATGCACTTTAGAGAAAGGCTATGGTACACGAGTGTAGTTGTACATTTTGTGCACGATGATGGTGCCATTACCCGATGGATGAAATAGTATTTCAATACAATATAAAGTTTAGAATACTACAACTAAAATTTGCAACTGTCGATCGTTTAATTATATTGTAATCTTCAGTCATATAATCGTATTAAATTGTCTTTAAATACAATTTTGGCCCTGTCTTCAATACATAGTGGTGGAATCGTATTCGAATATAAGTTTGGCGTTACACATAATGTATAGTGCCATAATCGTATTCAAATAGGATTTTAATAATCATATTCGAGTACAATATCAATAATAGTATTCAAATAAAAATATAATTTAGAATTTTAAATATATTATACCTTCCATACTTTTTTACCTGCCAATTGAACTCGAAATTATCTGAAATTTTGAGGCATCAATCATTGCAACATGATTCTAGAATGCTGAAAAGTAATTCATTTTTGTGTTAATTTGATATTTTATTGAGTAATAATGCATTGATAATTTATAGTATAGAATTTGAAATAGTTCAATTAAACTACTATATTAAAATATGATATAGTTAATATGTTTTTTAATATAGTAAAAAACTATTAGATCGATTCGATCTTCAGTTTGATCGAAACATTATAGTAGATTTCAAATATATAAATTATATTTAAAAATAATTATAACATATTATAATTCTCATGATTTTATTGACCTATTAATTAAACTCAAAATTGGCTGAAATTTTAAAACATATTGATCGTAACATGATTGAACAATGCCTATGAATAATATCGTTTTCAAGTTTGATGCTTATTTTATTAGGTAATAATGCATTAAAAAATAGAGTCAAATTAATATTAAAACAATTAAATTAAATTATCAAATTGTAATATGGTGTAGTTAACATGTTAAATATAATAAAAAAATATCAAGTTGATTTGGTATTAAGAAAGAAATGAGAGATTTCTGCTAGCAAATGATGCATAGGTATCTTGTAAGTGATGGAGAGAGAGAGAGCGTGGACGAGAAGTACAATAGCAAAGTGCAAAAAAAGTAAAAAAGACAAACTTAGATGGTTTAGAGAGATTTTTCTGCGTCCATCGGCCAAGCCAATCTACGTTCCATTATATGTTTTGAAATTTTCCTAAGGGGTGAGTATAAGTTATTTAGAGAAGAGAGAAGGATAGAATCTGGGAGAGATCCAGCCAAAGGGTGAGGTGAATCTTTTTTCGTTGGCTAAATCCTAATATTTATAGTAGTAGTGGGGAAACCAAAGGGTAAAAAGAACTTCCTCCCATTTCAGCTACATGGGATGAGCTAGAGCCTAGGACGACCTGAATCTCGCCACGTTGGACTGAGCGCAGCTGCTTCAGCGGAAGGACTGGCTCGGTAGTCCATGGCCTTAAAGAAGCAATTGGCGACCGGCCTATTGGCAATGTGGGCGTTCTTTTTCCATATGGTTGGTGTGGAGGCAGACAGGACCCCTCAACATCACCGCTTCTGCACACCAACTACTTAAAATAAGAAAAACTAGTGGGGGGAGGCACGCCGCGGAGAGGTTGTAGCAAACAGGTAGGCGGTCATACTATCCTGAGACAGCTAGTTGGGCCCCACAAGCACGAACGGTATGGAGCACGAACCATTATGCAAACATTTGTTGCTGATGGTTCTCATGGTGGGATGGAGCTTTTCGTGGTCCATTCATTGTAAGTCGACTGGCTTGGTTTGATGATGATCTGAATAATTGTAGATGCTGCCACATGGACAGACATGATTTTGAATTTTCCACTTAAACGTCAGTCCCCTTGATTGATGAGCGCAAACATTGATGTGTGCCAGGCAATCGATTAAAGATTGCACAACACGTGACTAAGGAGAAAGGTATATGAGGCGACATCTTCGCCGAACAGCTTTTCTCTTGTGTTCTTTTGTTTGCCAAGAGACTGCGAAGACAACTTGATTGAGCGACCGTCCTAGCATCGAAAAGGAATCTAGTGATGACGAAGTTCCTCTCCCAGTTCTAGAAGAATGGCGCGTTGCCTTCTGTCGTTGAACTGAAGTCGAAGGGGGGCTAAGACATGCATGCCTTCCTTACCAAAGGAAAAGTGCTGCAGACCTTGCCAACAATGACAGCTGTCGTGACACAAGAGTTGCTGCCACTTTTCGAGGATGTCGAAGCTACCGCGGCAATGCTACTAAGGTGGATGGCTCGCTGAGCCCGGCGACAATCAATTTAGAAGGCTATCTGCCTAAGGACTTGGCGAGCAAACTTGTTGAAGTGGATTAGGAGCGGCACGGCAGAGGATCTTCGATCTGGAGGTCCAAGGAGATGCGGCAGAGCTATCCACTAAGCTTACCAACCAAAGGGTTGAAACTTGCCAGGCAGAGCAGCTGAAAGTCGCTACAGAGTGGGCGGCCACAAAGGAATGTCATGCCAAGGCCTTGGCTGACTCCAACGCCTAAACCAACGACGTTTAGGCAAGGCCAACTCTCCAGATTTCAGCCAACGAGGAGTCTCTGAAGATGGAGGAATCACAAAAGCTGACCAAGGCGAAAGAGGCGGTGGAGAAGGAGACGGATGCCTGGCGATGCTCTGGGCCATATCTCAACTCCTCTAGAATGGCTGGGCTAATCATACTGCTAAGCTTTGGGCTGTCCATGTTGTCAAGATGGAGGCCATTCAAGGCGAGTTAGCGATGATGAAAGTGGAAACTAGAGCTGCCAAGGAGGAGGTAGAGACACTGAAGGTAGAGGTGGCCCAATTGAAGGAACAGTCCTTTTCAAAGTTCTCCCGGAGATCGTCAAGGCCTTGGAGGAGGTTACTACCGACTACATAGAGTCTGCCATACTTGAAATAAAAAATGGCGGACATTAGGTTAGAATGGGAGTCCCTAGCCATGGATCTCCTTGACCAGCAGCTTTCTGTAGTGGAAAGCCTAGGGAAGGTTGCCTGAATCAATTATTTGGGTTGTAAGTCCATCTACTTGGTGCCTAGTTTAGATCTTTCGAATGAGAGCTTTCCCGAGTTCTTTGTGATACTGGCAAGTGGGCTCATGAAAGATGAGGAGGAAAACTCGGGGGATCGAGGAACTAAGCCCGTAGAGTAAACATGATGTAATTTTTGCTTTTCTTACTTGCAACTTCTCTGTAAAATGAATGAAAAGAAGTTTTAATAAGTTATTTGTTTCACGCGAATGAATGCGTACAAGTAATGCACGTAATTGGGAATAAGGTTTGGCAAATGCAAGATGTTGATTTGAATAGCCTAGGGATTGGCCACACGAAATGCGTTTAGGGACAGTTTGCTAAATGATACCCCATGGACGGACGATATGGATAGGGTATACCAATCGCTAGGGCCATGTTAGGTAGGCAAGAGGTTAGATGCCTTAGTTATGAGGCTGATTTAGATGTTACGTCTTTCTCCGTAGTAGAACCTGGGGTGCCTTTTGCCTCTTGTTTCTATAGGGTTATTAAGATTGGCATCCCTCCATTGAAGTTGGAGGGAGGGGCGTAGGCAGGCCATATGGGCCTAGAGAGAAGTTTAGGTGTGTTAGCTGTGTGGTGAGTCCATCGAGGGGAGCACACCACGATGTAGGACATTGGAAACTTTCAGACATTGAGGTATGGGGCGTTAGCCGAAAGAATGTGCAGGTATGTAAGTGGTTGGTTGTGTAGGTTTCACCTCCATTGTTGTTGGACCGTCCCTCCGTCAAGAGTGCCTGTAAGTTGTTTGGAATCGTGTAACCTAGGCTAGAATGGTTTGTTCACCATATCACCCTTGGGCTGTCGGTTGCTTTTACTTCTGACTTGGTCCTGTCGAAGAGGAGTCAGTACGTGCTCCATAGTTACTCTCGTGCTGTAATGTTTTATAAGGTGAAGAGAAAAAGTTTATTAGAAGGTTTTCAATATGACATGAAACTGCAAAAGTAATATAAAATAATGAGTTTCTAGGAGTAGAATTTCTTTAAGTCGTTTTCATTCCAAGTGTGTGGATTGTGGAATGAGCGTTTCGCCCTGCTGCATCAGGTTGTAGGCATTAGGGCTGACAACTTCGCAGACAATGACTTGTCTTTTCTAATTGGGTTCCACCTTAGGCACACTAAGGCATGTGCCTGCCATCACGCATTGTTTGAGGACCATGTCACCAGGGAGGAGGTCTCGTCGGTTGATCTTTTTATTATAGCAACGTTCCATGCGACGCTTGTGCTTCAACTTCTTAAGGGCCACCCGTTGTTGACGGTCTTTCAGGAGGTCCAGGTCAAGGTGTTGCGATTCTCTACTGTCCTTAGTCCACTCCTCAAAGTTGCAGGAGCTATATGCGACTGCTACTTTCACTCGAAGACAATAGTACTCTAGTTCTAATAGGATGACAGTGGCTATACTGAACACCAAGAAGAGTGGAGCTTCCTGGGGCCATCGCTTCTTGGTTGCATCTACGTCTTCAAAATGTTCATGAGATTCTTATTAGTGGCTTTAGCTAGTCTATTGGTCTGTGGGTGCATATGAACATGAAACTGAGCTATATATTGTGTTTGTTGCAAAAGTCCCTTTGTGGGCAACGATGAAGGTTGTGTCATTATCCGTAATGATCGTATGGGGACTGCATAGCGACAAACGATATTGGCTCACAAAAACTTCACCTAGTGGAAAGTTGCATGAGTTAGTGAAATGATTTCTACCTATTTAGTGAAGTAGTCCACAACGAGTATAATCCTCCGATAGTTCTTGAGCTATTGGGTTAGAGGCAACCTACTGGCTGGTTGAGCTAGCTAGCATAGTGTTGACAATGGGGGAACTTTTAAATAATTTCCTTGGCGTCCTGGTGGATATTCGGCTAGAAGTAACATTGGTGAAGGATGCGGGTGACTAAGCTATGGTCGCATTCTTCGACATGGATTTTCTTCATCACCTCGACAACCTCCCTGGTCGGAGGCACTTAATGTAGGGCTGTGAGTAGAGGACCATTGGTATAGTACTCTATTGATCACGAGGTACATAGTGGACCAGAGTATGAGTTCTTTGGCCTCTCCTATTTCTTGGTTATACATCGTCTTTCAAATAGGAGATAATCTCGTGAATCCCATTTGGTGCAGCCTCCGTGCTGGTGGCTTTCAGTGTGTCGTAGCTAGAGTTGTTAAAGATGGAGTGTTGGTGAAAGTTCGGGCTCCCGTATCTAGCAAGGAAGTTCGCTCTCCTATTTTCCTCATAGGAGACATGAGACTCGTGAGTGATACAGAACTTTTTGAATCAAGCAATGCCTTCCTTCAGCTTGCGGAGGTACTTCTTCAAGGTCCAAAGGGCACTTTGACTTGATTTATAATGAGGAGAGTCATTGTAGGCCTATAACTACTCCATATCAGCACTTTTTGCAAACTCCAGGCTAGCGAATAGAGCTTTGTATTCGGCCTCGTAAACGTGAAGCAGAAATGAATGGAGTGGTGGAACTTCACTATAGCAGTATTGGTAAGGAGAATTGTTGCGCCTTGAGTGGTTGCACCGAAGGCACCGTCCACGTAGAAGGTCCATAAGGTATGCCTTTGTTCTCCATTGGGAAGTTGGAGAGGAGTTCGGCGATGAACTTTCCCACGTAGGTCCATAAGGCCTAGGCCTTGATGATGATTCATTGGGAGAAGTGGATGTCGAACTTTCCCATCTTTATAGACCATCGTAAGAGTTGTCTGGTGGTTTTCGGGCTGTAGGACTTGGTGAAGTGGTTTGTGCCACGTCTACAATGTGGGCTTGAAAGTAAGGCCTCAGGATCGTATGGCCGTGATCAGTGCTCGGACTAGTTTTTTCAGAATTGGATATCTAGTTTCGGGGTTGACCAGGACATGGCTGCACCATGGCTATGAAGAAGCGGTCAACATAGGACCGTAAACGTTTCTTCGGTCATTGAGTGACGTTGGAGAGGACCAAGTTGGAGTTTGTCACTGAAGTTCGACCAATGAAACTAGACAGGACTTCCCGTTTGAAGTGCCCGTAGGGCTGGATGTGATCGTGTGGGCATACCAGTCATTGGCCATCCCCTAAAAAAGTAGGCCATCAAGTATCAGAGTATGATCTCCTTTTTTTGGAGGAAACGAAAGGAGACTTCGAACAGTTCAATGTGCTCGCTAGGGTCTGTTGTTCGTCGAAGTCGAGGAGTAACGAAGAGCATGGGCAAGCTGCTGCCTAAGGTCCATGCTGTCACTGAGGTCGTTGAGGAAAGGGACATCCATCCCGGCCATGGGGCCCTTTTGTGGATGTACAAAGGGAAATCCTCAATGAAGCTGAAGTGATTGCCCAGCAAGTCCTCAGACACGGAGAGAGCATTTGAGAACTGGCAAGCGATGTCTCCCCTAAGCATGGGCCTTTGCACAGGGCAGCTACACTAGTGCATTTGAGGGACGCCACGCTTGTGGTTGCAAGAGTTGCACGCTGGTGACAATAGTCGGTAGGACCAGTATTGTTCTTGGTCGCAAAGGTTTGGTGAATGCTGACACTCCTTGGTCACAAAGGTTCGGTGAATGCTGACACTCCTGGTGGCGACGAAGATGGTCCTAAACCATAGGAGGGTATGGCCATCGCCTGGGTGAGTCTAGCCTACGGAGGGGATGTCAGTACCTCTCTTTTGAGGCATGACATTTGCGGCATCTAGTGGAGTACTTGATAAGGATCGGAGCTAGGGTCACCACCCCTGCCGCCATGGGCGACGGTGGTGAGAGCCTCTACCTACTTAGTGAAATTCGTTAAGAATGCACACTTCTTCATCTGCACATCATGGGATGCAAAGGAGGCTGCACTAGAGCAAATGCAAGTGCTGGAGTTGTAGGTTCCCTTTACGATAGCCTTCCCTCTTTAAGAATGCTTGGGGGGCTACTGGGAAGAGTGTTGTGGCTACGTGCTTCGCCAACCATGCTTGCAAGCCTCAATGCAAGCGCTAGAGATGTTAACGGAAAAAATGGGAGAGCCCTGCTAGCAGGCGGTGCGCAGGTATCTTGTAGGCGATGGAGAGAGGGAAGAGACTGTGGATGGGAAGGACAATAGCAAAGTTAAGGCTTTTAATTTCACTCGAAGATCGAAGATCACCCAAAAATTGAATTGAATTTTTGATTAAATTGAGCTCGACTCGATCCAAACGAGCTGATTAATGAGCTATTTATGACTTGAGAATTTTATCAATCTAGCTCAAAATCGAATCAATTAAAAAAATAAAGGTATTATTTATATATATTTATACATATAATTGGATTTAGTATGCTAGTTTTTTACAATCGTCTAATGTAAGTTTTCATTAGAATTTTCTCCATACTCTTTTAAAACTAAATGGTATAGTTTAAGCTGATTGAATAAACAAATACATTTATACATAAGATTTAGCCAAAAGATCAAAAATTAGATCGACTTTGGCTCGAATGGAGCTTGATTCGATAACAAATAGGCCAAACCTACCTTAGATCGATATTAGATTGAACTCTTTTCATTCATTCTTTGGTCGAATCAAGATCGAATAAAAAACATCAATTCAATCTTGAGCTAAGGTCAGATCGGCTCGAGATTGGATTTTAACAGCCCTAAGCAAAGTGCAGAAAAGTAAAGAAGACAAATTTAAGTGGTTTGTAGAGATGCTCTTACGTCCATTAGCTAAACCAGTCCAAGTTCCATTATATGCTTTGAAAATCCCCAAAGGGTGAGTACAAGGTGTTTAGAGAAGAGGAAGAGAGTCTAGGAGAGATCCAGCCAAAAGATGAGGAGAATCTTTTTCCATCGGTTAAGTCTCGGTATTTATAGTAGCTGTAGGAAGACTAAAGGAGAGGAAAAGCTTCCTCCCATCTCAGCTGCATGGGGTGAGTTGGAGCCTGGGACGTTCCGGATCTTTCCACGTCGATCTGGACGCAAGTGCTTTGGTGAAAATATTGGCTCGACAGTCCATGGCATTAGGGGAGCAGTTGGACGACTGACCCGTTGGAAAAGTGGGCAACCTTTCTCCGTATGGTCGACATGGACTTTCACCCAGAGGATGTAAACAGGACCTCTCCACATCGCCACTCTTATATGCCACCTACTTAAAATAGGGGAAACCAATGGGTGTAGGCACACTATGGAGAGGTTGTCGCAAACAAGTAGGGGATTGTATTGTTCTGCAACAACTGGCTGGGCCCCACAAGCATGGACCATTGTGCAAACTTTTGTTGTGGATGGTGCCCACAGGAGAACGGAGCTTTCTGTGGTCCGTTCACTGTGGGCCAACCAGCTTAGCTTGGCGATGATCTAAATGGTTGTAGCTACTGCCATGTAGACGATCAGGATGACTCTGAATTTCCCTCACAAGCATTTAATCTTCAGTTTAATGATAAATTTTTATCGAAAGAAATTATATTTTATATATTTTAAAAAAATAGTATTATAATTTTTTTATATACCAATTTAACGTAAAATTAACCAAAATTTTGAAGCATTAATCTTAACATAATCTAATAATACCTTGGAGTAATTTTGTTTTCGAGTTTAGTATTTTATTAGCTTATAATTCACTAATATTCCAAAATTTAAATAATCGTATTATTTTACGACCTCACAACTTTCCTCTACACCTACCGTAACCTCTATAAATAACATCAAGTGCGAGAAAATTTCTATGCACAACTCCATTAACACTGCTTTGTATGATTTCAACTCGAGAATACTTTACATTGAAATTGTATTTGAATACGATTTTGATGTTGCGCTTACAACTGAGAAGTTAATGGCAATCGATGGAAAAATTTACTATATGTGGGCCACAAGTCACGCGTCATCACCCGAATACGCCTGCATGCACAATAAAAGTACACGTGTATGTAAGAAATTTCCTCAATTTCTATTACGCTTCAGGAGTATTTCTCAAATGGATGTTTGTTATGAACCTGCTGCCATATGTGAATTGGTAATCAATTTTTAGCACGGCTATGCTTTTAGTCTCTCTGTGGTTAGTGATATGTGATGTTTACTTTTTAGCAAACTTGTATATAGCTATTTTTTTGTTGCCTTTTCTTGCTAATCATCTAGACTCCTAAATATAATAACAAAGCCTCAATCAACGTATGTATGGTCGGTTTCTCATCCCATACAGCTCTATGTAAAGAAACACTCCCTTGCGTGACTCAAGTTGGTTTTTCATCAAACCATCCCAAGTTATTTTTACCCTATCCATTCCTCTTCTAAACATTATGACTTGGATCCTGTCCCACATTTATATAGAGGGGTCTGTAACAAGCGATGATGGGCATGATCAAATCACCTTAAATGTCATCGCTCATCATATCTTCAATAGTTGTCACAACCTCGCTCTCTCTAATGCAATCATTTTTAATATGATCTTTTTTAGTATGATTGCTTATCCATCTCAGCATCCACAGCTGAACTACATTAAAGTTATAGATATTTTGCCACTTTATTCCCAGTATCACTTCCATATAACAGATTCGGCGACATGGGATGTTACTTTTCAACAAACTTTCCATATTGTTACGTTTTGTGCTGCATTTTTTGGTTGTTCATCTAGACTCATGTATAATTGATAAAAGTATTGCAATATTTTTTTTTAAGTCAAGAAGCATTGCAATATGATCGACTTTATATCATCATCAAATTTTCATGTGTTTAATGTGTATTTTTTTGTTACTTTTTGAATTAATATAGAGGGATGTCATCCACATATTTGTTTTGTACTCCCTATCATTTTTCTTAATTTCGTGATCATCATCTATTTAGGTTTGCTATATTCAAAAATATATCGTGGAGCTTCCCTTAAGCTACTGTTCTATGACAAGTTTCCTTGCTTGTTGCCAGACTCTCATAAGGTCATTTTACTGGCATCTTATATAAAATGCTTATTAAGAGTTCTAGTCTGGCAGCTGAGCATGACGTAGTGATCCTTAACTTCATATCACGCTTAGAGAATGTGTAGAAAAGTTGCAGATTCTCAACAATCCTGAGGAGCGCAGAAGAAGATTATGTGAAGTTCCTGAAATACATGCTGATCCAAAGATGAATCCAGAATACGAATCTTCTGAAGGAGAGGAATATGAAAGCAATGAAGGTGATGGATTCTTCAATATATCTTGCTTCAGCTTTGATATCCTGTCTGGGCCTATTTCCAGAATACTTTTTCTTGCATTAATTTGTTCATTCACTATTTTGGATTTTGATCTTTTGAAATATGAAAAAACTCAAATAAGAGGTCTTATTTATCATTCTGGCGTCGAGCTATTTTTCCGCAGGAACCCCCCTTCTTTATTTTTTTTGAAATAGGCTTTTTCTTTAGTGTTGGTTATAGTAATATTCCATGCGCTTCTGCAGATAACAATAGTAGGCCAACTGAATCTCTACATTTGAGGAAGCAAAGAGAGTTGATTCCACGTGGAAGGGCTGGTCGCAATTTAGGAAACAGCGGGAATGGCAAGCGCCGGAATCCAAATTCTCCCTGGGAACCTAACAGGCGAATTCAGGGTGAAGTTGGACAAGATAAATTCGACATGCTTAGCAGCTTTTCAGTCAGAGGGGCTAATGAAATTTCTGAGAATCAAAGCAAAGAGATGAACCAAATTCAGGGGAATTTCACTAGGCCTTGGGCTTCAAGTCAGGAAAATTATCCTTCAAAATCTTCAGGACATCCTTCCAGTTCTCTACCTGAATCCAACTCAGCAACTCCTGGAGGACCTTTGCCCTTGATTCCAAATGATTGTGACAAGATTTGGCACTACCAAGACCCATCAAATAATATCCAAGGACCATTTTCATTAATACAACTGCGGAAGTGGAACGCAACCGGATATTTTCCACCAGATTTAAGGATATGGAGAACATCCGAGAAGCAGGGAGATGCCTTGTTGTTGACTGATGTGTTGGGTGGAAATTACTCTAAGAACACACCACAGAACTTACCTCAGCAGAGAACCTGGACACAGAGCCACCAAAATGGAGGCAGTCTGAATGCCATTAAAAATACTGCTTTACCTGTCACTAGATTACCTTCAGAGTCACCTGTACAAACTTATGGTAATCCATATCGTACCCCATCCTACCCGAAAAAGGAAAACGTCGGAGGTGACTTTCGATGGAACCAAGATCATGATAATGGAAATATATGGAGTCCAACTAGACCCGAGGATAGATCATGCGTTCCTGTTGTGGTTGGTAGTTTGAGTGCTAATGAGCTAAATGATGGCTCTAACAGATACCAAGCCTTTGAAAGTGATTGTCCTAGTCCAACACCACGAATTTTGAGGAACGAGTCTTCCCACTTACACCATGGGGCCAAAGATTCAGGAGATAAGGCTCCTAGCAATGAAATGCAAAAGCTGGCCAATTCGAAAAGCAATCTTTCTGCAATTTCAGCTACATCTGCTGATAACATGTATCCTGCTTCAGGCACTGGACTTGCTCAAAGGGCAGAATTTCCATTGGTTCATAATAGCCTCATTCGGCCGTCGGGATACAGATTGGAGCACGATCAAGCTCAAAACCATAAACTAAACCTGTCACCTATCCATCAAGGGAACCTGCAGAATGCTGGTGGGTTTGATTCAGCTCTTCCATCTCCTACCCCCAGGAGCCATACATACCAAACTGGTTCGGTCTCTAAACAACCTGATTCTTCATCTCCAGCCTGCGGAGTTCCCTCTCAAACCCAGAAAGCATCGCCTAAAAAGGCAGAGGATACTGCTAACCCCTCTTGGGGTTGGGCCAAACCAGGATGGCCTAACTCAAGTCCTAACTTTAGTTGGGGGACACCTCAGGCTAATGCAAATCCAAATGCAGCCTGGGCAGCTCAACCACAGGGAAACAACTGGGAAGCAAACTTGAACTCAAACGCGAACATTCCAGGTTGGGGAAATGTCAGCTGGGGTATGGGCTTGAAGCCAAACACAATGGCCGCTGGCTGGGGAAGCATAAACCCAGGTGATGCTGTTGATAATAAAAGTAGAAACATGAGCTGGAGTTCATTAGATAGAGATAATAGCAGGCATGATGACTACGAAAGACGGAATGGTGGCAGGTATTCAGCAGGGTACAGGGGAAGAGATGGAGGCGGGAGTGATCCGCGAAATAATAGCAGGATTCGATCAGGCGGTAAAGGAGTGTGCAAGTTTTACGAGAGTGGTCACTGCAAGAAGGGGAATTCATGCAAGTATTTGCATGCTTAGTGAAAGATTAACAATGCTCTGAGCTAGTAATTTACTTTTCTTCTCTTCTCATTTTTGTACAGAATATGTACGTCTGGTGATATATGATTACCCGAAGGCTTTAGGTTATACGAAATGTATTACTATTGTGCAGCTAAATAGAGGGACAAACACGTTCAGTTTTAGCTATTTTTGTGTAGATTTGCTTAACTGTTTCAGTTTTATGAAGGTTATTATTTTGAACGAATTACATATGATGTTTACGCATAGTTACATTTTACTTTATATTGTTTAAAAACTTTAATTTAGGTGTCAAAAAATTTAAATAAAATAAAATAAAACCTACTAAATTTCTATATTTTTAAAATAAAATTTTGAGAATTTAAAAATAAAAAAATCAAAAGTGTAATTATGAATAAATAATAAGAATTTGTTAGTAATTTACTTTATTATTGTAGTTAATAAGATGGTAGCAGTACAAAGATATTGCAAATCATGTTGCATATCATAAGAAAGTCCCTCCTATTAACCCTTTTTCCTATGGACTGCTTCGAGATTTCTGAATAAAAAATAACACAAATTTATTTAATATCAACAGACATCAAGTAAAATACTCATTTATGCTCGTAAAATTTCTAAAAAACATTGAATTAAAATGAGATATATACATAAAACATTTTTGTCATATAAATTGCAAGGGAAATAACAATGACAGAAGCCCCAACAAATCCTTCTAGCAAACATCCTGCATTTTTGCAAAATTCGTACAAGATCCAGTATATGGTGTCATCTTCTACATTAAAAGTTACGCATATTTTAAAAAACTTCTGCGATTTTACTGGCCAGAACTCGATCCCTTCGCTCGATATAGCCATAAGGAAACCAGCCAGCTTTTCCTCTGCATTCACCTTCCGCCCATCCATTGTTTGAAACCTAACGGAGCTCATGAGAAATTACATTAATAAAAAAAAATTGAACCCAAAATGTTTTTAAAAAGAAAATCTTAAATAAGCAGAAAGGTCTGTAAAAATAGAAAATCTGTAGCCTGAGAAATGCAAATGAAATCATCACCAAGCTACTCTATGCAATTCATAAATACGTTTAACACCAACATTAAAGATTGCAGATTCGTTGAAAATTACCATAGGTTTAAAGAACAATGCAAGTCTACTGATTCAAATTTTGAACTTTCAGGTACCTTGAGATAAATTCACATTTACATTTAGATCTCAAGAGTTATACTAAATACTTCACGCACGTCCCTTCAGATGTTTTCCATCAATCCTTAAACAGAAAATTTAAAAATTAATTTTTTAAAATAATCTTTTAATTAAAAATTATTTAATACCCTCATCTATGTCTCTTTCTTTTTCTTTCTCCATCCCTCAGTCTTCTCTCAAGTTACTGGGACTGGAAACAATGATCAGATCGCAGAGGTTATAGAGAGGAGAGAGAGAGAGGAGAAGAACAATACCTCCTCTGCACAAGCCGCCTCCTCCACCCGAGAGAGAGAGAGAGAGAGAGACTTGCACCGCCCTCCTCCACTCAACCCAAGCAAGAAAGAGAGAAGAGACGGTAGAGAAAGAGGAGGGGGCTTGGATCTGTGTCCCCTCTTCTACTGATCTCAGCCTCAACAGAGTGAGTGAAGGAGAGGGGGGATGGATAGAATAGTCATTTAAGCAAAGTTAACAAAAAAACCAAATTGATATATTCAATGTAAATCAAGGACTCAAAATTTAAAAAATTTGAAAATATGGACCAATGTGATATCATGCTTTAACCTCAGGAATTTGGAGGTTATTTACCATAAAGAATATAATCAATCAAATTGGAATATGCGGTTCTTATAAGTCTGCAAGAAAGAGACATCAAGGGAATTTCCGGGGGCTCCAAAACTCACTTTAATACATCAGGAAAATAAAAATTAAATTACCAATTGAACTGTAATCAAACTGTCAGTGGTTTCATTTCACTTTAGGTGGATAAATTTTAGCAAATAAATCATAAAGCACACTAGCATCTACGGAAGAAATTTAATACCTTCCGTACCACCACATAGTCACCAACAGACAAGTTGAGTTCCACATCAGTTTCAGCCTGATATGCATGCATGACCTGCATAGTAAGGACATGAATACTGATACAAAACTAAACAAGAGGGCATTTACATACAGGAAATAGAAATCAGAGAAAATTACATATTATATCAATTTTTAAAAATTAAGATGAAAAGCTCACTGAGCTCCAAATCCTAAGCCCTAACCATAACCCAAGACAAAAAATCCTAAACTCTGTCCTAAATTACTTCAAAACCTGAACACTAAACCCTAAACTAGAAACACTACAACTAAAGTTTTAGTTTGGTTGATTAGTCATAATATAATCCACTTTAAGCTCAATTTAGTGAGACAAAAACTTCTGCTATGGAGTTGTGAATTATACACAATAGGGTAAGGTCCATAAGACTGCATTAGTAAATTATTTTGTAATTGTTTTTGCAAAATGACGTGTAAAATATAATTTTTTCAGATTTTCGTGTCCTGTAAATCTCTCAAAATAAATGTTATTTAAAAATGAGAAATCTTAAAGGAAATACTTCTGCCAAAAAGTATCCCATGGAATCAGTTGAACCATCCAGTAGATGAGAACTAAATACGCCATTAGCTTCTTCATAGGATGGAGGTGAAGCATGAATTTCAACAACCGGTGTTGCAGTTGGTGATGCATCAATCCGTTGGCGCTCTGCTACAATCTGTTGAAGCACAAGAAGCTAGGTCTATAAACAAGGCTAGGGCAAGAAAGCTAGTAGAGTGATCTAATTTGAAAAGTAGGGTGAATTACTTACATGCCACAAACTTCTAATTTGATTATGAATTACCGCTTCAAATCTACCTACTTATGCTTACGCTATTGATGATATATTCTATTAATCTTTAAGGGTAATTCCAACCAGTCCCCTAAGTTACACCCTTGATTCCCTACAGCTCAAAATTTAGTCCACATAGGTTCTTTTTAATGTATTCTAGAAAATTTGATTATTAAAATATTATTTTAAAAATACATATTTAAACATAAAAAATATGTTTAAACATTTTCAATTACAATTATAACTTCAACTTTTCCTTCCTCTTTATATTCTAGTCCACAATAGTAATTATTAATGCTTAAACATGAATTTTTTGTTTTTAAAATAACCTAATAGTCAAACTTAACAGAATTTGTCAAAATGGACTCACGTGAAAAGAATTTTTGAAGGAACTCACGTGAAAAGAATTTTTGAAGGAACTCAGATAGCATGTTTTCATTTATGTGAACCTATATTGAATGGAGGGTAACTTCAAAGGGTCCGGATGGAATTACCCTTAATCTTTATGTTAACTAGAGTTAACTACATTTAAATAACCCATATGAAGAAAAAGAGAGATTTTTGGGGTTGGGTTCCGTTGGTGCAGACCTTGCTTATGCAGTGAAGACTTTAAAGTGAGGTGTCCTAAGCTGGAGACAATGCAATTAACTTATAGAATTTTTCTGAATATTTTGATAGTGTACAACCACAGTAGCAAATCCATCTTATTAATCTTTTCAAAAAATTCCATTATATTAATGCATTTTTTGTGGCATTGTGCATAAATTAGTGGATTTCAACTTGAAGTTTGTGGCATACCCAAAAAGGATTACATTAACTATTATTAGAGTTCACAAAATTAACTTCTTAAAAAGGCATGGAAGAAATTACCTCTCCTTCTATTTGCTCAAGGATTTGTAGCACTCTTTGATGGTAAGTTCTCTCTGTTTCAATCTTCAATGCATAATATAAAAAACAAATATGAAAAATTTACACTTTAAATGTTAACTAACAAAGTAAAACAAATTCTTGCTAACCATACCATCGCAATAATCCGTTGTAAAGTCAACCTCTGCTGTTGAGCTTCCACAGCAGTCATTGCTGCAACAGCTTCTTTGCCCAAGACGGACATGTTTGATTTCAACTCTTCAAGCTTAGATTCAGCAGCTTCTAATTTTAAGTTGTTATCAACATTTCCGGGGGCTTCCCTAACTTTTTGCTGACGCCTTGAGACTTCAATGGCCTAATACGATTAAACTCCAAAGGCTAAGAACTGGAGGACTCGTAATGTTGTACCATAGAAACATATTCTTGTGCAAAGCTATGGTGGAACCTTAACAATAAACAATCATATGATAGATTATGCAGGTAATACCAAAAAAACTTACAATCCTCAAACAAAAAGAAGAGTGCTTTCATATAGCAAGCACACACTAGACCTTATCATCAAGAAACTCACATCCTCTGACAGCATTAGTCTTGCTAAATATATTAAGGTGCACCACTCAGAGACCCAAAATAATATTTTGCAAAATCAATTTGGGCTATTTAAGTAAATAGTACCTGAGCCTCAGCTTCTTGGCGCATTTTGTCATAGCGTTGAGCAAGATGTCGAGCATCCTCCAATGGAGCACCCATTACCATTGCCCTTAAAGGCTCCGCAACCTAAAGAACCGCATTACATAAAAGCATATGAATCAAATTCTTGAGAAAAATAAGAAAATCAATAAATAATATTAACAAAAGCATAAATTAGCAGGTTCAACTTGAGAAGTATGGAGCAAAAACTATATACAAATAAATTTTCTGAAGTTTCAAAAGGCTCCACAAATTATAACAAAGGCAGAGGGAATGATACTTCAACAATTAATGATCTCTTCCAAAACAAAAACCATTATCAGAAAATATAAACTAAGGTCAAAGACTTATCATCGAGTATTATGTAACAAAAGACCGGCGCACATAAAAGGAAAATTTTAACACAAATAGGCATATTTTATTGCATAATCTGAAAAAATACCCAAATAAAAAAATGAGTGTTGAAATGGATGTATTGTACCAATCGGAAAAATTAAAAATGATTACATTAGGAATAGTTGTAAGGGTACACTTAACACATTTTTTTTAATAGTAAACTTTACCGCTATTAGATTACAGAGAATAATAAATAGAATAAAAGAATTAAAAAGGGAATAATAAGAAAATACATATTTCTTCAAGATTAAAAATCCTCCAATTTTCATCTAGAAAACTGTATTGAAATTTAACTACTTGCATCATCATTAGCCTAAATAGAAATATCAATAAAGTTTGGAAATACCTATTCCAAAAAACGTTCAAAATAATTAGGATTATAAATCGAAACAAATGGAATTATAAAAAAAAGCTGAAATTATTCAATGATGAGTTCAAATGAAGGGTATAATGAGCCTTGGAGAAATCATGAAGGGAGAGCAAAGGCCAAAACTCCAAGAAAGAGGCAAAGACTAGATAGAAAATGACTTGTTAGGAGTAGGATTTACTAGAATATTTATGTAAGGATAAAGTAATAGATAACTTGTCTCATAAGTGATATGAGACAATACAATAAGTATTAAATCTGAAAATTAATTTAAATGATGAGTATTTTCAACGAAAAGTCAATATCACTTGAAACTTGATTAATATAAACTGATTAGTATTAATTAATAAAATAAAGCTTAAAAGTCAATTCCAAATGGTTTTGAATTTGAGCAAAACCGAATGGTTACGTAAACACTCTGGAAATGTGTCTGCACATGCGAACAATCCAGCTTGTTGGCTACAACTAAGTGTCGTAGAGTGTCCGGCTTTTAAAGTGGACTCTCCAATTAATATATGAAACGTACAATGGTCTTATAGGCGAATAGCACAAGTCTTGTAGGCGGACAATCCAACCTATATATGGCATCCTCAATAGCTAATTTTTGAACTAGGTGGAAAGTCTAGTTACCCAAGTGAACAATTCCTACTATTATCCAAAATTAAGAATTATAGTTGTTGGAAATTCCACAAAGGGAGATTTGTTTCTAGATCTTCCAACTATCTAATAAAAAATATGAAGACATCATTAGTCTATAAATCATCAGCCAAAATCAATCTTTAGTCTCTCTTAATGATTTACATTTGCAAGTCCCTCCTGCCTAAAATGTTTTTCACATGAGTTTATTTTAACAGATTCTGTTAAGTTATTATTTAAAAATTTTTAAATATTAAAAATTACTATTATAGATTAGAATGTAGAGAAAAAATAAAAGTTGAAATTGAAATAGCAATTTGAAATAACTAAACATATTTACAATACATAAATATATAATTTTAATTTTTAAAAATATAACTTAACAGTCAAATATAACAGAATTTATTAACAAGGACCCACATTGAATAAAGTTTGTGTGAGAAGGACCAAGATAGCACATTTTAGCTTTTGTGAATTTGTATGGAATCTGCGTTCTGTCCCAGGGACTCGAATAAAATTACCCCTTCAAAAAATCACAAAATTCAAACAACTCACCAAAGTAATTGAACCTCCTAGGGGACTTTGAATTTCAAACAATGATACAATCTATTGCGCGAAAGGAAGTGGTAGAGCCAAGATTTCACTACTTATACTCATAAACTCCACATTTGTACAGTGGCTTTGTAAAACAATTCTTGTATTTTTCCTTTCTTTCTTTTACCAAGGTCAACAGTGAGCCAATCCTAATCTTATAGGATTGTTGTTAGGATACTAATTTACCTTAAGGAGAGATCAAGGTGTTTACAGACAGAGAGAACATGTTGCATACACATTTTTGCCCTCATCCGTAAAGAAAAGATTGTAGAGGCATCTCTGCATTTATCTGTAAAAGAGTGATTGTAAAGGCTTCACCGCCTGCGTGTGCGAAGAAGGAATTAGTTTGTGTATCCCTAGAGGTAAGGAGCCCTAGGGGTTGGAGTAGGCATTAGTACCAAACCACCTAAAAACCATTGCATCTCTTTACTTTTTATGCTATACTTTATACTTTCATAGTTGTTTTATTGAAACAATTTTTTCATTTTGCACCCAATTAGCCACCTCCCTCCCCTGGGGTTGTACCTAGGATCAACAGTAATTAACCAATAACAAAATAACATCAAGCTTTCGCCTAATTTAGTCATGGAAAAGAAGAGCCAAAATGATAATACATAATTATAAATTACGAAATAATCAACTCTAAAAAAATTAGCAATTTATGGCACATTGTAAGAACCAAGCCAGGTAAAATTTTAAAGTGCAAGTAAAAAGGATGAACAATCAAACCTGGGTACCAAATGCTTTTAATAAGTTTCCACGTTCCTTTTCAATTTGAGAGCGGGCTCTTGCATAAGACAATGCAGCTTTTGACAATGTATTTCCACTAGTGCACGTGTTATCAACACCATACTTTCGACAATCTTCCGATAGCTTTGTACCTATACAGCATGCCTTTTAGTATAAGTAATCACAGGATATCAACAAGGAACAGCAGACATTGTATAAGATACCTATTTCAACCTGCTTGGATCCAGTAACAATATATCCTTCTACACCACGAACTAAATCACGTTGGAAATGCTGAAATAAAATGGTCAGACTTCATCAAAAATTCAATGACACATCAGTTACGACCAATTAGATTGCTGACCTTTGCAGCACGTGTGGAATTGAAAAGTTTTTCTAACTTTTGATGCTGCTGAAGCTCAAATTCATCAGTAACAACACCGTCAGAGCTTCCATAAAATTGCTTAAGGACAGCCTGAAGTAGAAAAATAAAAATGTCATACCCTTTAGCCCCACATGTAGGCCTACGTCGTGCATGTTGTAATAGATCGTGTCGCGCGTTCTATAATGGTGATGACGTGAATTAGGCAGCCTCAGAGTAGGTTAAGTGTGCAGAGAGGCAGGAAGATCAATACACGTGTTTGAATAAGTCCTACATGAAATAGGTGTTGGGGCATTCCCAGTGCTAGGGATAGGGAAGGGTAGCTGCCTGGCATCTCTAAAACAGTGGGTTAATGCCCAGGAATTGAGGGTACTAGGTTCCTCGGGCGCCCAAGGTTGCTGCCACTTGAATGGTATGGCTTTATCGGGCGTGTGCCCGAGCTTGAGGGAGGCAGCCCTGGATCCGAGTGGCTTGAACTGCAAGCTTGGCCTTACTAAGGTAGAGCTGACCAGCCAAAGTGCCACGTGGACGGCTGAGACTAAAGGGGGAGCCTTGAACTTCTTGGATTATCTCAATGCTAGTAAAGACTTCTTGGATTATCTCAATGCTAGTAAAGACTTCTTGGATTCATTTTCATTATTGTCTCATGATGCCGGTATGCTGTTATGGGACAGGGACAAGTTTGCTACTTCGGCCTACATAAAACTGAATGGGAAGGGCCGAGCAATGAAGAAATGGGTTTTGGCCGTAACAGATTCCATCAATGTCACTACAATATGCGATCAGCTTCTGTCCAGCATGGCGCTCCATGCTTCTAGAAACAAGAAATACGAATCGAACCAACACTTCTCACGGGGCAAGAGTAGAATCGCAAGCAAAAAGGCCATTTTCTAGATATCTCAAACAAACCCTAATGCGAAGAGCAATAAAAGATGGCCAAGCAAGAGGGACCGAAACCTGCTGCTGCTTGGCGACCTGCTCTCTAAGCCTCGTGGCCTGCTTCCTAATAGCATCCATTCTCAACCGCAGGCCGCGACGTCGGCTACTTCTCCTGCTGCTGCTGCTGCTGCTGCTGCCCCAGCAAGTCGGTGGCGGCGGCGGCGTCGTCGGGAAGCGGAGAAGCAGGTGATTGTGATTCGTTTGGTCGGAGCTCAGACAGGGAGAGCCGCAAGCGGAGCAGCGGTGGGAGAGAGAGCAGCGGTCGAGGCGAGAGAGAGATCGAGAGAGGGTCGAACGCTGAGATCTGAGGGAAGAAAGAGAATGGGGAGGTTTTCAAAAAAAAGCTAATTCCAAATCCAGGCCCACAATGGGCTTCAATGGGCTGGGCTTATGGGCTGGCCCAAACTCTAATGCATATATTTTTTTTGATTGAAGCCCATTTAACTTTGAAAGAACCTACAATATCTTAAAATACATTTTTTTTAAATCCTTATTAATTCCTTTAACATGCCTTAAAAAGGCAATATTTTTTCATCAAAAAAAATATTATTTTTTTCTTTTTATTTGGATGCAAACTTAAAAAGTCATTATTACTGCTTTCCAAAAAATTTGCATTATTACAAAAATAATAAGTAATTTCATTATTTGTTTTTAGAAAATTCACTCATTCCTTTGTGTTGCATTTTTTTTTTTTGAATAATCCAATGACTTGCGGAACTAAATCTTTTCAAACATCGAGATAAAAAATCACATGAAAATTTAAAATATTAAGAAAATACATATTCACGTGAAAAAGCCTAAAGCAAAAAAAAAAAGACATTTGAATAAGACAACTTATAAAAATTTTATTATAAAATAATGCTCGAGAAAGAGTTACATATTAGAAATGTATACATCATGTAATAAAATATGACTAAATTATGGCTTATTAGGTTTAAATTTTATCATGAAACAAGTTCTAAGATAAAAATATATGAATACAATAATAATCTAGTTTTTATTATATTAATTAAATCATTTATTTTTATTAACTGTATTAAATAATAGCTTCCCATTCAATTTTAAGTATGTAAATTTTTTCATTATAATTTTTTATTATATTATTTTTTTATATGAAAAATATTCAATAACTTAATTTTTATTATTAAAATTTTTATAGGTTTTATGACATATACATCAAAATTATCTAAGTCAATTTGTCTGAGCATATCTTAAATTGAGGCTATACTATAATTCTCAAAGACATACTTATTTTTTATCTATTTTTTTCATATATATAAGCTCATTCACTTTAGCACCACCAAAACTACAATAATATTTTTATTATATATCATATAACAAAATACAAGAGTAATTATTTCGAGCCCTTGAGGTAGATCCTTCATTTTACATAAGTCTGTAATAATAGAAATGTGTCAACTAAGTTTTTTATGCTAAAGATTTATTTGACCATGAACCTTTTTTCATGAATTTGTTAAGTTTGGATCGTTACGATTATTCTTATATTAAAAATAAACAAAATAAAAAACCTTACTCTAACACCCCTTAAGAGGCAGCCCGAACGGCGCCCTGCCTAAGAGCAGCCCAACGGCGGCCCCTCGCCTAAGAGAGACCAACGGCGGCCCCTCGCCTAAAGAGCTGCCCAACGGCAGCCAGCCCTCGCCTTAAGGAGCATGCCCAACGGCGGCCCCTCGCCTTAACAGCTGTCAACGGCGGCCCCTCGCCTAAGAGCAGCCGCAACGGCGGCCCCTCGCGCTAATAGTTGCTGATGGCAGAGCCAGATCACCCACCGGCGACTCGTTATAATCTACGGCCAGTCGGGCGTTAGATTATTGAATAATCTTATTACTTTGGTAATAGTTATCTTTAATTCTGCATTTATTTCGAGTTCTTAGAGTGTACATTATGTTTATTTCGGTGGGAAATGCCACTTTGTGTCATGTATTTATATATTATGGTCAGTCTGAGTCGTATGTATGGGGTTGGATCAAGATGGGTTCGAGAATTAGTTCGCTTAACAACTTTTGAATTCAAATAGGGCAAGCATGGGTCTTTTCATAAGGCAATTGGAGAAATGGGGACTTGGATGCAATTCACCTTAATAAATCACATCAGCCCTAATTTTGGATCGGGCTTCTCTTCTTGGCGCGCTGGTTCGCCCGCAACGCGCTCGGCGCGCTGGTTCGCCCGCAACGCACGCGACGCGCCTCCTCGCCGAGCCCGGTGGGGGCCGATCTTGGTTCGCGCTAGCTTCGCCGAGCCAAGCGTGGGCGCGACTGCTTCGCCGAGCCAGGTGGATGCCACGTCTGCTTCGCCGCGCCGAGTCCATCGCTCGGCCTTTTTCCATTTTCGCCCGGTCATGCCCACGTTCCAACAGATTTGCGAGCTTCTCGGCACGCAACCACGAGTCGCAGGCATCTTCGCGTTGGCCGGCAACTTTCCGCTTCTTCTTCTTCTTTCTATAAAAGGGATGGTGGATGATATCTTGAGGATGATGAATTTGATGAGTTTTCTACCTTGCTGAACTGAGCGAGATTTCTCACTTTCTCGGCGCAGGCGGCGTGTTTGGACCGGGAATGCAGAGGGCTGCAGGTTTCCCGTGGTTTTTTCCTGTCTTTGATTTTTCTGATTCCATTCAGTTGTTCTCTGTGATTTGAAACTTTTCTGCTTCTGATTGTTCATTCCAAATTGATTTGGACTCTGTTGCTTTGATTCTCTCCGGTCCTGAGTTGGGTTTGGCTTATAAATTCATATTGCTTGCTGTATGAATTTCATATTACTGTTGCTATTAAGCTCAGCTTATGGTTTGATCCTTCTGCAGCCAATCATTTAATTAATATCTATTTACAGCTTCTATGTTAATGCTATGAACTTGTTCTAAATCTCAATTTGATGGTGGCTGATAATTAGTGCAATGTATCTTTCAGGTTGAAACTTTGTTTTGATTCTCAAAAAATTAAGGAGTTAAGTTAATTTGGTGGTTTAATCTTACTAATTTGATAGTTTCATAATTTTCAATTGCTTAAATTTCGCTGAAGTTGCTTGGAGTATTTTAATTTTCTTAGAAAATTTACTAAAAGTTTATGTGATCCTGCAAATCTTGTTAAATAGAATAATTTGCTTATGTTTTGGTTAATCTCCTCAAATCGAACATCATATATTTTACATCGCATTATTACCTAGGCACGTGTCCTAATTTTGGTAGCGATAGGATCGCTTTAAAATCGATCCCCGCGTTGCATCAGCTTGGTATCAGAGCCTAGGTTCATCTTAGGTTCATTATAGGTTAGTGCTTAGGTTTGCATTTTGTTTATGTTCATTTAGTTTGGATTTTAGTTTGCATTTAGTCTGTCATGTCAACCCGTAGTGGCTTACATTTTCGGGATGATGAGATCGAGAATACCTCTCGTGATCTCATACTACAGCTTCAAGAACAAGTTAAAAATTTAACGAATGAAGTAGCATCCTTGAAAGTTAGTAAAGTCACTACCTCTGAAATACCACGTGTTACTGAAGAACACGTTGGGGCTTCACAAAACCATCCACCTCGGATGGTTGTCCCACCTCCTAGGGCAACACCAGAACCTGACCTTCTAGAGGATGATCTATTCTATGAGAGTGGTGATTATTATCATCCTCCTAGACGCCAGACTAGGCCCATAGGACCTCGAAGTTGGGCGTACCCCCTTCAAGGTGAAGGAGGTAGATTACAATATGGATACGACGCTCCTTATCGGGCTCGTAACCCATATCAAAGAGAGCCCCCGCGGATACCTGCTCCGCGACCACCATATCGCCAGGATCGTTATCCTGAGCCTAGACCTCGACGCTACGAGCGTGAGACTGGAGATGCCAGACGCCTAGAGCGCGACCCTGATGCCGACCTAACCCGTAGGGTTAAAGTTGACCCACCCACTTTTGATGGTCGACTTGACCCTAAAGTTTTCGCTGATTGGGTGATAGACATGGACCAGTTTTTCGACTGGCAGCCTATGTCTGACCTGAATAGAGTTCGATTTGCTAAGATGAAATTGGTAGGTCACGCTAAGACCTATTGGGTCAATCTAGAAAGACAAGGGTATAGGAATGGTCAGCCTACTGTCTCTTCGTGGGAGGAAATGAAAGAGCTTCTGAAGGCCAAATATCTCCCATACTCATTCCAAGATAGACTCATGGACGAGTTAGCTCATTTGAGGCAAGGTTCTTTGAGTGTCACTGATTACATGAGCCAGTTCGATGAATTGCTGGTTCGATGTGACCTCCAGGAAGATGAACGATATACCATTGCCCGATTTAGAGCTGGATTACGGGCTGATATAAAAAAAGAGATGTTGACTCGACAAGTCTACACTCTAGAAGAGGCTTTTCAGTGTGCTGTTGATATAGAACAGTACATGAAAGCCACGACGACGAGAAAGGTAGGAGCTAGCACCGGAGAATTCTCCAAAAAGCCCGGTCAAACTCCATTTGGGTTCAAAAGTGGTAGTACTGCTACTACTGCTGATAAGGGAAAGAAACTAATGTCTGGGAGCGTGTCTGCTTCCAAGCCTAACAGTATTACGTGTTTTGTTTGTGGCAAATCTGGACACTATATGAGTCAATGCCCACAACGAACACTATTTCTCAGTCACAGGACTGAAGCTGAGATTGAGGAAGAGACGGAGGATAGCGTCGAAGAAGATGACGTAGATCCTATGGAAGAGGTCGCTAGTGTAGTTGAGGAAGACATAGGGTCTTCTCAATTAGCAGTGATGAGGTGCATCATTGCCACACCTAAAGTCGACCCCAATTGGAGGCGCACCGCTATTTTCCACATGTATTTTAAATGTAGAGATATACATTGCAAGCTAATTATCGATAGTGGTAGTTGCATGAATGTTTTAGCAACGTCTGCCATTGTGCGAATGAATTTGAAGGCAGAATCTCACCCACAGCCTTATAAGGTCGCATGGGTTGACGAGACCATGATCCCTGTGACCCAGAGGTGTTTAGTTCCTATTCAGTTGGGAACATACTCTGAAAAGATCTGGTGTGATGTTCTGCCTATGAATATCGCTCATGTATTACTTGGTAGACCGTGGCTATATGATCGGGATGTAATTCACTATGGCCGATCGAACACCTACATATTCACCTTTAAGGGAAAGAAGGTGAAGCTGAACCCTGCAAAACCTAGGGAGCCTTTGAAATTAAAGGCGAAAGAATCATCTGCACCTTTAGAGCAAAAGAAATCTCTTCACATACTTAGCTCACATAAATTTGAGCAAGAAATTAAGAAGGAATCGATTTCATATGCCTTAGTGGTGCGTGAGAAAAACGAAATTCCCTCTGATGACTGCATTCCAGAGGAA
>KZ451974.1:2938095-2953519 GCA_002786265.1 Apostasia shenzhenica | reverse complement strand
CAAGCATATCACATCACACATAAAATTTAATATTAAAAATTAAATTTATTTCACATCTCTCACATATTCCAACATAATAACTAACTTTATATCACATCCCTCACATATCCCAACATAATAACTAACTTTATTTCACATCATTCACAACTTTCAATAAAAAAAATATCTCTATCTAAATTTAATTTTAACCTTCTTAAATTTAACCTTACAAACAAACACAATGGAAGCAGCCCGGGAATCGAATAACACCACCACAACTATGCTTCAAAAGGTGTGGACTCCCCTAAACATCCAACCATTAAACTAAATATTGATACAGGAGTGATAAAAGAGGAAGATTGGGAGCTGGGGTGGTTGCTATGACTAGGGGTGTGCATTCGGTTTGAGTGGTTGGTTTGGTGACTAAACCAAAAAAAAAAGATTGGATTCGATTTTAAATTTAATGAAACCAAACCAACCAAATTATATTATAAACTAAACCAAACCAACCAAATAAATATCGGTTCGGTTTGGTTTGGTTTGGTTAAAACCATATTTTTGGTCTGCAACCCTTTGATCTACAGCGCAAGTCGCGCAAGTCGCGCAACCCTAAATAATCTAAAACTTCTCGGTCGGTCAAATCAGCCTTCTTTCTCGCGAACTTATCTATGAGCGAACCCAAATCGGCAAATTTCCAACTGAACCGGCCCAATATAAATACGTGGGTTATTCGGTTAATTCGGTCGGTTTGGTTTCCAAACATGTGAAACCGAACTCAAACCAATTAACCAAAATATTCAAAATATCAAACCATCACCAAACCGCTAGATTCTAAACCAAACCAAACCGTTAAATTTAAACGGTTCGGTTCGGTTTTTCGGTTTAAACCATAGTTTGCACACCCCTAGCTATGACCTCTACGGGAGAAGTAATTGTATGTCTTTTAAGTAACATTCATGAGTCTCTTGAGCCAACACTCGCAGAATATTTAGCGGTCGAGCAAACATTTGTCTTAGCCGAGAAGATCAAAGCAAGCAACATTTGGATAGAGGATGACTCCTTGAAAACTATTAAGCTAATTCAAGACACTGGAGAAAGCCTTAGCCTGATAAATGAATGCATGAAATTGTTGAGTAATGGTGTTATCACTCACATTCGACAGAAAGATAATAAAGTAGCACACACGTTAGCCTGATACGTACTTTATATAGAGACTCAGAAAATATGGATTAAAAAAGTTATGTATTTTATTTAAATAATTATTAAAGAAAAAATACTTATGTGTAAAATAGACTCTCAGTTTAGTCCTATTTTCTTTTGAGTCTATTGTACTCGTCTAAATTATCGAGAAAAAAAGCCCATCATCGAGATCTCCACTTATGGGAATTTCCATTTTTTCTTTCTTTTTCTATTATAATTAAAAGACTGATAAATTTTTTTATATTTATTTATCTTGAAATCTGTGAATCAACGTAAGTCGTATACGTCATTACAACAGGTGTCCCAAATTTTCATTTGAAAAACGAATTAATTAATTTTTCTGCTGTTGTGGCTATTGATCGCGGAGCGACGAAGAACTGAGCTAGAACGACTCGATTTTGGCTTAAGATTGAATTGAAAATTTTTGAGTTGATCTCAATTTAATTCAGAGAATGAACAAGAAAAGTTCGATTCGAACTCGATTTGAGCTGGGTCTGGCTCATTTCAAGTTCGATGCAAGCCAAAATCGATCCGACTTTCGATTAATTTTCGATCTTTTATCTAAATATTATATATAAATATATTTATTCATTCAATCATCTTAAACTACGGCTATTCGCTTTGATCTAATAAAAAAATAAATTATAATAATATGATTTAAGTAATTATAGAGAAAATTTTAATAAAAGTTTAATGAAGCCTTCAAGCAAACTGCTAAAAAAAACTATAAAAGTCTAGCTACACAAATAAATATATATGTATAATATTTTTTATTTTATCGAGCTATCTCGATCGGATTCTATGCTGGTTCAAGAATGGATTGATAAATTTTTTGAGCCAAAAAACTAGCTCGTTAGTCAGCTTATTTAGATCGAATTGTCCTCGATTCGATTCAATTTTTGAGCGATATTCGATTTTCAAACGAAATTAACAGCCTTAACTAGAAACTCCCTCCGATTGGCTGTCTAAAGATTTTCAAGCTGCTAAAAAATTTAAGCTACTTTCAGCTGTTTAAGAGCTTTAGTCGAAGCTCAAAAATTGTTTTTAAGCCCGTTAAAATGTAAGGTGATTGAAAGATAGCTTAATATTTAAACTGCTTTAAACATTAAAAAAAAATTAAATTTAAGTAATTTATACTTATTAATATTTTAAAGCTGTTGTCGAATAAACTCTAAAGATTTGAGTTTGACATGAACTATATTGGGAGAAATTTGAATTCAATTTCCAATAATTGTTATTATATTAAAAATTTAGGGCAAATTATATTCAGTTATTTGAGTTTAACGCTTAACATTACGCAGGTCTACGTTTATTAAATTAAACATCGAGGTCCTTGAGTTTTAATGAATTATCAAATGGGTTCTTTTTTTTATTTTTTTATTATTAATATTTTTTAAAATTATCATTTTATCGCGCTCCTTTCTCTCTCCTCACGATCCTGCGCACGCACGCGGCTGCAGGAGGGTCCGGCGGCAATGCGGCGTGTCTGCCGGTGCACGCACGCAGGTAGCGCGGCGTGCCCACCGACGCGTGCGCAGGATCGTGAGGAGAGAGAGAGGAGCGGGGTAAAATAGTAATTTTAAAAAATATTTATAATAAAAAAATAGAAAAAAGACCCATTTGATATTTATTAAAACTCAGGGACCTCGATGTTAAATTTTAAAAACGTAAACCTGTGTGATATTAAGCGTTAAACTCAGGGAGCTGGATGTAATTTGCCCAAAATTTTATATTAAGTAAATTATACTGTATGTAATAGATTAAATTGTAAATTACTTTCAAGTTCTTGAATTTGGATACCTCTTATACTTAAATATTCACAAGGTTTCGCCTGAAAATGAAAATTTAGCAGTTGTTAAATAAAGAATATTACAAAAGGACTTAATTATAAAAAAGACAGAATTGATGAACCTCTACAAATATTTAACTTTTATTTAAATATAGGTCATTTTATAATTTAAAATTTGTCAAAAATATGATATATATATAGGTAATATTTAAATTTTTGACATATAAATAATTTTTAAAATTAAAAATTGTGCATATATAAGAAATTTATCTCAAATTATATTACGCGCACTTCTACTCTAATATTTTAGACGCAAATAAATACTGTTTATGCGTAATTATAAAAATAATTTTCATGAGATATTAAAAAAAAAAATAGTTTTTATCTTAAGATATAAATAATTAGTAAAATAAAATAAATTTTAAAATTAAATTTTATATAGTATTCAAGATATAGTTAATTTTATATAATTACATTTTTTATCATTTGATCCATAATTCTAAGTTTAACAAGCCCTTAATTACACATCAAATTTATTTTTTTTCTCTCTTGAAGCTTCTAAGCGAGTTTTATATGAAAAATAATTTAATTAAAAAATTTATATATTTTATTATCAAAAATAAAATGTTATATATATTATACTGAAATTTTATAAAAATTATATTTATAAATGCATATTAATTTACATAGATTTTGTGTTATTTAAAGTGATATTTATTTTATGTCAAAAAAAAAATTAAATATTAATTACATATTATTGTTTTTTATAAAAATTAAATTATAAATGGTAAAATGATTCTCTTGTCATATTTCAAAATAAAAAAGCAATCAACTCGTCGCCAATTCCTCCATGATCTTCACAACGCCATCCCAAATCTCCGGCGATCGGGGAAGGAGGAAAAGCGAAGCAACATAGAAGGGAGATCGAAGGGAAGAAGAAGAAGAAGACGAAGAAGACCCAAAATGAAGATACAGTGCGACGTCTGTGGCATCGAGCCGGCCGCCGTGCTCTGCTGCGCCGACGAGGCGGCGCTCTGCGCCCGCTGCGATAGTGACATTCACTCCGCCAATAAGCTCGCCGGAAAACACCCCCGTGTCTCTCTCCTCCACCCCTCCCCGCAACCCCTACCCCTTTGCGACAACTGCAAGGTCCGTTTTTTTCTCTCTTCTCGATCAAGTAATTAGAGCTGATTATACTGATCATGGAAAAAGACGACCGGTGCAGGAGAACAGAGGATTCATTTTCTGTATGGAGGACAGAGCCATACTCTGCACGGACTGCGACGTGCCAATCCATGGAGCTAACACCCAAACGGGCAAACACAGGAGATTCCTCCTCACCGGAATCAGAATCTCCTCCACGGCGATCTCTTCGCCGTCATCAAAGGCTGCGGCGGTCGAGGTCGGAGACGGAGTGGATGGGTTCGTTCCGGCGGGAGACAGCGAACACGCCGGAAGCAGCATATCGGACTACCTGACGAAGATGCTGCCCGGGTGGCGAGTCGATGACTTCTTGGCAGATGATGATCTGCCGGAGCCAGGACCGCCGCCGCCGGAGGCGACGGGCCCGGAAATAAGCTGCACGTCATGGGAAGTAGCAGGGCATCATTTGCCGATCTGTGTGCCGCTGTTCTCCCCGCTAATGTCGCAGGGCGAGGTGTTGCTTCCGGCGATGGGTTCTGTAGAGGGAAGCCGGAGCCGGCGGAGGGAAAGTGTGTCAATGGTTCCAGAGGTGGGTCAAATTCACCATGATCACAGTTGTAGCAAGAGGTCTAGAAGCTCCCTCTGGTTCTAGCTCATTCTCCATCCTCCTCCTCCTCCTCCTTCATCCTTCTTCTTGTTCTTTTTCCTCAGTTAGAAAGATTTCCTCATGCTGTTTCAAGTGGTTGTAATTGTGTTTTGGCTCCTAAAAAGAGTAATATTTGTAAAGGATGAACTTTTTGGAGATTGTCACAGGATTCTCTTAAGATTTTGATCTAATTTTTCAAACAGAAAGCTGTGATTTGTATCCCGTTAAGGATCAAAACCGGTCTCAAAAATACACACCAAAGACAGAGTCTACTGCGAGCTTCGTCGTCAGAGATCACACAACTGAGTTTATTAAAGCAGATGAGAGAGATGACTCATTACTTGTGTTGTACCTACAACGGAAGTAGTAGAAAACAAGGTTTTCAAAACCGGACCGAAGATCGAACCGGTCAATCGACCGGTTCATGGTTTTATCGGTTCAACCGGTTGAGCCGTGGTTCAACCGGATGACTTAATAATTACATCATAATTAAATATAAATTTTCTAAACGTGAGACTAATTTTTAAAATATGATAAGAAATATTTTGAAAAAAAATAATACAACTAATTTAAAAATTTACTACCACAAAAAATGTATAAAAAATTAAAAAAAAACAAAATGAATACAATTATTTTTTTTTTTGCCAATTTGTCATTTAAAATACTCTCTTTTATAATAATTCGAAATAAATTCATGAAAAAATTAATAAATCAGTTAAACATCTATTATATAAAAAATTATTATTCAAAATATAATATTAATATTAAAATATTAATGCTCAAATATCAATGTATAAAAATAAAATAAGAAACTCAAATAATAATTCCGGTTTGACCGGTTTGTTCGATTTGGCGGTTGGACCGGTTTTTACCGGTCCAACCCGGTTTTTAGCTGATTTCGGTTCTAATGTTAAACCAGACTGGACCTTGGGCCGGTTCCCGGTTGAACAGGTCGAACCGCCCGGTTCGGTCCGGTTTTGAAAACCCTGGTAGAAAACACTAGAAGCGTTGAGTGCCGAAGTAGCAACTATAGCAAAGCAGCAAATTGGAGTTTGGCTAGAAGTTGGCTCCATTGAGATCCTCCAATTTATCTAACAAAACCTCACCACTGAATACCTCAAGTTAGCAAATGTAATAACGAAGACTTGTTGAAGTATATGATAGAGATTATTTCTTTATTTCGATTTTGCAAACTCTCGCACATAGTACAGTTGATTATTTGACACACATTGCGACTTTAGGAGATTTTTATTGGGAAAAGAATATGCTCATTCCTATAGATTTTTGCAATATTTTTAATAGAAATGTGACTTGATGTACTGTTATACTTACTCGTAGTTTAATCTAAAGAGGAATGAGACTTGATGTACTTTTATACCAACTCTTAGTTTAATCTAAAGGCTTTGACCAACCTTAAAAACAAAAAAAGACAGTGAAAGCAAGAGGGAGAGAAATAGAAGGCACATGGAATTGAATGAAATACTGAGTTGAATTATATATATATATATATATATATATATATCGAAACAAATGAGATGAATGATCGATGCTACCAAACAACTGAACCTTCACCAAATTGCTTATTTATGTTTGAAATCAGGATTTTGATGAGTATTATCCGATATATAGTGATTATGTTTGTTTATTGTAGCTTATTATCTACTTTGATCTCACCCTAGTCTTTTTTTTTATTTTCAACTATTGATATCATAATTTCTCACGTCTCACTTGAAAATTATGATAATAGTATAGTTCGATCCTGAGGCTGTCTAGTTCTCAGGCAAACGTCTTCCCCACTGAGTTAGGAAAACGTCACCTTGCCCTAGTCCTTTTGATATAGAGGTTTAATAGCATGTAGGCAGTTTTAATTATAGGAATGCAATTACACGAAAACAACACAAAATCAAAGAAAATTATGAAAAATATTCTACCAGGTTGTCATATTTCCTAAAGTGTCAACTTTCAGACAAATTATATGGAAAAAAAACAAAAGGCATTGCTAGAAATTCAAAATAATTCTAAAAATAGTCTAAAACTTACCATGAAAAAGCTTGAAACTGGCCTAAATGGCCTTTTTTGGTTCAAAAAATTGCCTTTAGTAGCAAACCTACTAAACCATATTGTGGGCCCATCAAAAAATTTTCAGGAACATGTTTATCCTAATTCCTCACGTTTTTAGCTTCCCATGCTCGATTATAAGCTATATCTCTCATACGAGTTTTTATCTTTTGACGTATTGTGTGGAAGTTATTCAAAATCTTCTTAAACACCGAGATACTGAAAATGTGACGGTGGGATGCTCAATAGAGAATGAGATTGAAATTCAATTGACATTTTGATAGGCACCACTAGCCAAGTAATCTTGACTATCTTACGAAGATTGTCAACGTTACAATAAGAAAATAAAGCACAACGAACCGTTTCAGCCCAAGTTGATGCGGGAAACCCGACCACATTCATTACAATGATAAGCGAGTCACCTGAGGCTTAGATCATGCGAATCGTAATCTATGCCCTGCAAGCTTTGCTGGTTTGGATGGATAACATTGAAGGCGAACATGCGAGGAACCACATTCACCATTGACATTGTGCTGTCATACACAGAGGTGGGATCTTCTGCAACAAGATCATATTGTGGAATCTCCCCCTTCATGTGCTGTTTATAGATACAAATATATCATGCAAATGAAGAATTAGTCTTTGATTTTGTTTCTGTTGTAGTTCAGAGAGTAGAAGACAAAAGCAGTATACTGACCAGTTCATGCATTAGGGCCCAGTTTGCTTCCTTGGTGCTTTTAAGCTGCAATGTACCAATTCAGATTGATAATTTCTGATAATATTCACATTTCTAATATCTGAATACTTCTTTGATTAGCGCATTTTGTTATCGGGGGATTTACATAAAGACATGAAATTTTATCGAAATTATTGGTTTCACTCAAATACTTCATTCCATGTAGTATTAGACGTTTCACCCAAATTCACTCAAATTTACTGTTAATGAGAAACTCTAACCTTAAATATTGAGCATATATGTGTCTCGTTTAACAGGCAACATCGAAAATTCAGATCGAAAATAAGCTTAATCGAATATAAGATGCAGTGTCGAACATCTCGGCCCCTGAGATAAAAGTCAAATCGGTGGTTAGTGTTAGGCGCTTTTTGTTTTATTGAAATGCTAAAATGCCCGCTGTCAGTTAAGAATAAAATTGTTATTATGCTCTTTGAAATCAAGTTATAAATAGTGATTTAAATGAAAATTCGAGGGAGGATGTTACAACAAAACTATTACTCAGGCAATAGCGAAAGATTTCTGATCATTCTAATTATTCACACCCCAGCTCTGGTGACACAAGTCATAAACAAGTTTCTCATGTACTTAAATTGTGTTTTGGTAATATTTAAATATTGCTAAATTAAGTTAAGGATATATTACATATAACATAATCAAAATTTACTTTGACAAACTTGAAAGGGATGTAATTTTTGAATTGAATGCGAAATGTGTAATTTTCGAAGAATTTACGTGAAACGAGTAATTTCAGAAGAATTTTTTGTCGTGCATGTAAAAATCTCCCTTTGTTACCATCTACTATAATATTCTCAGCATGCATGTTTCAATTTGGTTTTCTTTTTGTTATGTTGCTACTCTGTAAATGGCCTAAAACTTTATTTGGCAGACTTGATGATATACAATGCTATTCAAGGAATTCAACCATCAAAAGCTATTTAGGCTCTTTGCCATTGCCTTCAAGAAACCAATGTTCATCATGAAATCTATTCTCCAAACATCATGCTCCAACATGAACATAACTTTAATTTATATAGATATACAAATTTAAAATGACAGTCTTTCAGTTTTTTAAACCAAGATTTCCTGGCATGAATTGAGGACAAGCACATACCTTTTTCTTGTAGGTGTCGGTTTGCGTAGTGATCACATGATACTGCTACCAAGCAAATAATTGAGATAATGTCAGCGACCGTTGATGGTAAAAGAAACCAGATAGTAAATGATGAACATGAGGCAAATGCATCAGGACATGAAATTTTCAATGAATTTCTTGTCATTAACATTTTTTGTGGTTTTATAGCATTCATAACAACTAATATATGTTACTTGATGATTGTGCATCCTATTGAAGTTGTGACGCCCATGGCCGAAGAGGGCGGGGAGTGATCGCCGGGTGATGTCCTAAGAGAAAGGAATCACTGAGGCAAAGTGCGGCTCCTGGCAAGCTTCTACGCCGAATAATGAGTGGTGAGAGGGGCGCAGGAATGAATCGTCCCACATCGGAAAGGGAGGGAGATCCTGAGCTGTATAAGTAGATAACGTGATCTCAAATAATTGAGGTGTCTTTTGGGGCAAAACCGGGAGGTTAGTAATGGAAAACTTCGTAGTTGAGCGTGCTTGGGCTGGAGTAGCACTGGGATGGGTGACCTCTTGGGAAGCACTCAAGCACGTAGTTTTCCTAAAGCCAAAGCGGACAATACCTCTATAATGAGATCACGGGATGTTACAGAAGTCCTCTATGAACCCATCAGAGAATCATTGAGGACGAAGCTTATATTTTTCTTCTTTCTTCTTCTTTTTCTTATATTGGTCATCTAACCAAACCTTCTTAAGTACTAGTGAAATTTTTTTCTCTAACTAATGTAGGGGAAGCTATTCCTGAACCACCTTACATTCTTGTGTGTTTTCTGGATGATTCTTGGCTCCTCTATGCTAGCATTCTGGACTAAAAACATTGCATGCCGCTAATTCTCAGAGCTCCTTCCCTCTCCATCAACACGAATATAAACTACCACCTCCCTAAAATTCTCTCTCTCCCACTTCTTCCTCCTTCCATGGTTCTATCTCAGCTTCCCCTTCAAGGAAATCAACCACTAATAGCTATTTAGATGTCGTATAGGCTGCGCAAATACAAACAATATCGACAACATTGGGCTGGGTAGCAACAGTATTTATCCAAGCATTAGATTGCAAATGTTAAATATTAATGCTATAAAAATTGCCAATTTCTTGCCAAACAAATATTTATATTCCAAATTGAAACACTAGAAACCAACATGAAAGATTTAAAGAGATTTAATCATGTTAAATGGTCTTATAATAGCTATGTATTGAAATTATAAAAGCATTGTTCCTTGTGAACCCATCTGAATCATAATTACAAAAAAAAACTTCTCTTGTCCATTCTAGTCAACATGTCTGAACCAAACCCCTATGGAACTTTGAATCATAAAAAAAGTTTGCGAGTACTTTATTGAATGCTGGAACTTTGAAGAAGTCTGACAAAAAGATACTTGAAAATATTGATCGAGTCTATAAGGATTAACCTGAGATCTAACAACATCAAAAGAAAAAGGGCCACAAACGAGTTTTAACCAAACTAGAAAGAGAAAGCAAACCAGTGTTTGGACAAACATGGGTTGAACAAGGGTTTGGCCATTTTAATGAGGAGCAATCTCGAGTATAGGAAACACCATCTACAATAGTATCTCGAGCAACCCTAATTTGAAAGACGCCAAACTTTGTAGAGATATATTTGGATTCCAAGATATTGCTAATTTGTCAATTCACTGAAAAAATATTTCCTGACTTTGAATTGAATAGTAACAAAAGTTCACTTAGAATTGAAAGGATATTTCTTCATACAAGGGAGTTCTCCATACTTTTGCGCTTCTTTATTGTACTTAAAATTTATAATAAAAAATTCCTAGATTTTTCGAGGACAAATTTCATGAACATAGTTAGCATTCTTCCTTGATCAAAAGCACTAAGGGTCAAACCAAGCCCATATACTATACAAAGTGGGGTGTTTGTGAATTGCATCTATAATGTTTATAATGAGTGTGGTACTTAGATAAAGTTTATTCCCCATAGACAATTCAACCCACCAATTGAAAAAAAAAATGGCTAAACTATTTGAAAGTCTTTTTATACATGCTAATGTAAAATTATGCCAAAAACTAACAGAGGATAAGAAAACATCATAGAGAAAGAGGCTCTAATGGGATAAGTCACATCTGCACAGATATGCGAAAAAAAAATGGTAATAGTAAAAGTAATATAATAATAATAATAACATTAATGATAATCATAATAATAATGTAAATCAGTACGAAGACCATATGTTAATATGAAAAAACCTTTGAGGAAAGGAGAAACTATGGAAGGGAGAAGAAGAAATCTAGTATATCATCCAATGGTTCAAGGGGAGGCCTAATGACTAGTGTTATGTTAATGTATAGCACACAAGAGAATAATAGCTAAACTTCTTCGATGAGAATGTTGCAGTGAGGGCAGTTGAAGCTTAAAAGTGAGGGCGACAGTCGATGGGAAAGAGAAGAATCAGTCGGAGAACCAAAAGTTGGAACTAATTGAACCTAGCTCCATTGTTTTCATGAGTATTTATGCCTTTAAAAGGCTGTTGCAGGCTATCTTTATGTCGTTATTGCTAGTTTTTAATAGGTAGTTATTGGTAGTAAGACACCACTTATTTACTGTAAGTGTTGCCTTAGAGAAATGCCTGTTGACCATTAGCATTACTAGAGATAAAGTTGTGACTAAAGAAAAGTTGATTGTCAATGAGAATTGTGATTGTCATACATTGAAAGGAGTTCGATTTGGAGGAGGTGGGTAGACGAAGCTTTTTGCATTTAGAGTGGCAAACATCTCTTTAACAATGGTGGTGGTGATGGCATTGCATGCCTGGGATGTTACGACAATTTGATGGAGCTTCAAAAGGGGATCTCGAAGGGTGCTTGAAAATTCTTTTGAAGTGTGTAGCATTTTTTAGAAATGTTAGCAAGTTCTTTTTCTATGTCTTTATTATCCTCATCTTCTCGGGAATCCAAGACACGGTGCTAGAGTCTTCTCCGTGGTATTTTTTCTACCACTCTTAGTGCTTCGTCAGCATCTTGGACCTCCTTTTGTTGGAGTCAAAACATTTGTCACTCTTTTAGAGACCATTAATATAACATTCTTGTAAAATTTAATTTAAATTTTTTATTTGTTTATTTTATTATAATAGAATTAATTTTATTCATGTGAAATTAATTATTTAAAATTAAATATATGGAATATCAAATACTTATTATGCGATTTAAAATTTAAAATAGCTGAAATTAATATTTAATTTAATTTAATCTATTTATTTAAAATTCAAATCTAATAGATTTAATTATCCACTAATTCCCATAACCATCCCCTTAAATTAAAGCTAGAAAAAAGTATGAAAAATACCCTAAGGGCCTGTTTGGCATGAGGATTAAAATCAGAACTAAAATGGTACTAATTTAAAAAACAACAATAATAATAATAAATAAAATTTTCTAATCATTCTACAGGAATTTTCATATAAAAAAATTATTTTATTTCACATCTTTAATAATTTTAAATGAAAATATTAACTTTATTTCACATCTTAGGCCAAAATACTAGAATTTAGTATTTTAGTTTAGGATGTGAAATAAAGTTGATATTTTTATTTAAAATTATTGAGTATGTGAAATAAAATAATATTTTTTATATTAGAATTAATGTAGAATGATTAGAAAAATTTATTTATTATTATTGTTATTGTTTTTTAAGTTAGTATCATTTTGGTCCCGTGCCAAACAGGGCCTCAGAATTAGTAATTAGGAGAAATCAATTTTCCTCTCTCTCAAACACCGATTCAAAATTTTCCCCCTTGTAACCGCCGGTTTAGAGAGAGGAAAGAGGGTGGGTCGCGTGCGAAAGGAAAAGAAGTCGGATCTCCCTAAAAAATCGATGATTCTTTATCTTCTTTTCGATTTACATGTTTTCTTATGCCTTTGATTAGATCTAGTGATTTTGGAGGTATTGCTCTTCGGATCTCAAGAAAACCTAAATTATGATGAATTCAAGATAGATTTCTCCTAATTTTGCTATTTTAAATTAAATATCTGAATATAAAAATTATTTTAAGGAAAGGTTGATTTTATATGTTAAATTAATGAATTAGCACTATGATATGTGTGTGTATCATTAGATTATTGGTCTCCATATTTTATTGTTATTAAATATTAAATTTGTTTAGAAATTCATGATTTCATGTTTATTTCAAAAATTTGATCACTGCTGGAATAATATGTATAAAAAAAACATCTTTTTGTTGTATCATTACGAATTCTTAATTTTTAAGCAATTAAATGATATTATTTAAAATTAACTTAAGTTTAAACAGTTAAATAATTTCCATAAATTATTCTAACTCAAAATTATATGTTTTCGTTTTGTAATTTCACTGTAAGTTGAATTCATGGCTTTGATATTTAATTTCCATGTTTCTAATATGCAAACCATCTAATGCCACCATGTTTACTATAGCACGAAGGATTAATAGCTTAATCATTTGATATATATATATATATATATATATATATCATGCTTTAGCTGTAATTTAATTTATTTCCATGATATTAGAATTTGCAATTGTTTTAAATTTAGAAAATTAACTAGGTTGAGAATTAAAAGAGTATGTTTGAATTGCAAAAATTTTGAATTTCACTATAGTTTGGGTTTGAATCTCATATGAACATTTCATATTACTTATGTGTTATTAGTTCTTAAAATTATGGTTAAAAATACTATAATAGGAGATTTATGACATGTGTCTGTGATTTCCTACAATAAATATAATTAATTGTTAGATTACATGATTAATGCTTATTATTGCACATATGATTCTTTATCTATGAACATGAAATATAAACCTAAAATTATTTTGTTTATAAGCATGATTAATAATGATATTATATAAGAGATTTGAGATTTGATTGTAATTTAGGGTAATTATTCCTCGAATGTGACACTCATTAAAAGAGTAAGTGTATAAGTTTACGTGAATAAATAAGTGTATGAACTTGCTATTATATTTGACAAAATTAATTAATATTTGAGCAAGTATATGGACTTGCCAATTCAATGAATAATATAATATTTTAAATGCGATAATGAATTAAAAATTAAATGTGATTTCTTTAGGATTGTGCATCTGCCTTAACTTGAGCATATGATATGATATTTGGCGCGATATCATCCATTGGCAATTTCTGACTATCATGGGGGGTGATGATCCCTAAAGTAGATACGTGTTTGCTGTAATTACGTGTCCACTAGAGGTCCTCATATGATATGCCTACAAACATCTATTCATGGAGATGATGATCTCCCAATATGTAAAAGTCAATTGAGGCATAGTATGAGAAATCACTGGTCCAAAAAATAAAATGAAATTAATTAAAAAAAATTGCTCGTTATTTATATTTATATTGATTCTGTTTATATGTAGATATTGTACTTACTATGTAAACTATGTCATGTTGTTTAATACTTACTGTTTACATTGTGTTATGCTATTTTCTTATCTTACATGTATACTCAATTAAAATTTGTGTTATACATATTTAATTATTTATTATTCTTATTACATCATGTTATCATGCTATTATCATTATTATTATTTAATATTTTTATTTAAAGGCTTGATTAGTGTATAATCTATGAGTCTGTTTTAATAGACTCCTGTCACTAACGTGACAGATACTGGAGCACTTGATTACGAGAATGAGAAGAATACCAATCAAGAAAAGAATTAATTTATTTCTTTATTTTTTTAGAGAGTGACTTATTTCCTTATGTAGTTAATGGTTCTACTTTATTTGCTTTAGTTGGATGTTTATTTCTATTTTACATTGTTGTAATGCGAACTCTTGTGGTAGCATCTGATCTATTTAATTTTCTTCTGTTGTTAATTTTATTTTCTTTCTCCTCTAACTTAAAAAAAAATGTGATGGCTAAGGTCATCACAATTACTAAATCTAATCATCAAGAATCATCAATGGTGTCTCTTATTTCTGCATTGGGTTATCGACATAGTTCTAAGGGGACTCATTTGACCACAAACTAATCTTTTGCAGTTCAAGGAAGCTGTAGGACCTTGGCTTGCTAGTAGCAAATCTGGTTATGAAATCCTTTGTGAACCGGGCAAAGGTGTGAATGGAGCTAACTGAAAAGCATGCACTTATAGGCTGTTGACGTAGGATGTGGGGGTCCCAGGAAACACCGAAGAGAGAGTTCCGGAAGACGGCGACGCGCAAAGAGAGGGTGAACCTGTTAATGGAGGCTCAGGGAGAAGATTCTGTCCAAGGCAACCAGAAAAGCACACAGAGATTTAAGGTGATTCAGGGAGAAAATCCTCTACGTCCACCGATTGGTCAGCGAAAAAGTTTCACTAAGTGGGAAAAATAACCCTAAGACAGGGCTTATACAGTGCTTTATTATGAAAAAGAAGAAGAAGAAGAAGAAGAAGAAGAAGAAGAAGAAGGAGAAGAAGGGAAGGAAGGGAAGGAACTCCTCAGTTGGGGTCCTGATACAATGAAGAAATCCTCCTTTCTCTCTACTAATCTCTTTTTTTCCTCTCCCCTGTCCTGCCTTTTGGGCTGGAACTGTTCAGCGGTTTTTATAGCCGTTGACGTGCGCAGTTCCACCCTGGTTTTCCGGAGGAAAAGTGATGGGTGAGCTCCGAGCGCCGCTTATCTGTCACTGGAGAGGTCCGCAGCTGTACGAGGAAGATGACATCCTTTAATGCTGATACTCTTATGGGGAAGAGCGTCTGTACGGAAATCGGCGGAGTTAG
>KZ451974.1:2865153-2928428 GCA_002786265.1 Apostasia shenzhenica | reverse complement strand
CTCTGTCATCCGGCGCCCGGACATAGGGTTCTCCCACCTGTATACTGCGGGCAACAGAGTTGGTTTTGCGCGTTCTCGCCACCATCCTTCCAGGTCTCAATGAAAGCACCAGAAGATGTTGACGTAGGATGTGGGGGTCCCAGGAAACACCGAAGAGAGAGAGAGTTCCGGAAGACGGCGGCGCGCAAAGAGAGGGTGAACCTGTTAATGGAGGCTCAGGGAGAAGATTCTGTCCAAGGCAACCAGAAAAGCACACAGAGATTTAAGGTGATTCAGGGAGGAAATCCCCTACGTCCACCGATCGGTCAGCGAAGAAGTTTCACTAAGTGGGAAAAATAACCCTAAGACAAGGCTTATACAGTGCTTTGTTATGAAAAAGAAGAAGAAGAAGAAGAAGAAGAAGAAGAAGAAGAAGAAGAAGAAGAAGAAGAAGAAGAAGGAGAAGAAGGGAAGGAAGGGAAGGAACTCCTCAGGTGGGGTCCTGATACAATGAAGAAATCCTCCTTTCTCTCTACTAATCTCTTTTTTTTCCTCTCCCCTGTCCTGCCTTTTGGGCTGGAACTGTTCAGCGTTTTTTATAGCCGTTGACGTGCGCAGTTCCACCCTGGTTTTCCGGAGAAAAAGTGATGGATGAGCTCTGAGCGCCGCTTGGCTGTCACTGGAGAGATTTGCAGCTGTACGAGGAAGATGACATCTTTTAATGCTGGTACTTTTATGGGGAAGAGCGTCTGTACGGAAATCGGCGGGGTTAGGTGAAGTTGATCGTGACAGGCGTTACCTCGTACCCTCGGGCCTGAGGTTATGAGGGATGATCCTGGAACGTCGTGGCCGATATTTGAGTGAATCCTCGCGCCCGAGGTTTGACCTGGGTCAATAGCCCTGCAAACTGGAAGCTGAGTCAGCAAATCAATCAATCAAGTACAGACCCGTCAGGCGCCACGCGTTCGGCCAGGATGCAGCGCAGGAACCACGTGTTAACATTTAATCAAAAATCCAAGACAAAACTTAGCTAAAATCTACTTTAACAAAACTATAATAGTGGGATTTTAAAAAAAAAATCTATAAAGTGGATAAAACTAGTTGGTACATTGGATAAATTCAATTTATATGATAAAAAATGCATGACAATAAAAAATATACTAATTTATTCATCCCACTATAGTTAACTTAATTATTCATTAAACCTATTTTTATGCACTCAAACAATATTTATTTACTACAATTTATATTCGATAATTTATATTTTACAATTAACTTACACTTGTATTTACATGCTTTACATTTTATATGTTAATAAATTTAAATTACATATATATTTATATTTGTACTAAGCACATATCATTATTACTTATTTCTTACAGGTGCTACTTTAAAACTACTCGCTTACTCTTGCTTAAAAATATTTTACTTAAACACTCTAGCTCAAAAATAATAAAAGTCTCACATAAATAGATAATTTTAAAAGTACTAAATTTTTTTAATTAATATCAATTACAATAGCATATTTATTTACTATTGAGTGGTGTTGGCTATATAAATCATTTATGTTCATTGTATTCTATCAAATAATAATTTTTTATTTAGCTTTAAATATATAAGATCATTCCTTATAATATCTTGTCACATCTTTTTTGCCTTTTTTTCCTCTTTTTATATAGATAAGGTCAAATAATCTAACTTTTCTTACTGAAGATTTAATCAGCTTATAATTTATATATTTAAACCATCTAAGATAATTTTTTCTGAGCTTATTTTTAATTGAGACTACTTTATTTTTTTTATGGATATACTTATTTCTCTTCTTGTGCTTTCACCTATACCTACTCATACCTTAATATTTTCATCTCTCTAGTACTTATCTTATTTATGAGTTTTTACTTTGTAAGATAGCATTCATCATGACATAGCATCACGACTTTTATAGTTGTTCTATAAAATTTATTTTTTGACCTTATTAGGTTCATAATTTTTTGGGCAACGAAAAAATATTTTATTTTTTAAATTTAATAGAAAAAATTATTTTAATATTGAGAAATATGTAATATACGAAATAAAGTTAGTTCTAATATTTGTATTTGTGTTAGATGTGAAATAAAGTTGATTTTATAATTAAAATTTATGTGGACCTAAAAAAAACTCGAACTAAACAAGACAAATCTGAGTGAAATTTTTATCACACAATATGTCAGATGCATTCACCCCTTTATCCATCATACTTGGTCTGTTAATAATATCATCTATTTCACTATTATTCTATATGATTGATTTAAAATATCTAAACTGCCCATTTTTTCTGATAACTTAATTATCAATCATAATTTCCTCACTGTAAGTCTACTTTTTTGACTAAATTTACACTTTATATATTTAATTTTTTATTTGCTAAGACAAAAACCTATGAATTCTAATGTATTTCTCGAAAAATCAAGTTTAATTAATTAAAATTTAAAATTTTTAATGCTTAATTCACCATTACTCTTGGGTGTACAAGCAGACCAACACAAATATAAACAACTACATGGATGATCAAACTAAATTGTCATGTAGTTGAGTTTCACACAAAGATTTGAGATAGAAATTAACTTAAATTATGAAAGTTCTAACACACATAGATAAGCAAAGAAAACTCGTACAACTTAGTTACTCAATTTTATAACAAATAAAGTAAATTCTCAAGTAGAGCAACTAGGGTATAAAACCCTTACGTTGTTGAGCATGATTAGTGAAAGAACACCTAAATTGAACCAGATTAAGCTAGAGTACACCGATTTAATGAAAAACTTTTCAACCACTACCTTTCTACTATGACATTAATTATTATGTAAGCTGGAAAAACAAAAAATGAAATAAAATTCTCAAAGGTGAAGAAGACGATGAATCAGCAATTATTTACCTTCCTCTGTCGCACAATCCTCAGCGACTCTTCTATACTTTGCTCAAGACCGCGCAGCTCCATCATCTCCAGGCCCTCAACATCCTCCCCTGTTCTCTGCCTGCCATTCAATATCAACAACTAAACAAAGCCACCTCCTCCAGTCGTCTCCTTCTTCGTCTTATTCTCTGTTTCTTTATATTTTTCTACAAAAAAGACTCGAACTTGATTACCTGATCTCCTTGCGAAGGCTTTGATTGACCTCCTTGAGCTGCTTCATAGTCTCCTGCATCCTCTGCACTCAACCAACGTCATATCACCTAATCAAAATCAAATCTTTTTGGATGAAAATGGAAAGGGAGAGAAACGACCGATCTTGCCTCGTACTGAGCGTTCCACAGATCGACACCGGTCGCATGCTGATACCTCTCAATAATCCCCTTTATGCTGCCCAATAACAGAGTTAGAAACAGAGTCGGAGAGAGAAAAGACATGGATTTGAAGTTGTAAATAGAATACTTGGTGGAGGGGCTGCAGTAGTCAGCGAGCTTGCCGGTGCTGGAGAACATGAGGAGGGAGACATGGGCGTCGCAGAGGACGGAGAGCTCCTTGGCCTTCTTCATTATCCCCAGCCGCCTCTTGGAATACGTCACTTGCCGGTTCGTCGGATTCTCTATTTTCTTTATCTCTATTCTCCCTCTTCCCATTCCCTCCTTCCCCAACCCCTTCGCCTTCCTTGTGCCGCAAGCAACTCTGTTTTTCTCTCTCCAGCTATCTCTTCCTCATAACTGATCGGTATAAATGGATGAAGGAGAAGACACTGAAAGACATACAGCGAGAGAGAGAGAGAGAGATAGATGGGGAAGTGGAAGGAAGGAGAAGTGGTGGGCAGCGGTGCCAGGAGAGCTGGAAGAGGAGGACGGGAGGGGAAGGAATTCCATTAACGGCGAAGGGAGCAAAAGCTAAAGTTTCTGAGAACGGCATAAGTTTCCGTGTTGATGAAACGATGGGAGGCAGCAATAACATGTGATGTTTTTTTTTGCTATTTGAAGTAACGGTCACTTTCTCTCTCCTCTGTTCCATGATTTGTTTTTAGCTCAACTTAAATTTCAATCATAAAAATTAATATTATTTTATATATAATATAAATATTAATATTTTTCATATTAATTTTAAATAAATTAAATTTTATTTTCATTAAATTTATAAAATAAAATATTTTTTTAATTTAATATTTAATCTTTAAATCAAACAAACCCTAATATTCAATAGCTCAACTTGAATTATGATTTTTTTTAGGCAAATTACACTCAAGTCCCTAAGGTAGACCTTCGTGCTCATTCAAATCCATAAAACCTTAAATATGTTCTCTAAATCTCTTAATTTGTGAATTTTGTTAATCTCGATCCTTCCATTATTTTAATCGACAAATAGAAGCAAAAAGACATAAATATCCTCATTGATATGACTTCATCTAAAATATTCTAATTTTACTTTTTCATCGCGATTCTGCATGGTTAACATTGATTCTAGAATTTCATCTTCGTTTGCAGTCGATTAAGTGAATGTGACATTTTGGTGGAAGTCTGACTGTAATTTATCATTTTTTAAAGAATTACTTTACAATATCCTAAATTTTAAACTTAATTTGAATTGATATGTAACAATAATATTACATAAACAAAAAAATTTGAAATTTATTTTTTAATTAAAATCTTTTTTAAAATTTTAATTACCTTCAATATTTAGAATTATTTATGAAAAATGTCTACCTTAATTTTTTTTTCTTCTTAACTGAAAATACAGTAGTATAGTTACACTCTGATACTTAATCAAATATTTTTGAATTAAGGTTTTTTTTTTTTTGAATTAAGGTTCTATATATTTGGAAATAGAAAAAATTAGCCTTGACTATTTTTGTCATAATAAAGTTTTTTTTATTTAAAAACAATTAAAATATAATTTTAAATTTATTCAACATAAAATTTAACATAAAAAATAAATTTTATTTTAAATTCTATAAAATTTTTAATACAATAATTTTTATTTTACAATATGATTAATCATCTTAATATCCCATTATTCATATATCTAAAAGATGTAAATTTGAGGAGGTGATAATATCAATTATTCATCTTTAAGCATAGACATGTGAAATGTTCATCTTTGACAATGACATAATATTTATACTTGTTATGTCTGGATCCGTGCCACCTAATCTGGAGCATATACGTGGAAGCTTACATGGCACTAGCGTCACAGGCGTTCAACGCTGAAGAGAGGAGGTAGTACGCCGAACAGCGGATGTCGAAGAAGCCACGTCGAACTGACTGGATACATGACGAGAACGGGGAAATCTACCACCTTAAGAGGTAGGATCCCCCCGCCCTCAGATTGTGTCGTCCATACATCGTACAGCAGAGGCCATAGCACGGCTACCTTGCTGAGCCATCCGTACACCGTACAACCGAAGCCATAGCACGGCTACGTTACAGGTAGTCATGGTCTGACACAAGAGGTAAAGTCTACACCGTTGAAGCGACTCCATAGAATAGACTTGAGTATAAAAACCTCATTGTAATTGAGAAGGGGGGTTCTTTTTTCTGTTCTTCTTCTTAAGTCTCCTACTTCTGAACCGCTTTTGTAATCTGACGAAAACTGAACTCTAGTGAAAACCTTGGAAGCCTCCTCGAAAGGAGCCGTGGTTTTTTCCGCTTAATCGGTTTTCTACGTAAAAAATCTTCTTGTTCTTCTGATTGTTTTTCGTCACAACAATACTTATAATGTATATATTTTTTAAAATGTTGTACATATGATATTCATCCCTCCTTTTAAGTCGATTTTTGATTTCGACTTGATTTCATCTCAGAATCAGCTTCGATCCGAAACTCAACCAAATGAAAAACGGAGGACTTATATGTAATAAAGATGAAAAACATATATAAAAACGTGTAATTTTACCAGCCTCGGAGGGAAGGTGAGGGAAACAAAGATGAAGTATTCTCTCTCCTATTGTGACCAATCATTTGCGCATGCTTTGTGGAGATTACACTGTACAATAAGTCAAGACTAGAGGCGGTAAAATGGGCCGGCGGGTCGGGTTCGGGTCGAATCCGAATAAAATCCGACCCGACCCGAATAGCCTCAACCCGAACTCAACTCATTTATTAAATGAGTTAAAATTTATGACCCGAACTCGACTCGATTAATAAATGGGTTGGATTGGTGGGTCGATCCGACCTGTTTACATAGTATTTTTTAATAAATACCCAGCTCGAACCCTACCCGATCCGTTTAATAAATGGGTTAAAATTCATGACCCATACTTGAAATTTATGGATCTAATTTGGGTCGGATTATATATTGTCACCCCTAGTCAAGACACGCTTAAAATGAAAACTTTTGATTACAACATAATTTTAATTTGAGTCAATTTATTAAAAAAAATGATAGAAGTCAATTTAAAATATTATAACCTACATTAAAATACTTTTCACTCTCTATGTTACTTTTTTATCACTATTTTTTTTATTAATATCTGGTAAAAATAGGTAATGACGTTATTAATAAGATCCAAGTAAGATGAGTAAAATAGAGAAATACTTCTAGTGTATTGTGCAATAGAAAAATTTCATTCAGACTAAAAAATAAATTTTATAAAACTGTAATAAGACCAGCAATAATATATGGTGTTGAATACTGGTCTGTAAAAAATATATATATAAATAAAATAAATGTTGCAGAAATTAGGATAAGGTAGATAAGTGTATATATACGAAAAGATAAAATGAGAAATAAGTATATTCGCGAGAAAGTTGGTGTTGCAGCAATTGAAGATAAACTCAGAGAAAGTCGGCTTAAATGGTTTTAACATATAAGACGTAGGCTGATTGAAGCTCAAGATAGAAAATTCGAGTTATTAGATTTTGCCTATGTACAAAGAGGAAGAGGAAAATCAAAGAAGATATGACAAAAAACTATAAGAAGTAATTTTACTCACTTAGATCTAAATACAGATTTGTTAATTGATAGAGAATAATAGAAAGGATTCATGTAGCTGACCCTACCTAGTGAAATTAAAACTTAGCTGTTGTTATTGTTATTGTTGTGCTCCAATGAGCCATAAGCAGTAACGTTGTCGAGGTGCGAAGATGGAGAAAGCAAAACGCAAGTAAAGTCTGTTGACGAACTTTTATAGAATGTGAAATAAATAGTTTGTGAATTTACCGTTAAGAATTTTTTTTTTTTTTTTTGAAAACTATAAGTAAAAAAATAATTTGAAATAGTTTTTGAATGAAGTGTTGTATAAATAAATCTCAAAAAATATATATATATGATACTTACTATTCATCCATAACATAAACATATTTGAAATATAAGAGAAAAAGAAGTATTTTGAATTTTATTACAGTTTAGTCCATTATTTTCAAAATCTTCAAAAACATTCATATATTTTGAAATTTTAAATATTTTAGTGGTAAAATTTTCTGACTACTGTGAGTTCTTGTTCATTAAATTCAGAATACTTGTTAAAATTATTCTTGTAAATAAATAAAATAAGTAGTAATTCTACATAGGTTCTGAGAGGTTTACTTACTTTATCACAAAAATTTATAGATATCAAAACATGTCATCTAGATCTACAAAAAATATTACACAGGATATCGTGGTCTCTTGGTGACAAAATCTGTTAGATATTTTAAAAATGATAAAAGTACTCTTAATCCATCAATTTTCAAAGTGTGCCACCACTATTTTCGGCATCGCCAGACTCGTACAAAACTATCGGATCGAGTAATCCACCACCGTGATAGCCGATCACCAGCAGTCGTCCGCCACTGCGCACGTGTTCTCCCACAAACTGGCCGAGCCGTGCCGCTATCTAGTTGCGCACAGCCTCGCACAGCCACGAAGGTAGGCAACAGTAACTGCTATGGCGACTGCCTACTCGGGAGGCCACGCATTCTGCCGCCTGTGCGCAACTGCCTACGTGCAACTTTTTGTGTGCGTGGCCACTAGTGCGGCCTATTGTGCGCAGTCGCCTGCAATCGATGCTGCGTCACAGCCACCTGGGTGCAGTCACCTGCGGGCCAAGCCGTGCACGCTGCTCGCAGTCATGAGGCGGCGGCCGCCTGCGTGTGAGGGCAGCTGCCTGTGCATGAGGCCGCACGCACCGACAGGTGTGCACAAGGCCACGAGCGCAGCCGCCTACATTTGAGGCTAACGACTGCCCGCACACGAGGCCGCACGCACGGTGCGCAGTGACAAAGGCGACGACACAAGATGAGATTTAGAGGTAAAACGGTAAATTAAAATATATTTATTTTAATTTTATTTTTTTAGTGAACAAATTAATGATACATTAAATGAAAAATATTATGTTAGACCTAATTGAAAGTTTTTTAAAAATAATTCAGACTTTAGTGAACTATATAGTAATTATTGCAGAGTTAGATTATATGTTTTGATGTTTACGTACTTTTATGATAAAATAAATAAATTTTAGAAGTCTAAATAGAATTACCTCAAAAAATAAACACATAATATCCCTGAAATGTGTGTGAATTACATTTTTTTTATTGTAAACATCAAAAACTTTTAGAAGGGGCCAAACTGCCCAAAAAGTACCACCAAAAAACTTATGAAAAGTAGTGGATCAAACTGTGACAAACAATAAAATGTATGACTAAAATGCCATTTACCATAAATTTTAAACAATTCACATTACCAAAGTTATTTTCCTATAATAATGTTACCAACATTATTTACAGTATACTACAGATAAACTCTTGTAATTATATTTTAATTCATATTTTTAAAAAAGTTTCACTTAAATTTTTAATATTTAAAATAAAACTTAAAAGTAAAGCAAAATTAAAATTTAATATTTTTTTATAATTTTAATTAGTAAGTAAAAAATTAAAAAAAATATTGATCAAAATATAATTATATTTAACGGAAAATAAATTTATATTTTCCTAAATTACTTTATTTTTATGCACGTGGAGTCACGTGTGTCCAGCTGATAATGTCGACAAGCATTTTGTGGTACTCAAATTTGATGTTTTCTAACTAAGATTTTTTTTATATATATATTTTATCATATTATTAATATATATATTTTTTTAAATAAATCTACTAATTAAGATAGTGAAATTCACATTTCTAAATTAACCTTGATGTTAACTATATTATTAATATATTAATTAAATACTATAAATAAATTAATTTATATAAATAATAATTTAAATATTTATGAATTTATATATTTTAATTTATTTATCCTATTTAAAATTTCCAATTAGGGTGTCAAATTTAAATCCACATGTCTATAATTTTTCATTGAAATAAAAAAATTAATGTATTTACAGTAAAAAAAAAAAATATATATTAGAATTTAAATATTAATGAATTTATGCATTTTAATTTACATATAATATTATAAAGTATATATATTATTTGAAAGGAGTTTTTACATAAAAGCTACTAAATAAATTCCAATTTACATACATGCCACAAAATAAAAAATTTTATTTAAGTTTTTATTTCATCACAAGATCCCAAAATTAAAAATAAGCTACAAATAAATAAACTTTTTTAAAGTGTCATCTGTATAAATAGAATAAGTTTGAGCATTAATTGTGTATATAAAAAAAACTTTTAAGAGGCATGAATGCAAATTAAAAATTTTTGATGAATGGCATGAATGTAAATTGCAAATTTTTGAATAATTGCATGAAAATTGAAAAAAATTTAAGAGATATTTATGTAAAAATCATATTTTAAATGAGCACCTATTTGTCATAATAAAGAATAAAAAGAAAACAAATAACTTGAATTTTAAGCCATTTAAAATGCACATACAAATAGAGAGAGAGAAATTTGAATATTTAATTTGTAATATTATTTTTACTCGTGCAAAAGAACTTTTTAAATCGAGGCCATGTTTGAATCAAATCAAACCAAATCAGATCAAGCCATTGTTACAATTCCAAACCTCTTATTGAACGGAGTTTGTCATCGCGCGAATGGAGTTTGTCATCTCGCTGCCCTCAAATCGCTTTCCCGATAGAATTTGCCTTCTTATTACCGTCAAATCCTGTCTCAATTAAACTTACCCTCTCGCTAATTCCAAACTTCTAATCCTTTGCCTTTTCGATATCTTTTAAAATCCGACACCCAACAAAGTTCACCCTCTAATCATTTTCAAACTCTTTTTTCGGCGAGATTTGCCTTCATGTGACCATCTAAACATTCATAGATACTTCTAAGGGAGCGTTTGATTCAATGTTATATTATGTTATCTAAAGAAAGCGATTGTTTGGTTTAATGATATCTATAAATAATCTTACATGAGATTATAAAATTATTAGTCAAAAGATGACATCTAGATTACATAACATAACACCAAAATAATAACGAACCAAACGCCCTCTAAATCTTTTCATCGTATTATTAAGAGCTCTTGGATTCTTCTGTCTCATACTCTAATTGTAGTCGTCTCCAATAAACAGCTAGCAATTGAGCCAATTATTGAGCTATCTAAATTAGCTCATATTAAGCTCAATAATCAATAATAAACTCATATTACTTTACACTTTAAAATGAATCGAGTTGAGGAGCTGAAACTTGATTGTGTATGTGTTCATGCTCGTCTAAATTTGATGTTCATGATCATTCAAAAACTAACCGTGTTTTTAAGCTTGGTTCGTTTACAAAAGAATGAGCACAATGAGTTTGTTAGCTAGCTAGCAATTGAGCCAATTATTGAGCTATCTAAATTAGCTCATATTAAGCTCAATAATCAATCTAGTTATATTGAATCATTCATGACAGTAAATAAGGTTTGTCTCTGTAGAATATGATATTAAATTTGAAGCCCCATTTATTTAGCCAGATGAAAATTATATTTAAAGGAGATTTACATCTGTCATTCTCAAAGATCCATTATTTTCAGACATCATCCCTAAAATTCATTATTTTCATACAGCACCCTCACATAACTTTAAAAGTGAAGTGCTACTTATAAATTTACCCCAAAATGAGTGAAGCTGCTTGGAAATAATGAATTTTATGTGTGCCGCTTAAAAATAATGAATTTTGAGAGTGTAGCCTGAAAATAATAGACTGAACTAGTTTATGAACACGAACACAATCAAGTTTCAGCTCAACTCGATTCATTTTAAAGTGTAAAGTAATATGAGTTTATTATTGATTATCGAGCTTAATATGAGCTAATTTAGATAGCTCAATAATTGGCTCAGTTGCTAGCCGACCAACAAGCTCATTGTACTCGTTTTCTTTTGTAAATGAATCAAGCTTAAAAAAACAGCTAGTTTATGAACACGAACACAATCAAGTTTCAGCTCAACTCGATTCATCTTAAAGTGCAAAGTAATATGAGTTTTAAGATGTGATATCATCATCTCCTAAAGAAGAACAATGACCTGCTCTACCCCACAAGCCTCATCACAAAGTGACAGAAAATCATGATGAAATGGAAGCAGAGCTTGCACAGAAATAGTAGCCATTATTACTTTCTTTCAGGCATAAATGATCCAACTCAGCCAATAAACAAATAAATATGCATCAAAAACATTCTCTTTCTGTAAAACTTTCTAACACTTACCTCAGAATGAACTGTTGTCATCTCAAGAGTTAGCACCTGTACTTAATGCCTACACAAATAAGATAATAAATTAGTTCTGATTTTACATCACAGAAGTATAAACCAAATAATAAATCTAGAACAAGAAGCATGTCAGAGAGAATGACTGGATTCTCTGTTAAACTTCAGGATATTGAAATGAACATACTGTACTTTGGCAATGTCTCAGAAAATGAATGAAAAACATGTATATTGACCAGTAGTAAAAGATGTGGTTGGAGCATCAAATGAGAGAAAAAAAAAAAATCTATTGACCTTGTGATTCATGCTTTCAGTGATTAAGCCCTCAGCCCTGGGACTAATCCAACCTCAAATATGGGGATAAATAAACCTTACCTTTAAATCATCCTTTATCTCCTTTCGAGTAGCAAATTTTTTAAACCCTTGAACATTGCAATTTCCACCGCCCCACTTTGATTCAAATGTGAGACCTCTGTGATACTCAAACAAGCTCCTTTCCCACTAGACGCATGTTTTCACATTTACGAAGAAATGACAAAACTATTTCAACCCGGGTTATTAATATGTTTGAATCATGTTTTTACTCAAAAACTTGCCTATAACACAAATTTTTATAAGATCTACAACAACCTGCCAAAACAAGCCTGTTCAAATAACCCAGAAACAAACAAACAAGTAATGATATTTTTTATTCATGCTAACAAGACAAACATCATGAATAAGATAAAAAGGAAAAATGACTATAATTATTTGTAATACATGATTGCATATTGCGTGCCATAATATTAATTCTAAGTTGGATTCATAAGCAAAGGCATTATAACCAATTTCTTTAGATGACAAAGGATTCGCGTCATATTTGTTCGATAAATTTTATGCTGGCTATCAATTATCTAACGCAACCCTCCGTATTTCTTATCCGAGACTTGAGACCTAGTAATAGCGCAGCAACCAGCTTTTTTTGATGAATTATAAAATAACAAGGTTAAAAAATGTTCAGGTATATTACATATTACGTATATAAGATAAACAAAAAGAAGTATATTGCTCAAGAAAAAGCAACTACTTCATTAGTATATATATTGCTGTAGTCATCCCTTATGAGAATGGAGGAGAATGTTAGATAAGCCAGTGAAGTTGAAAAAGGTTCTCGAAAGAGTCAACTTTGAAAGAGTCATTGAGGAGGTGACATGTTGGTTGATGAAGAGAGACGAAAATGCTTGTTGGAAATGTAAACTTTTTGGAAAAGTTTAAAACCCGATATAATGAATATTTTCATCAAAAGGCAAAAGGCCAAAGAAGCAGACCACTGAAGCACAAGGACTTGGAAAGGGACCACCTTAGAAGTAGCACAAGCATGCGAACTTGGCCATCATCAAGCCAAAACGACGCCAAGTCGTTGTTGAAGAGAAGAATGTGTGATGTTCCCAAATTGTGATCCACAAGAAGCAAAAAAAACCCACAGCCATCCTCAAGGCCCAGCAGTGAAGTTAAGTTAACCAAGTGGGTGAGACATTTTCATTGTGAACTTTTCTTTGCCATTTAGCTGTGGGTTTTTCTCCCAGAGCGAGTTTCCTACCGGAAAAATCTCCTTGTTTTTGTGTTTCTCACCTGTTACTTGAATCCGTGGGACCAAAATAGTGTCAGGCTTTTGGGTTTTCTTTTGGTGGAGAGTGGATTGCAGACAAAAGTGCCTAAGTTTCTCAAATAACAGATCTGAAGTTGAAAAATCTTTGTTCAACTTTCAAGGAAGAAATTGCAGTTTCTTCAACTTCAACAATTAGGCGAGCATAGAAAAGCGCTTCATTAAAGAAGTCGTTTTTCATAGACTCGCTTTGAGTTTTAGAATATGATATATTTGAAAAACACATCAACACCTAGAAGACTATCAGTCATTTTCAGATTGCACGTGCAGAAAAATTACACATTGCAATCAATAAAGTTAAATTCTATTCCGTTAAGGATAATTATCATAAAAGAAAATTGCCAAAAACAGAAGTATTACATCATTACACAAAAGATTTTATACCCATGATCAAGATGTTTTAATGGGAAAGAAAAAAAAAAGCATCTTCAATTACAGAGAACTATGTAGCAGCAAACAGAAGTGAATTCTAGTCCGAAACAAATAGAGATGAACCAAGGCGTTTTCATTAGACTCCATCAACTACTTAGCTTCAGAACCCAAAGCACCATTCACACCCCTTTGGTGGAAGGTTGCCGCTGCCTCCTAGGCATCTTGATCCCATTCTTGTGAGCCTTATACGACTGATTGTGAGCGGTGTGATTCTTCGACTTGGCCATTCTGAGTAACCAAAGATCTATATGAAGCAACAGCGCCCCCCCGGCAAGATGAAATTTGAGATTGAAGAGAGAAAAATCGTACCTAATGCCAGAACGTTGATCTATCACAACGAGCGCTAGGGTTTATTTTGAAACCCTAACACCGGTTATTCGTCTCTCTCATTATTGGGCCTATTTGGGCCTCTTATAAATGGGCCTTCTTATTCTTCAAATGGGCCCTTTTATTATATTATTAAAGACTAATTTGATAGTGTAATTAATTTAAATTTGAAAAGAATTAAGAAATAAACTCTTAGAGCTTCCTCTACAATTCCCAATTAAGTTAATTGCGGTGTTAGGGGCAAAAAATAAAAAATAAAAAAAGAAACTCCAACATATATATATATATATATATATATATATATATATATATATATATAAGAACTCTAACCAGTTCTATTTAATAAACTTAGAAGTAAATTAGTATAGCAAAAAATGATCATATTTGTCACATATTTAATTCGTATTTTGCAAATATTACTTCTCCACTATGACAGCTCTCCTTTCACTCCAACTTTATCATCTTCTTGGGAGTTAGAAGCAGCAGAATCTTCACTATAGGAGATGACCACACCGATAACCTCATCTTGTTGCTTTGCGATAGTCAATGTATAGATTACGATAAAAACGGCCTTGAAAACTCACTCTTTCATGCTCTGATCATCAGGCTAGATCTTTTCACAACTTGTAGATTAAGGACTGATGAAATATTTCGTCACAAGATGTCTACAACGATTAATATATCTACACATTGGCCTTATTCTCTCCAACTATAGAGAGAAAAAGTGCACCATTGCAATCTATTAGAGAATTATTGGAGTGCCTTGAGCCACTACCTTTAATGCATGAGGCCATTCCTAGATAACAGCTTGATAGCTGATTGATATTCTCATTCACACATAGCAACCTACAAATTCTCTAAATTTGATAATTGAAAATAGAATTCTAGATGATCCCTACAAAGCTCAGATCGAGGCTACCAACTCAAAAAGTCTTGAGGACTATGTATACTTAATTAGTCCTCGAAAGTCTTGTTCTTTGATGTCTCTTTTACGAGAAGTTATTGGGTTCGGACGGCGCACCGTTCAGAACCCAATCAGAGAGCGCCACGTGTGCCATATAGCTGGGTCCAGGCACACGTGACGCCCTCTGATTGGGCATCCGAACGGTGCGCTGTCCGCACTCAATAATTTTTCCTCTTTTACCTTGAATAATAATGGGAAATTTTGATGATTATTCCAAACAAGAACACTATCAAAGATTCGATTACATGTTCATTCCTAGAAGAGCTTTGGGCTCCTCTTGCAACAGGGTTAGTTGTTAGAGTTGCATGCCTACTCTATGCTACATAATCCGTCTACCGAGTACATGAATGCGACACCCGAGACTGAAGAAGGTGAGGAGTGATCGTCAGGGTGCTGTCCATAAGAGCGGCTCTTGACAAAGCTTCTAAGCAAAGAGGCACAAGAATGAATTATCTCATATCGAAAAGAGGGGATATTGCAAGCTGTATAAGTAGATAACATAATCTCAAATAGTAAAGACACATTTTAGGGGAAAAAAAAGACATAAAACTAATGATGAATAATTCCATAATTAAACGTGCTTAGGTTGGAGTAGTACTAGAATGAGTGACCTCCTACAAAGTACTCAAGTCACATACTTTCCTAAAATTAAAGCAGATAATACTTCTACATTTGGATCACGAAATGTTAGAACAACAACAGCAGTCAAGCCTTAAACCCACTAGGTGGGGTCGGCTATATGAATCCTTTGTTTTCATTGCGCTCTATCAGTTACCAAATTCTTATTTAAGTCTAAGTAACTAAGATCACGAAATGTTACAATAAATGTAAAACTACATATTCTTTCATGGTGATTACAACAGAATGAAAACTTGGAAATAAGTTAGGTAGACTTATGCATCCCTCCTTAAAAATGGGAAGAGAAATGTAGCCTAAAACCTCAAAGAAGAAAGAAACAGAATTACATGAAATGCTCAGATAACCAAGAAAGTTGCCTTGAATTTTTGAATCAAAGGGAATAAGTGATGTATAGGCCAAAACTCATCTTAGCACTTATCTCGAACCAGTGCCTGATAATTCTAACCCTAGTTACCACATCATGTCACGTAGAAAGAGAAATCAAAGGCTCTTCAAATCTTTAACATCAAGTTAATAAAGGACTCCATGTAGAAATCCAAGATAAAAAAAGAAAAAAAATCCATTGATTCAATTCAATTTAAGTTTTTTTGGGATTAGTCAATCCAATTAAGTATTGGTTCATTACCTTAGGACTGAATCTGCTATAGCCATAAATAGTAGAAGCATACAAGTTTAACTTCAAGTTCATCAACAAAACCACAGATCTACTCAGGTTCTTCAAGTTCACAAGCAAATCAAGCAGCAGCCTACTCTGCTTTGGTGTAGAATCTGACAGCAAATGCTAATCCCAGAATCATGATGGGAACCAAGAACTGCAATATCTTGACCACAAAATCAGAGCTCTTGTCTGGATTGTGAGGAGCTTGTTGAGGATGAATGTATGAGCGCTTAGCTGGAATAGATGAAGCATCAATCTCTCCAATATGATACTTGTTCATCAGATCCCTTGCAGAATCACTGTGGCCAACATCTTCGAAATCGTTGGACGCATCTTTCCCTGCAAAACGTCCCAGAAAAAAAAGAAAAATGAGTCCCAGATGAAAATTTGTCAGATCACATTTACATAGGTTATGCAGTGCTCGTGATCTGGGGCTCAGGAGAACCAAATATGCAGCATCCATGTATTATAAGAGTAAAGAGAGGGGGAGAAGAAAGAGCAAAAGTGAATAAAATAGAAATCCATATGACTGAGATTGAGAGCTCTTATTGTTTCTTGTTGCTAAAATATATTTACAAGGAAAAAGCATGACAGAATTTGGGTGCATCAGGATTTATGGAGATAAAGATGACTTATCAGCCCTATTATAACTCATTCTAGTTTAACTTATTAAACTGTCATCCCTATTAAATAAAAGTCCTTATTTCTAACTCTTCTACTGTTATTTTTTTAATACTTCCTTTCTACTCATTTTCCACTTTCATTATTATCACATAAAGTTTGTTTGCCTTCTCCACTACTTGGATAACAAAGGTGCACAGGTCTAAGAGACCGCGTGCACTCCCCTCAGCCACACTGCACCTACTTGGAGCAGCTGAAGATGATGATATCACTCAGCATCATCATCATAACCCTTGTTCCATCTATTTAGAGTTGACTTTATGAATCATATTTCACTATTTAAATATGTTCAATATATGTTTTTGTATAGTATCTAAGTTACATTTGGGCTACCATTTTGTTCCTTCCCACTTACCAAAATGATCGCCAAATTTATCTAAAATATTAGGATTTCTATAATTCATCTACTAGCCTTACATCTGTTAAATCCCTGATTACTAGCAATAACCTAAAAAACTAAGTTGTAACTTAAAAAAAAATTTCCTAGTAGGTCAGGATCCGAGAATAATTTATGATTATTTTGCATACTCATTCATGTGCAAGATAATTGCTTTGTAGCTGATTTGATTCTGCATAGGCCTTTTTTTTAAACTTATGATAGAAATAATTGGAGGTTTTCAAAGCTCAAACAGGAGACCTATCTCTAATGCTATATTAATCTCTTATTGCCAGCTGACTTACAAACTTAAGCTTATGGGTTTATGCCCTAAGAATAGTTCTATACTTTTGGAACATTTATATGAAGTGGTTATAAAATTAATGTTTGATAAAACATTCTTGAAGACTTCATGATCTTCATATAGAACTATAGAGCATCAAAACTTTTTAAAGACTAAACAAAAGAAGTTTTAATTTGGGAGCTTCGGCAACGTAGCTATCATATGTAGTTACGGAAATCATCTATACCACACAGAAGTAAATTGTGGAGCTTCTCTCTTTAAGAAAATTGGGGAAGTACTAAATGTTAAATGCCAAAATGAGGAAATACATGAACAGCTATAATCAATTTCCTTCTGGGCATCCCCATTCTATGATAATAAACATGATATCAACCTAGATAATAGTAAAGTTTATTGCAATGTAAATCTGAACAGTGAGAATGATACGGGTAAATTTGAACAGTACTAAATGAAGAGGTATATACAATTTAGTGTTTAATTATGACAGGTGATTTTAACAGGATCTTTACCAGTTGCTGCTAACAACACTTCATCACCTCCAGGGTGATCTTCCATAAATGAGGTAACATCAAAAACCTAAAAGGAAATAATACATTACAAAACACTAGGAAATATTAGTAACATTCATTGAAACTATGCCCAATATAAACTGGTTTCTCGTAAGTTTATAGCACAACAACAAGTAGTACTTTTCTGTGTCATGATAAGGATGTTATTTACGAAGGGGCCCTGTTTGGCGCGAGGACCAAAACAGGACCAAAATAGTACTAGTTTAAAAAATAACAATAATAATAATAAATAAATTATTTTAATTATTCTACACAAATTTTAATATAAAAAATAATATTTTACTTCACATACTCAATAATTTTTAATAAAAATATAAACTTTATTTCACATCTTAGATCAACATACTCGATTTGAATATTTTGGTCGAGAATGTGAAATAAAGTTGATATTTTTATTTAAAATTATTGAGTATGTAAAGTAAAATAATATTTTTTATATTTGAATTTGTGTAGAATGATTTAAAAATTTATTTATTATTATTGTTGTTGTTTTTTAAATTAATATCATTTTGGTCCTGTTTTGGTCCTGTTGCCAAACATAGACTAAATAGCTTGGATAAGGATATCGCTAAAAGTAATGGAGATAAAAAGAAAAATTTGGAGATTAATTCGTCTGACATGAGAAAAAAAAGAGCCATTTGGCTTGGCTTCTTTTCTTTCTCATCATACCACTAATACTAATAAAAATAAAAAAAAAATTATTTCAAATCTTACACATTTCAATAGAACAAATCAATTATATGGCCTACACAACTTCCAATATTAGCACTAGCTTTATTTCACATCTCAAACAAATTTCAATATAATAAACTATATTTCTCATTATAAACATGTTTCAATGTTGGCTAAAAAAGCCATCATTTTATTCATTTGTTTCTCCAACCAAACACAATACTCATCTAATCTCAAGCCTTCATGGAATTGCTTTCTAGGATCTAATTAACCAAACATGTTTTAATAGAAGATCATCCCCAAGTAATTAAAAGTCCATACTGAATTCATAAAGTATATATTATCAAAATCACGATGCCCTGGGCAACAGACCGAATCCGCATAGATCCGATTCAATAAATCTGATCCAGAACAAGATCCCGTTTAACCAGAACCAGTTCTAGTTGGATCCGGTAACCCTAATGAACCAGACTGATTCCATGAGTTCAAAACCGATGGAATCAAAGCCAAAACCAGTCTAGTAACCTGTTAGGGAAACCTGTTTAAAACATTTTTTTTGAAATTTTTGTTGACAAAAGAATTAAAGAGGTGGGACCAGATAAAACAGATAATCGGTTCCAGTTTGGTTCCACAATGGAGCTTAATGGGTTGACCCAGAACTAGGACGATTGAACATAATCCCGATAAACAAATATTATTTGACCCAAGTTAATGTAACTAACATCCAAACAATTTACAAGCATAATCCAGTATAACTACACCAACAGCCATATTGTTTATTTACTTTAAGCAGAGATAGAGTGACCAAATTTAATTGAAACTGCGTTAAAATTTTTATACTGACCTACTTAAAATAAATTCAAACAGAATTATATCTATCAAGCAGACAAATCATCCACAGTGATGAGATAATCAGATTGCTGGAACTCTCATCTACAGAGCAGCAATACTGGCACCACTTTCTTTGGTTCCTTCTCCCAGGCCTACTTCAATCATTTTATTAGGGTATAAAAAAGAAAAAAGAAAAAAAGAATGATTTCCACATACAAGGATTGAAAAACAAGCCAATCCATGACACCTGAAACATAACTTATCACCAGAACTTTGCATGTCCCCAAACCCTCTTTTTCTTATCCAAATCAAAGATACTGCTTACTTTTGATCAGTTGACATGCGATTCGTCAATCAAAGCCATATCATCAGTAAGAAGGAAAGAACAGACATGATTTGATTCGGCTTTCAGTCATTCTTAACAGAAAGCAAAAAGAAAAATAAACCCAACCGAGAAAACCTACAAAATCTGCGATCCAAGAACCCGGTTTCTAATCGAAATTGGAGAGCTAAAAAGAACCTTTCCGTTGATGATGAGCCAGCAATCCTTCGTGGCGCTGTGCCTAGAAACCTCATCAAAGTGATATACTTTCTGATCTCCAGCCATCCCTGTGCCCAACGGAAGACTGTACTTCATATCCCTAATCGACCATGAGAATAGCAAAAGAATCTAAAATCATCGGCAGAAATAAAAGGGGACTAACCGAGCAAGGACAGAGCAAGGTGAGATTTTTCGATATGCTTCTTCTTCTCCTCCGCCCGCGCTCAATCGAGCGAGCACCGAGAGCAAAGGGAGCAGTTTTTCCGGCGTTTTCGTCGTCTATCCGCCCTAATATACCATTGACTTTACGGGATCCGGCGACCGTTCTTGTAATAATTATGAACAAGTCTTCTAGTTTTAGAAACTGTTTCAACGGATAAATTGTAATACAGTCCCCATTAAATCATAAAATTCGAATTGATACCACACAATGGTCTCCATGGGTATCCATTGTAAGGGAAATAAAACAATAAAAGCTTTGAGGCGTGATTAACACTTTTCTTAAGGTAAATTTGTAGTATACACGCAATTACCTTTCAGGATATAACAAAGCATCAAAATTCTCTAACTACCAGATTGCAGAAACATATATGATATTTATAGATATCTTTTTAAGATTAATTTAATAGCCAAAAATACTTAAAAGTAATCTTTTAATTAAGAGACACATCTCTTAAATGCGCATCTTTTCTTTAATTAAGAGACACATCTCTTAAATGCATTTTTTCATTAAAATAATATTTTGAAATTAGAATATTCTAATTACAAAATAAAATTTTAATTATCAAAATAAAGTTCTGGCTTACTAAGTCAAGCCCAAAACGCCCTAAGTGTAATAAGAGAAAACTTTATAAAATATCTATATCTTTACTTCATTCACAATGTGGGAATATCATATATCCAAAATATTGCATACTATATAACATCCATGTCGTATGATTAAGAAAACATTCGAGTAAATTGAGCTCAAATCTAATAAAATACGAATGAATTTCAAATGAGTTTTGGGTTCGAAATATAATGACTATCTCTATGTCTAAGTTTACCTTTGTAAACAAACAAGTTTTCTATTCTTCAAAATTTTGTTTTAAAAATCACAAGAACAATTGAAATTCATTAGCTTTTGTAAATTTATATTTTTGCAACTGTGATATTTTTATTTCTCCCAACTCCTACATGAATCAAAATTAATTTTGATGATTCAATGTAAAGAGAAGGTATAGCTAGGGGTGGCAATATATGACCCGACTCGTGAATCCGACCCGAATTTGACCCGCAAATTTCGGGTATGAGTCATGAATTTTGACCCATTTATTAAACGGGTCGGGTTCGGGTTGGGCATAATCGACCCGAACCCGACCCGCCGACCCATTTTGCCACCCCTAGGTATAGCTAGAGCTTTTGCAATCTTAAAAAAAGAAAAAAGTTAAGAAATCATGCATGTGTATTAAATTTTAATATTAACATTTTATGCATGAATTTTATGTAAATTCTCGTGATCTAAAATTAGAGTTATTGTCCACTTTGATTTTAAAAAATTGCATAAATTGAGTACTTATTAAGATAGAAAAATTGTCCATCCTAAGCATACTTAATTATGAAATTTTTCATCATTATCTCACAATTTTGCCCCAAAATACGCATCTTCTATTTGAAATCACGTTATTTAATTATACAGTTCCTGATGTGGGATAATTTATTGTTGTATCCGTGTCACTATTATTTATCATTCTAAAGACTTGCTAGACGTCATATTTTGCATCAGTGATTTTTTTTCTTAAGATATCATTTGGTGATCATTTTCTGCCCTCTTCAACTACAGGCATTACATTCTATATTCTCTGAGGAGTGATGATTAACATCTTATCCCTATCACAAAAAAAAGGATGATTAACATCTTAAATTGTGAAATAAAATAATTTATCCAAAAGTCACAATTTTTTGTAAATTTATAAAAATAAAAACATATTATTTAGAGCCCTTTTCTCAAATATTTCTTTCACCTAGATCTTTTTTAACAAATTCAATTAACTTTAACTATTATGTAGTTATTTTAAAAAATTAAAAAATATTTAAATATTCTCAATTAATATTTTAACATTAATTTTTTCCCTTGAAATCCTAATTATCAATAATAATTTTTAATATTTTTATAATAATAATTTAATTGTCAAATTTAATGTAATATATTAAGAAATACTCAAGTGAAAAAAATTGAGCAAGAAAAATTAAAAAATAAATTTTTATTTTTATAAATTTACATAAAATCATCTAATTCTTTTTTGGTGCAAAAACAAAGGAGACTCGGTTTTACAAAATTAATTAGCAAATATCTAAGCCACTGCAAATAATGAAATTTAGAAGGTATATTTGAAAATATCTGACATAAAAAATTTGCAATTATATCTCTTAAAGTTTACTATAATCCATGACGCATTCTCTTCAGTAAATTTTAAATAAATTTATTATTCAAAATTAATTTTATTTTTAGGGATTTAATTTTGATTCATAAATAAAATAGAATTGAATTTCGAATTTCTTTTTTTTTATCTAATTTCAAAATTTCGAACGCAATGCCCATTACCGCACGTGCCACGTGCTATGGACTTCCGTGAGATCACCTGCCGTTTATCTGTGACCGCCCGCAGAATTGCAATATGCGGTCAACGAACGCCGCCGGATGAACGGTGGAGAGTAGGTAACGTTACCTCACTGTCAAAGTTTGGAAAAATCACAAAAAAAAAGTCAAAGCTCATGTTTATCAATAGATTAAAAAACATTAATTACTTTAATTACAATTAAAATTTTAAATTTATTTTTTTAAAAAAATAAAAATTATTTTATATCATATTTTACTTAAATTTTAATATTAATTAATTACTTTATTTCACATCTAATATAATTTTTAATATAATTAACTCACTTTATTCACTTCACGTAATATTTTTCTAAAAATTTTCACAAAAAATATTTAGATTATTTTTTTCCTCCAATTGCCATTAGTTTAGAAAAATAAAAACTACCTAAAGTCAGTCAACTCCATGGAAATTGAGAATTAAAATAAAATTAATTTGATACATCATATCATAAATATTTTTAATATTAAAATATAATTATATCTTACAATGCAAAATTTTAAAAATTATACGTATCAAAATAAAATGATAACTAATTTATTTTACATTTCACATATATTTCAAACTAATAATTAATCTTATTTTATATTATACATAATTTTTAAAATATAAATATTATGATTAAATTATATTTTTGCAAATAAATGCACTCCAAGATCAACATTGTCTACTAAGATTGAGCTCACCAAAATTATGAAGCTATTATTGTTGTGAATATTGCCATAATTATCAAAATAAAATGTATACAATTACTTATAGTATCCACAAAAATAAATATCATCGTGAAGAACCCATTCTTGGAGCTATCGAACTATTGAAATGGAGCAATGAAATCTTGGTCATGCTTCATCTACGTACGTTAGTGACACTGTTTTCGGAAGATGATTTGGAAAACACGTTGAAATCGTAGGAAGTTCTTAGCTATGTCAAGTGCTTATCACAATGGCCTATTGAGTTATTATAGCAGAATTTCACTAGTCCCACTTGTTTTTAGTTTTGATTAATCGAGCTCTGAACAATACACTAGCACCGATGTGCACAAGACATCGAATCTCTAGAAACAGTGCCTCGAGCCATGATCGGATTGCTTATTCCATAACGAGACATCCACCTAATATAGTGTGCTATCCTCGTTGCGTCTCTTCAGAATCTTCAAGCTAAAATCAATTTGCAGCATGTCTCTCTCATCTAAGCAAGAGAGAATATACTAGTCCTTCTTCTAATTGATAAATTCCTCATCTCTGTAATCATATGCTCTAGTACCTGCTACATTAGTGATAGCAGTCTATTAGAATATACTCGTAGATTGTATGCTAATAAAAATAGCTTAATGATAATAAAAGTATAAACATTTCAGCATGATACAATAGTAATATTGTAGTTATTAAGTAATTTAATAAGTGCAGAATGATTAACATAGCATGAGTGACGAGAGCATGATAAAGAATAATTATCCGATATAAAAACCTAAAATATCCAACTGAGTTTTATTAATTTTTATTTTTTGGGCGTGTTGTTTCTTGTATTATGCTTTAGTTGTCTTTTATATATTTGAAAATCGTTATCCTTTTGTCCTGTAGGCTATGATTCATAATAATAAAATATGATGTCTTCAATCAGTTTTAGGAGTTTTCCCCCCACCTCAAAATAGTGATGGACATTATCGCATCTAAATATCATATGCTCAAGCTAAGACAGGTGAGTAATCCAAAAAAAATTACATTATCTTTTAATCTATTGTCGCCTTTAAAATCTTGATTACAAGTTTAGTCACATATAAAATCCATTCACTTATCTTTATGCATGTGACAACAAGTCCGTACACTTGCCCTTCCATAGATGTCACAACATGAGTTATTATATTCTTATCGAATATAACAATAAATTCGTACACTTGCCTCTTGTAGGTATCATAACTGTTGGTAGATCAGCTTTAGTTCACATTAAATTTCTAAATATTAACCAGTCTATATGCACTAACTGGACGGTTCGATGCATCGAACCGTCCAATCTTAAGAAAACTGATCAGACGACTTCAACCGTCCATTTCCAACGGTCGGACAGTCCGATTGGTAGTCTGATCAAGACCTGAAATGCGATTTAAAGTTCATTTTCTCACGGATTTTACCTCAAATCACCTCCAAACTCCAATCTAACCTCAAATAATAATTCCATCATATTTCCAAACAAAATAAACATGATTCATAGAGTATTCATCATTCCTGCATGGATCAAATAACTAGATTTTCATATTGCACTTCTCTAAATATGAAAGAACACAAAGATATCTTCATGGATATGTGCTCAAAACAAGTTTTAATAGGAAAATATGAGCAACAAGATATCATAACAATACATGAAGATTATGAGGAAGATCCATTGATTCATCCATTAAAATTATCTTTTTCTTCAAAATAATTCTTTAACTTTTGTATAGGATTTATACTAGCGATATTAAGGTAGAATCTACCTTCAGTTCACCATTGTTCTCAATTTTTCCTTGTGATTTGGGCCTCATTTAGTTCGTTTGACGTATTTTTTTTGGCCCATTAATACAAATTTCAATTGTAAAAATCAATTTTATTGCATATATAACACAAATATAAACCTTAGAATCAATTTTATTTTACATTTTATGCACTTTCTAATATTAAATTAAAATTCTTTGATATTAAATTTTAAAAATAAATTAATTGTTTTATTTTATCTAAAAAAAAGATCGAACCAAATGAGATCAGAGAGAAAGAATCGCTTCAAAATACTAGATCTGCTCCTAGGATGTTAGAAAATATTGAGAATGTGAAATATAAATTTTAATAAATTAATTAACTTTATTTCACATACAATATAATTTTTAATATTACTCATTTTATTTCATACTATACACTTTTTTAAAAATATCCAAAAATTCAACTAAATTATTTTTTATTCCATTACCAAACAGGATCTGAAAGTTAATATAATTGTGATTCTTGCTTAGTCCTTATGATAATCTTACTACACGACTATTAAATATTCCCTGTTATAAAAACTTATCTACTACGACACAATCATGCCATCGTATTTATCAAGGTTTTAAAACTAAGCTGAAACGTTGAGTTTCACTAGTTTCAGATTGGTTAGTAGAATTCAATTTGAAAAAGCAACTGATTTTCGGGCACCGAAATTCTAGATCAAAAAACTTAAATAAATTCTTTATAATTTTAATTAATGTGTTTTGTAATGTCTCATAATATTTATATATTTCAAATATACTATACATTTTAAATTATTTAAAAAAATATTTAATAATTATCATTAATAAATTTAATTTTAAATTTATAAAATTTAAATAATTTATAGAAAAACTGAAAATAATGATACCAAAACTAATAAAATTATTGAAAAAATAAAAACTAATATTTTTATCTTGTGATCGAAATTAAAATTGAAATTGAGTTTTTGAACTTGGTATCATCTCTATTGAACCCTATTGATTTTGATAATATTAATTAATTTAGTATTATTAAATAATTTTTGTCTTAATTGTACTTACTATAAGAAAGTTAAAGTCTAAAAAAAAAGTGCTATCATTCTGTTTTTTATTTTTATTCTCTAGAATATTTATATAAGCATATGTATAACTACTAAGGTCTCCGCTCATGTTTTTTTCTTTAGTTTCTAATTTAGATAACCTTATTTTTTTTTCTCGTATTAGCTTTGATCGATTGCTGAGCTAAAACACAAACTAATTAATTATTTTAAGTAATTTGGATCGTGAAGTTTAACTCAATCAATCACTTGTAATCAAGTGATTTGAATAGAGCTTGAAGATTAACTAAAAACCAAATGCTTATTATAAATTAATTTAAATGGAGGCTTAAGCTTAACTAAATTTTTTTAACTATTATTTTATTTTTGTCTCTTTTTTTATCTTATTGCTAGGTGATGGATGCTTTTGCCTTTTTCATGTATACGCTATTTAATAAAATCTTGTCATTTTTTCGATCATGCCTATAATGAAAAGCCTACTTTACTACTTGATATTTTGCGCCTATAATTTACACATGCTGCCTATGTGTATAAATTGATGATAGTAATAATGAGGAAGATGATAATTAACAATCAATGTATAGTGGTAGTCGAACTCAATCTGAAAGAGAATCGGAGTCCACTAGGGGTGGCAAAATGGGTCGGCGGGTCGGGTTCGGGTCGAACCCAAATCCGACCCGACCCGAATAGCCTCAACCCGAACCCGACCCATTTATTAAATGAGTCAAAATCCATGACCCGAACCCGACTCGATTAATAAATGGATCTGGTTGGCGGGTCGACCCGACCCGTTTATAGAGTATTTTTTGATAAATGCCCAACCCGAACCCTACCCAACCCGATTATGCCCAACCCGAACCCGACCCGTTTAATAAATGGGTCAAAATTTATGACCCATACCCGAAATTTGCGGGTCGGGTTCGGGTCGGGTTCACGGGTCGGGTCATATATTGCCACCCCTAAAGTCCACTGAGGATGAACTTAATAATGAAGAGTACGTTCAAAAAGATCGAGATGTTGATACTCTTCTATATAATTATATTGCAGCAGATTCAGTATGAGTGCAGTATTCTAAATTAAACAATGCTTTCGTCTAGTTTACTATAAACATATAAAAGTGAGATGTAGAGATCAGCGATGATGCTTGTATATTATCTCAAACATATTTTATGCCTATATTAATTTTAATAGAATGCTTTCATGCTTTTTTTTTAACTTGTGCTTGTGCCTTGATTTCTCATTATTTTTTGGCTTTGTGTTTGTTAGACATTTTAGCTTGGATAATTTTTTTTATGGGGCCTAATGTATAGTGTGCATGATGATTGTTCCTTGAAAGTTGATAGCCTGATTATTAAATTTTATGTTGCTTTCTAATTTTTTTTATACATACTGTTTTCAAATTTACTCGTGTTTCCTTATTAAGTTTGCGTGTGCATTGAGCTCCTCATTGTAATATTTCTTTTAATTTAAAATTATAACCTAAGCTAGCTAGTTTAATAAACTCTATTCTTATATTTATTTTGCTCCCTGCATGAAAGTTATTATATAGATTTGCTTACCTTGGAATTTAGTAGGTGTACTCGAATTTGGTTCCTCTAAAAAGCTATAGGTATTGTATCGAGTTTGTTTGGCTTTAATTCTCGAAAAAATCGATGTGATAGTAGAACAGGTGTACTCGATTTTGGTTCTCTAAAAAGCTATAGGTACATTTTCGATTATTTTCATTGCTCATTGCTGTTTTTTTTTTTTGTTTCTATTCAATCGTTGAAATTAACCATTGCTTTGTTTTTCTTATTTTTACTATTTTGTGTTGTCATGGTTTCCTTTCATAATATTCTCTTGCGTGAAGGTTGAAGATCTTCATCACGAGTGATAGATAGGGCCGTATATCAACTAAGTTGAGCCGACTAGTGCGTTGTTCATTTTAAGCTTGTTTACCAACAGCCTATATTCGAGCTCGAGTTTGATCTTGGCTCGTTTATTTTATAGCATGTTTAGAATTGATTCACGTTCAATTCGCGAACGAGTTTCAATTTGTTCGCGAACAAGCTTTTCGCTCAGAATCATCAGAAGCCTTAGATGCCTTAAAGGAGAGATTAATATTAAAAATATTGAAAAATATTTTAAAAAAATCAGTAGCAGAACAAGTAAGGATTGATATATATAAAAAAAAAATTGCGGCAAATATTAAATGGATTATTTTTTAATAAAATAATAAAAATAATGACAAATTTCATATAATGAAAATTCTATATTTTATTTAATCAAGCATTATAATGAGCTATAATTGAATATATTCATGAATTTTATTTAAACTGTTCATAAATATAAACAAGCAAAATACTAATATGTTTGTTCATTTAAATCTCAAAATTTAAAAATTTTTATTTAAGTTTGATAAACTAAATATAAACAAGTTCTTATTGAATTGTACATCAAACTATTAATCATTTTTTTCTAAGATCTCGTGACTTAGAGGGACATGTTACTAAGGTTGAGTTTAGAAAATGACAAATATGCTTGGTGGGTATTAGAGAACTCGTAGATTATTACTTGGCTTCTTCGCTCTATGATTTTGGATATCAGTTATCTCTTTTTTTGTGATACTGCAAAGGAGATGTAGGATGCAGCAGTGTGGACTACTCTCAAAGAGGTAACATTGCCCAAGCTGATGAGCTTTAGCAAGAGTTCAAAAAGTTAGATTGGCTGAGATTGATTCCTTCTGTATATTTTGCCAACAAATGCACAAGATATTACTGCTTTCTAAAAATATATTAAGATGGAACAAATTTTTTGTTTTTTATCGTAGCTAAACTTTGAGTATGACTTATGAAAGACTAAATTCTTGAAAGAAGAGGTGAGTTACTATCACTATAAGAGGTTTTTTCAACAGTGTTGAGTGAGCAGATGCATTTATTATGCCCACCAAGTGATTAGCTGTATTGGCGCTTGTTGTTGGTCAATAGATGAAAGAGAAAGAATCTATTACGAGTGAATACTATAAGAAGATCGGACATACTCATGACAATTACTGGTATCTAAATGAGACCAATCTTGGATGATGGAGATGAGGTGGATGAAGCGGACGAAGTCGATGAGGCGGTGGTATTCATGGAAAGAGTCGGGCCTACTTCTCCTAGCAACAGCAGCAGCTCTTCTCAAAAATTCTCCATAAGGTTAACAAAGCTGTTGATTACATAGCATCTTGTGCTTGTTTTGAGGAGGTCAATTGAGATGTGGGTATGTCCCTCCTAGTTGAATTTTGTGATATTCGATTAGGTGATAGTATTTAATGTTCTTACTCTCTCTTTTTAATGCAAAATAGGCTTAGACTGAATTTCAAAAAAATGAGGAAACTAAAGTTTAATAGTATTCTTGAGATTAGCAAATTAAAAAATAAATTTTATAAATAAATTCTTTCTATTTATTCGGTGATAGAAAATTAATTAAATTTATTGTAAGAGACCTTATAGAAATGTTTGTCAATCTTAAAGACTTAACTGAGAATGTTTGCACCACACGAGTGCCCCTATGAAGAACTTTTGAGGTCATAGACATGCGCAATATTATCCCATAATCTCAGGAACTTAGATGATATTTATTCTAAATATTATAATAATAGTAAGACTCCATCAATCGAATTATAGTTAAATCATACATACGAGAGAGAGAGAGAGAGAGAGAGAGAGAGAGTGGTGGCAAAAGAGGCAGTAGCGAATGCTCATGGTTCGCCCACAATGGGGGGGAGAGAGAAAGAGAGATGTATGATATAAACGAAATACTTTATATATATTGACCTAGCAATACGAAAGGATATTACAGTACAGTTATTGGGTCGTACATAAAAATGATAATACTTTTTAATTATATTATATAACTTGTTTTTTTTTTGCATATAATTTTCTAAATTGAAAGAAAAAAGTGGAAATAATAATATATAAATATAATCCTGTCCTACCTAACGAGCGATTGTTCGATTTGATCAATTGAACATTTGGCACCCAATCACAACCCGCCCAAGTATACACAGAGCGGAGCCCATGTGCATGTGGCGGACTGTGATTGGGCATCGAACATTTAGCCCGACTAAATAAAATTCAGTATCTAACAATCCCTAATTATAAATAACTTTTTTTTAATGAAAATTTAGTTAATTAAATAATTATTTCGTGAAACAGCTGTCACTAAATAATTAAAAAAATTAAATAAAAAAAAGTTGAGCTCACCGTCGCTGAGCTCTGGATGAGCTGTATCAGTACCAGTAGCAGATCCTCTTCCATCCAAAACCCTCGGCTGGGAAAAAATGCTCATCCGTCTGAGCCGGAATCCTCGCCGCCGGCTGCTGATGGCGGCGACGGCTGCGGCGATATCGGTGCTTGTCGCGGTAAAGATCACCGCCGCATACCAGTACAAGGTAGGCGATCTCGACGCCTGGGGCGTCCCGCCGCCCTCCAATCGTGAGCTCTACTCCTCCTGGGCCCTCAATCACCACCTTCTCCTCGGCGACTCCCTTCGTAAGTCTATTTCCCCCATTTTTCCACTTCACCCCTTCTTCTCCAGCGATCTAACCGCCAACATTCTTCGCCGGCACCTGCGACAGTGTTTCTCTATCCTCCGAGCCAGGATTCGGTGATTCAGGTGACAGATCTAGCATTCAATGCCTGCACATTGGCAGATCCGATCCTCAAGATGGACGACGGCAACTCTGTCTTCAATCTGACCTCGTCCGGAACCTTCTACTTCACCAGCGGGGTCGCCGGACGCTGCCAGAAGGGGCAGAGGCTCCAGATCGCAGTCCCGGACGCGAACAGAACCTTCTTCCCGCTTTCCTCCGGCCCCGCCGGTCCGGCTCCGGCTGCTGCCGGGCCGTCAGCATACCCTCTTGTGTTCGGCCCCACCACGTCGGAGGGCTCCGACGCGCCGCCTCCTTCACGCATACCAGCCGCCGTCGTTGCGGGATCCTCCGTGGTCGGAGCGATTCTCTGCTTCCTCTTGTGAGCGCCTGAGCGGCAAGCGGTTTCGGATGTTCTTCTATTTGGTTTCATTTCTCATTTTTCTTTATTTTTATTTTATTTTTATTTTATTTTTATTTTTATTTTTAATTTTTTAATGAACTTTGAGATCATTTAAATTTGCATTATGAAATAAAATGCTATTAGTGTTATATGGTGCAAGTTTGGAGACACGATCAAAAATAAAAGTTCATAGATTTAACTCAAAATCATTATTTTGTGTTTGAATTAGTCGTAAATCGTTTGCTTCATATATTAATGATGAAAATATCATAAAATTAATCACAAATTAAAATATTAGTCAGATAAAAAAACTCTATATGAGTTCTCTAATAATAAGGGAGAAAAATTTTTGGTCCTATTTAGCGTGAGAACTAAAATCAAGACTAAAATAGTACTAATTCAGAAAAAAATAATAGTAATAAATAAATAAATTTTTTTAATTATTTTACACAAATTTTAATATAAAAAATATTATTTTACTCACTTACTCAATAATTTTTAATAAAAAATATTAACTTTATTTTATATTCTAGATTAAAATACTTAATTTTATTGAAAATTATTGAATAAAATAATATTTTTTATATTAAAATTTATGTAGAATAATTAAAAAAATAATTAATTATTATTATTATTTTTAAAATTATTATCATTTTAGTCTTAAGTTTGATCGTTCTGTCAAATAGGGCCTTAAAGGCCCAAGCCCATATATAATACAATAACTACCAAAAGCCCATTTATTTTGTTGTGGGCCATCTATGTGCGCTTAAGCTACTTCATTTGTTATAAGATTTTTTTTTTTTTGAATAACTCGTTATAAGTGTTATATATATAGAGAGAAACCATTAAAATTTAGACTTAAAAAAATAAATGAAAAGAACTCATGTTCACATACCAAATTAAATTGTAACAAAGTAAACTAAACGAAAATAAAAGGACTAATAATGAGATAACAAATTTTTATGTAAAATCATTAAAAATGAAGAAAAAAAATGGAATTGAGAAAATATATAAGGTTTTACTATATAAAATTTTGGATGTTAAAATAATAATAATAATAAAAGTAGATTTTTTTATATTAAAAATTATATAAAATATGATATAATAATAATATTATTATTATATCATATTTTATATAATTTTTAATATAAAAAAAACTACTTTATTTCATATATTATATTAATTTCAATTCATCAATCAATTTAAAAAAAAAAGTTAATTAATTAAATTAAAAATAATATAAGACGTAAAATAAAATTGATAGTTTTATGAAAATAATTAAGAATGTGAAATAAAGCAAAATTTTTTATATTTAAATTTGTGTAGAATATAATTATATTATTTATTATTGAACTCTTAGTTGTAAATTTGTAATTAACGGTGGTTAAATTTACTTTTGTCATTGTCACATTGAAGTTATGAGGACGATCTTTATTTGTCTATATACTCTCTCTCAAATCGAGTATTTTAATTTAAAATATGAAATAAAATTTATAATTTTATTAAAAGTAATTGAATTACTTAAATAAAATAATATTTGTTATATTAAAATTTATGTAAAATATAATAAAAAGTTATTTATTTATTAATATTATTTTTCTTCTGATATATTATCTGCCTTCATGCCAATTAGAAGAAATGGTGTAGTTGGTTATTATTAAGAATTTTTTGCTATATATATTTTCATGAAGGGAATTTTAGAATATTGAATTTATTCTTTTCATTGATTTTATTTATCTCAGGTAATATTTTTTTCTGAATTATTTCATATTCATAAAAAAAATGCTGATTTTTTTTTAATGTGAAGTCGAGATCACTAATAGGTCACGTAATAATTAACTTACAGTAAAAAATGTTGCATACTTGTCCTTTAATTAAAAATTATATTATAATTTGCTCAAAAAAGTTTGAAATATATTTATTTTACTGAAAGTAATGCTCTAATTTAAATTTAAATTTTATTGTACTTATAAATTAAATTGTAAAATTTTACTTTCTCCGCTTAAATTTTGTGATGATTTTGGAGTTTTAAAATTAAAAAATTTCAACATTTTTGCCATTGGTCGAGTGAATTAGAGGAGTTTTAAATTTAAAATTTAAAATTTCAAAAAGGTTTTAACATAAAATATTTTTGAAGTTTACTTTTAGCTCAAAATATTTTTTCTTTAACTTCTTTAAAATTACAATATTTTAAAAAATGATAAAAAAAAACTATTTTTTTTGAATTTACGATCAACTCCGACTTAACTCGAATTAATATTTTGTGTTGAGTTCGAACCACAGTAGACTCACTCTATATAGTATGAACCCAAGATTTTCAGAATAGGACTGGACCGGTCGGTTGGACCGGTTCGACAGCGAACCGGCCCAAGGTCTGATTAGGCTCAATATTAGAACCAAAATCAATTAAAAATCAAATTGGACTGGTAAAAACCGGTTCAACCACTGAACTGGACGAGTCGGTTATTAACCGATCAAACCGGATTTGATATAGCTGATGTTTAATTGATTTGTTAATTTTTTATCATGAATTTATTTCGAATTGCTATAGAAACGACATATTTTGAATGATAAGAAATGCAATTATATTCTTTTTATTCCGTAATTTAATTTTTGTATACATATTTTGTGGTAGTAAATTTTTTAAATTAATTGTATTATTTTTAAAAATAATTTTCATCATATTTTAAAAATTAATATATTTAGAAATTTTAAATATAATAATTACGATGTAATTATTAAGTCATTCGGTTGAACCGATAAAATCATGAACCAGTCGATTGACCGATTCGATCTTCGGTCCGGTTCTGAAAATCTTGTATGAACTTAGTCAAAATAAATAATTTAATTAATATCTAAATAAATATTTATATATGTTTAATTTAATATTTATTTTTTTATATATTTATACGCAATAATAAAAGCATATCTATTTTTTCAATTTGAGTCAATATTCCACCTATATATTAGGTTAATTTTAAAGGATTTTTAGTCGAGCTCTCTTAACTCAAAATCGAATTGAAGCTGATACTGAAACTCTCTCAAACTCGATTGATTTCCACCCCTATTACGTTAAGTCGGCACGTCTTATAATCTGAATTAAAAGCTAAAATCTTCAAAATTTTAGAATTGAAAATTGCTAAATTTACTCTATTTAAATTTTAAAAATTAAGAATTTAAATATTTTTATGTTAGGGTTAAAAAATGCTTTAAATAAATTTTCAAGTATATATATGCAAATAGCATTTTAAAATACAAATTGAAATATTATTTATATATCACAAAATATATATACTATTTAAATTTATGATTGATAGGTCAACTTAATTAAATTAATTCAAACTCTTTCTACATATATATATATATATATATATATATATAATTTGCTTATATCTCATCCAAAAAATTAAATATTATATATTTTTAAATATACCTCATACTTTATAAAAAGGATAACTAAATATTACAATTTTGAATGATGCGTTTAAAAATAAAAATAAAAACAAAAATAAAAATAAAAATAATAAAAAAAAGAGTGAAACCCCAGTTTATCAATAACAACAACGTCAATTAGTTAGATAGCCGCTCGCCGGCGGCCTTGAATCCGGCGAGGTCAGCGAGCTTCTCGAGTTCCTCGGCGACTCCCTTGACCCTCGCCGGAATTTCAGCAAGAATGGAAGCGAAGGCCACCAGCGGCATCGCTTCAATCAACGAGTGGTTCCTCTTCGTCGTCACGAGCTGATGATCTACCTCTGCGTCTCCGGCCGGCAGCAGCTCCGGCAGCTCCCTCTTGACCTCCGCCGCCGCACAGCTCGTCTCTCCGATCAGACACTCCAAGGTTTTCGATCGCTCCATCAATCTGATGCAAGCTGCCGTCTCCCTCAAAGCTTTCGCCGAATTCGAGCTCAGCTTCAGGCAGGCGTCGCTGAGGCGCTTCTTCATCAGCTCCGGCGCCTGCAGAGGCAATAAAGATTGGAGCTTTACGATTACTCCATATGTTACAACTCCGTTAAGTTATTACCTAAAAGTTTAAGCTCGTAGGTAAAATTAAATTCAAAAATAATTTTATAGTCTTACCCGTCTCCTCATTTGAATACTAATTTGTTTTGTTGTAGGTATTGATCAATTCAGCCTCTCAATCTTAGTTGTTAGAGTACGGTTTTTGTATGATCCGGCCTGAAGAGCTTGCGGTGTTAGAAATATGAGAGTTTTGTTTAGGGATCTGTGGTGCTAGCTACGAAAGGGAACGGGCCATGTTCGTGGTCCACTACTTTGGTATGAACTTTTCTTTTTGGCTCATTTATTGTTCACCTAAATTGTATTAGCCGTAGAGTTTTGTGATGACTTGGGACAATGAGTTCGAAGAGCGCGGAGAGTGATCACCAAAGAGCACCCGGATAAGGAGCAGCTCCTAGCAGCTTCTAGGTGGAATGACACAGAATGAATCACCTCACATTTGAAAGGGATGAGAGTTCTTGAATTATGTAAGTAAATAGCATTATCTTTAATAGTAGAGATGGCTTTTGGAGAAAAATCGTGAAATTAAATGATGAAAAATTTCTAAAAAAGTATTCAAGTCACGCAATTCTCTAAAGCCAAAGTAGATAATACCTCTATATTTATATCACAGATTACAAATTTATTATGTACCATATATATATGTACTACTTTGTGTTAAAACAGATTCTTATCAAGCTCTAGAGGCTACTAAAACATTAATCTCTTCCTCTATGTGTTATTATTGTCTGTCGTCTCTACCATTACAATTTGCGTAAGTTGATCAAAGTCCCATTAGACAGTACATTAGATTCTCATATAAGAGAGATTTATTGGAATAAATCAAAATCATCCCATATTGAATTTTCAACATAAATTATAGTGTTTGTATAATTGTTGATGAGCCTTATAGCCCTAGCTTTTTGGTTAATATATAAGTATCCTTCAATTGTATATTAAGTCCATCTTAAGCTCTCCCAAAGACTACTAATCCCCTAATTACATTTATGCTAGCGATAAATAGGAGCAATCAAAGCTTAAATGTGAGATCTTCTAATTCTGATATCATGTTGAAACTTTAGTTATCAACTGATCTAAAAGCTCAAGTTTGTAAGTAATCTATATATAGAATACCTGAATCTCTGATGTTAAACAGCCATAGAGCGCTTCGATGCAGAAAGCACAGTTCCTCATGGCATCTCCGAGCCTCTTGTACTGGCTCCAAGGATGCCGAAAACTGAATGGGCCGTGGCCCGGCTCCCATCTTGCTAGATTCACCTAAACAAATGGATTTAATACCTCATATTCACTTGTAATTCAGTTCGAACTCAACCTATATCCAATTTTCTTTTATCAAATCAGTCAACCGTGCAATCTGATTTGAGTCAATCGATCACAATCGGGTTTTGTTCGAATATTTAACATACCAATGAATCTTCTAATGCTTTGGAGTTCAAGACACACTTGAATCCCTGTGCTTTTGGAGCTTCCTTTCCATCAAAGTAGCCCTCAACGCTGCCTGATCATGAAATTTAAATGTCGTCATTTGCTCGATTGATCATTATACGTAGAAAAACTATGATTGTTAGCACGTACGTACGCGAGTGTATGTATAGATATACACACGAACCTTCTAAGGAGTCTGCGAGTTTGTCGGCATTGCCTGCGGTGAGGCGGTGGAGATCGCCTCCAGCCCAGACTGGGCAGATGAGCATGGAGACGATGAGGCAGATGGCGATGCCAATGCAGACGGTGCTGAGTCTCTCCTGAGCCAAGACGACGAGTTCGTCGACTCGATAACCGGAGACTGCTACGAGGCAGAAAGTGAGGATGAAGATGGTGGCACCGTAGTCAAACTGGCGTTTGATTGCCGGAAAAAACCGGGAGAAGCTCACCACTGATGCTGATCCATGTTAAGTTTATGTCAAAATCTTTAAACTTTTTTTTTTTTTTTGCATTTAGTTGGCAATAAGATTTAAAGTGGGAAAATTTCCCACCTAGAATGAAGACGGCGCCATTGAGAATTATGAGCTCTCCGGCATGGCCGGCTTTGCTGGCAAACCAGTGAATTCCGACGCCGAGAGCGCCGGCGGTGAGCGTCGCCGCCGCCCGGTTCAACCCCTTGTACAAGGTTCCACCTGCGTTAATTCATGGCAGTGATTATTATTTCTAATTTTTTATAAAAAAAATAGCTAGCTATATATAAAGCTAGCTAGGTACATATATTATGTTATTATATTTTTATTTTCATATTTTTGAATTGCTGAATGTAGCTTATTTTATTTGTTTTATGACTACCTTTTAATTAACTTAGTTTGAAATTATTGTGAACGTATTTGAACAGTGATTACCGGCTGTATATTCGAAGATGACGACGACGGTCATGACGGCCCACATGGCGGTGCCGCCGACGCCATCATAGAGAGGTCTGAGGTAGTAGAAGAGAGAGACCAGTGCAAGCGTTATCCCCACTTTGAATGCATGAACGACTTTTCTCGGGTCATCTGAGGCTATTTTTGCGACCATCTTTTCGCCAGCGGCGACCTTAGCTATTGTAGCCAGCCATGCTCGTCGGACCAGCCCGTGCTCATGCTTGACGGTGGTCAATGACTCTTTGGGAATCGTCACCCGCCACTCACCAGTAACTATTGATGCTACTGTCGTCTCCCTCCGATCAGTAGCGGCCATCATCACCTTATTGTTAGGGGAAAGGACGGATCGAGATAGGAGCTAAGAACCTAGTACTTGTGTGTCTTTTTAATGCTTATATATATAAGCACAGAGGATAGGTAGGATGGCTTATAATATATATATATATATATAAGTTTTAGGTCATGCTGACAAAGAGAATGGAGAAAGACAAAAGCTAGCAAATTGCTATAAAGGTAGCGTGCATGAGGCATAATATCTTCATTATCTTGACATTTTATTGTTGATCATGTTAATGACATGTTGGCGGCTTTGAAAAAGTAGTAATGTGTTTGCTCAAAGAAATTCGGTTTGATCTGTTGTCGTTCATGACGTGTCAACATCATGAATTATATCGAGTTAAGTCAGACTGAACAATTATATTCACCAAGCTTATAAGTCTAGTTTAGCCAAAACATCATTACATATATACGTAGAATATTTTTCCTTCTAACAAAGTATCTTTCCACTAGTCGACCCTCCAGTATTCCCAACAATCTCGTTCTAATGGATTTCATTAGACGATTTCTAATTTGCTACTCTCATAAAGGGTTCAACCATTTAGCTAAATACAAATACAATTACAACAGATGCTGCTGAGATCGAGTATGGGAGGCATTTACTTGTTCCATGCGCTATTCAAAAAGATTCATATAGATCCAAGGCACTACAAAGTAAGTTGCATTGATAAGATTCGAAGCAATGGCGAGCCAACAAATCCAATAAGGGTTGCAGTGGACTATACGACAGCACAGTCGAGGGAACCATGACTGTCTACTATAACGAATTGTCTCGCTTATCGAAACTTTTCATGATTGAAAACTATCTTTTATTCATGGGAATGTTAATAGTGCTATTATTATTATTATTATTATTATTATTATTATTATTATTTGTATATTTTGCTATGATGATAGAATATAAAAGTTCTTTCTAGCTATATACGACAGTCAAATACTTAAATTAATAGTGATTCATCGTGTATTTTCACGATTTGCTAGACAAATTTTATCTCATCGTGTATTTTCATAATTTGTCGAGTTAAACAAGTTTGTGAATAGATTATAGGTTCTAATTTCAGATTATTTATTTGGAGGAGTTATTTAAAGTTTTTTTTTTTTATCAATGAGAACTTCATAATGAAATTCATTGAATATGAGCAATATATTTTATGGTAATCTAACTTTTTTTTTTTTGAAAGTAATATGAGAATTTGACTTTGGTGAGCATGAACATCATGGAGGTTTGGTAAAGTACTCCTAACAGTACTACAAATTGGCAAGTGACAAAAAATATTGGGCAACATTAAAACTTTTTTGAAGATTAATTTAATATCAAAAAGCTCACAAGTATCTAACAATAACAATATCATCATATAAAAAAAATCAATATCATCATATAATATATATATATATATATATATATATAAACAATATCATAATTTATCTTCTGTTCTTAAAATTTGATTTTGAAGACTCAATTTTGATAAAAATGATTTTTTAATAGGATATTTACCGGCATAATAATTCATATCACCGTATTTACATATTAAATATTTTTTAAAAAAAATTACATGTTACACACCTAAATATTACACTTCACACATTTTTCTTACATCCTGCATATTTTTTTCTAAAATTGTAGTGTATTTTTTTAAAAATGAGTGTGATACATGTAATTATATTATGATTTTATTTTATTCACACTTATATTCAGATATAAAATAAAATAAATAACGTATTAGAATTTATATTGAATGTAAAATAATATTTAACACGAAGTTTGTATATATGCAAAAAAATTGTGGCTAAAATAAAATATCATTTGTTGGATTATTAAAAGGAATCTTTAGAATTATAATTATTTTGTTTAGATTGATTTTAATTAGGTCAAACTAAAACTTAAATAATAGTACCGAACAATAATAATTCGTTTGGTTCGAGGTTTTGTTTTATCCAACACAAATTTCAACTATAAAAATAAATTTTATTTCACATCTAACATAATTACGAATATTAAAATTGAAAGTATTTCATGTTTTACGTATAATTTAATATTAAAATAATTTTTTTATTAAATTTAAAAAATAAAATATATTTTTCCTTTTATAAAAAAAAGTCGAACCAAATAAGGCCTAAAATGTTCATCGGAGAAAGTATTCACCAATTATTTAACTTTTTACTTTTTCTTTAAGGATCTTTTAAAATATTTCTATGTACTAAAGGGTTCTTCTTGTAAAATTCTCTAATTAATTTCTGTCTGTGATGATACAAATGTCATTACCAAGCAAGCTTTTGATTTGGCTAAATTACATCTGGATCTCTAAAGTCAAAATATAATATCATGCAAGTTCATATTTTCAAATTATTATTTTTTGAGTCCTTAAGTTCACTTTAAATATGTCATTTTGGTCCTTCCATAACTTTTGCTATCAAATTCTCTATAAGTGATTATTAATGTTTTACCGCCTCTCTCCCCTCTCTCTCTCCCTATTAATCTCTCCCTCGCCCTCTCTTTCTTTTTCTTAAACAATGGGAGCTCACACGTACTACGATAAGAAGAGGGCGAAGGGCTCTTTATGCTTAAATAGTAGTAAAGGAGAATCCAGGCTTTTTCGATCTTTCTTTCTGTATCTCTATTTTGCGTGCATCGATGAATTAAGACGAAAGAAAATTTAAATAACGACAACTCTCCTTCATTCAGAAACAACAAAATGGAAAACTCCTCTTTTTCTCTCTTTCCCTTAAAACCTTTATCCCTTGCGCTGCATCTTGTTTTAGAAGAAAGTCGACGAGGCAATTAAACAAATTGGTTCTTTCATCGTTAGAACCATGCTGGTTGTCGGCGCACTAGGAAGCCGTTAGGAGAGGCCAGCGAAGCACGGGGCATCAAATTATGAGAGATGTTTGGGGACGCAAAGGAATTGAATGTGCTAAAATTTAATTAAAATAGTTTTTACTTTTTTATTCGCAGAATAATGATATATAACATCAAATTATTAGGCCTACATAATGTATTTATTTCAACTACAAATGAGAAACATTAACATGACTTAGGACCTCTATCATATCATATTCTAATTTTAGGAACTTAAATTGAATTTACCCTAATTTATCTTAATAATGACATCTATCTAGGTACCCATTGTCATATCTCAAAACTTTTGATTATTAGAATAAATAAAAAACTTTTTTGTTTATTTAATTATTATTAGATTATCTCATGTAAAATATTAATTACTTTAATCTTATATACCAAATAATCAAATTGCAATATAAATCATTTTTTTATGTTATTTATTTGTCACAAAAAATATCACATGCATTAATTTGCAAATAATATATATGATTGAAAATAACATACAATATTTAAGAAAAAAAGGAAAATAATTTACAAAAATGCTAGTTTATAATATGAGCAACAATTTATCTGTAAATTTAAAACTATTAAATTATTGTTTAATATGAAAATAGTAAAGTCCTATAAATGTAAATTTTTGTTCTCAATAATTAATAATTAATTTTTTTTTTAGATTTTGATTCTAAATTTTAATTTATTGGATTATCAAACAAATTAAATTTTATATACATGAATAATTAGATAGATCAAAACTCTATGAATTAGTTATTAAACAGCAAAGTTTTTTTTTAATGATCAATAATTAATTGTTGGTTTATTTGATTTCATGAAATTATTTTATTATAATCATGAGATAAATCATAAAATAATTATCATGTATTCCTAGTCATTTATTCAAATGTTGATGTATCTTTATCATTGATAATTTAATTAATATAATGATCATATTATTAAATAAAACTCAAGATTACATTTCCATAATGTGATCATGACTAATAAAGATTATTAATTATTGATCATAATAATATTTCCGTTCATCGAATTAATTTGTAATATACGGCATATTATTAATAAGACTAATTTATTGACGTATATTCTCTGACTTTTCTACTCATATTTATGCTTATGCACAGATAATGCTTTTATTTTTAGGGACATTTACATATATAATACTTCATATCACCATATTTACATATTAATTTTTTTTTTAATTACACGCCACACACCTAAAAATTACAGTACTTCAAACACTTTTTTTTTTGAAAATAGGTGTGATATACATAATTATAATAATATGGAGTGTTATTACGTAATTATCTGTTATTTTTATAACAAAATCTCCAAATGGACGTTAAAGTCCTTTTAAAAGTTATTTCATGCATAACATGTCATCATTTCCGTCGCAATAAGTATGAAAAGTTCGACTGTTAATCGAGTCCCTTGAGTTGAGACCGTCTTCAGCTCGACTCAAACTCGAAAAAAAAAAAGAAAAGAAAATTTGAGTCAAGCTGGACTCTATTTAAAATCACTCGAGATGGATCTTACTCGAAATCAACATAATTTCGAACCAGCTCAATTTGAATATAAACTTACATTTTATCTGTATAATATGTGTAAAAACTATATATTTATATAGAGAGAGTTAATTCTAATTCAAATATAATAATATACAAATATTATTCCAGTTAAATTATTAATGAGCACAATATCATTAACAGAAGAGTCACATGTAAATATTAGTATATTTTTTGATAGGGGCAATTTAGGTATACATGGTTATTTCTTCAAATATATATATATATATATATATATATATACATGGTTATTTATATATTTATATAAATATATGCACACAGTATAATGAGAAGGAAATTAATTTTATTTTTATCAAAAAAAAAAGAAATTATTTTGACTAAAATAAATAAATGCCAGCTGTAAATAATTGACCTAATATTGGAGAATTCCATAGTGGGCTCTGCTCCATAGACCATAGTGGTGGAAGCCCAGTCCATAAGCATTAAGCAATTTGCAGAAAAGATGGGGGCAAAATTGGAATTCAGCACCTATGAAAGTGGCTTCCACCAAAAGAACTACACAATATCCTCCACTACTTGCCGTCCTCTATGGCTTAATTAGGTAATGAGCTTTCTAGTTAGCAAATAATTTTTTTTAAAAAAAAAAAAACTTAAAACTAATTAATTAATAAGATATTTTAATAATAATTCGATAATTTTATTAGGAGTGGTTCTAACATTAAGCTTATATTCATGTGAAATGTAGATTAAATTTAACTATAAAATTAAGGGTAAATTAGGCAAGAAAAGCGTCGCAAATTGAACTCAATTTAAAAAAAAAATTAATTTTAATCTCAGGTTATAAAAAACACAACAGTTTTGATCTCTTCTTTCAAATCTGGTATTTTTTACTATTTTTTACTGACCTTTTTTTAATAAATAAACATAAAAATTTGATTTTTTTAAAACTAATTTGAATATTTTGCATATTTTGCTTTCTCCTCTCTAAAAATCTTAAAACAAAAAAATAAATATTAATAATATAAAATTATATTCTAAAAAGACAATAAATAAACAATTAGGAAAAATCTTACGACATAATGGAACAAAAATAACGACTATATCTCAATTGAGACGAAACAACAACATTTTTAATGCAATTTACCCCAAAATTAATATAACATTGCATTAGTTATAATTTATTTTAGCAAGACAAAAACTATTTGTTTGACTGGGGTTGAAATTCAGAGATGAAGCACATAAAAATGAAGTCAAAGCTGAAAGAAGAAAAAAATAATCATCTACATTCACCACTCATACAAATGAAACATAACATAATTTGCTTTCTATCATATTATAAGTGTGACATGGAGTAAGAACAAGTTAGAACATAGAATCATGCCTCAGAGAACAATAAAAAAATAAAAAAAAATAAATAATTCCAGTTCTAATTGAGAAACAGGAGTCAATGTATCACATTGTAGATAACTCAAAGAACAAAGAAAAGTTTTTTTTTTTGTAAAAAAAAAAAAAAAAATCAGCTTCCAAGTTTGAATGCATCAACAAAAAGACCCAAACAGACACCAGCTTTCCAGTAGTTTACGAACACAACCAGAGATTTGAACCTCCCCATCTGCATGAGAGAAGGATTTCTGTACATGAGCAATCCAATGCCTTCAATGGCGGCAACCACTACTCCTGCAACAAGAACATCCCAGTCTCCGGTTTGGCCCAGGATCGTTGCCAATGCATTTGCTGTGTAGAAGCCCAACAGCAGGAGAAAAATCTTCATCGGGAAGTTCTTTCGTGCACTATTTATCTTCTCCAGAAGCCGTCGAGCCGCCGCGCTGACTATCGCTCCGAGCCTGGTCCTTCCCAGGCCTGCATTGCCTGCATTGAGGCCGCCCTGCCCGCCTTGACCGCTTGTGTCGACGGATCCACCAGTTCCTCGATCCAAGGTGAAACTTATTCTCCATCTGCTCGACTGACTCCTTTCAATAGGCAAATAAGAACAAGTCAAAAGCCTAAGTTTGGAGCAGGATTTCAAATAATGCTGAAAATTATCCAGTTGAAAACTTCTGTTTTGAGGAATTCAACAACAGCAAAACTGGAACTGATCAAGGTAAATATAACTGAAGAAAACCGAAATGCCACGATATTTAATGACCGCCAGTTTAACTTTTTCTCATAAGGATAATTGAGGATCAATTACATTAAAAGTAGAACCTGCAAATTTGTTGCTTCTTGAGGTACATATATGAATTTCTTTCTTGTGTGATCAATGTTCTTTCAAAGCTCAGCTATTTTTTCTTCAGAAAATTCTCAATCCGCATAAAGAACAAGCATTTGCAAAGTTGTCTACCATGAGTGTTTTTGCAGAAGGTAAACTTACACTATCAATTTGGAATTTAAGCAGATGGTAATGATTTGCTTCAATCTACTAGCAAAATCACCGTATGCTGCTGCGGTCAAAGAAATCTTCGGAGAAGGAAACGAATAAGATGAAGACAGAGAAATCTTCGAGGATGCATCTTCAACAATATCCGAGGAAGAAGCCGCCCCGAGGTCTTCGAGAATGCGGCATCCTTTGATGAGGTACCCTACTTACAATTTTACAACTCTAGTCGATGCAAGTGAACCTGAGAGCATCAAAGAAAATCTAGAGGGTAAAGATGCTAAAAAATAGCAAAAAGCTACACGGGAGGAGATGGATTCGTTGCATAATAACAACACTTAAGAGTTGGTGAAGTTGCCTAAAAGTTAAAGAGCACCGTAAAACAAGTGGGTACACAAGCTGAAGACTAAGTACTCACAAATGACAATACAACGATAAACTCGTCATAAAGGGCTTCAAATAGAAGCAGGGGGTCGGCTTCGAAAAAATCTTCTAACCGGTGGTGAAGATGACGTCAATTCACACCATCCTGGATCTAGCAGAAACCTTCAACCCAAAGGTCAAACATCTTAACATCAAGACTGTTTTCCTCCATGAAGATTGGAAGAGATATTGATAATTGCAAAATAATTTATTATTTAACGTATTTAATATTAGAATATAAATTAATATAATTTGGATTTGATACTTAAGTTTATTTATTTTTCTTTTTCTTTCTTTTTCTATTTTAGGTTTATAGAAGAAGAAGATATGAAGCTATTTTATTTTATAACATAAAATGAAATAATATTTGGATGTGCAAAGAAATTACTAAAACAATCTTGAATAAAATAGTATATTCTCAAAGCATGTGGGCTGACTAATTTTCAAGCATGAGAATAGGAAATAGTTGTGGATGGGATTGATATCACAGCCGACATCTATATCACAGAGGTATTTGTTGGCCTATCATCGTCACTATTTTGGTCCCTCTTTAATTTAGCAATCTCTCCTCAAATGTACTTGCCTATTATAATAATAGCATTTGAAACCCTTTCTTCAAAGAAGATCGACTTTCCTCGGGACTTGCCACATTCTTAATTTTTCCTCGATTTTGACTTTTCCCTCTCTTTCCAATGACCAAGGTCTCGCATCTTGAAGACCCTTTAAGCAAGGAATTTAGTAGCAACCGAGTGTCAACAAAATGCTTCATCTTCATTGTCGTGAGTTGATTTATGATGCTCTGCATCTCATTCAAAATTCAGATACAAAATCCCATTGTCGAAATTTCATATCGACATGCTTCTTGATGGGAGGGGTCTTGTTGCCTGTAGATTTCTACTCGTGCGTCCCTTCTAGCTTCTTGCATTGAGAACTGATTGATATCCCTTTCAATATTATAAAAAATACACTCTCATCTAACCGCATCTAAATGCATGTTACCATTTTCTCATCAAAGTCCCTCCACACCTCCAACTTCACGTTCACTAGCTTCCTCTCCAAGATCATGTAAGGGAGGTATAGATCCTTCCATCGAAGGAAATCCCAGATCCTCCATTTGCAAATCCCGTAGTTACTACATCGAGGCTCACTAACCTAATAAACCATTGATGTAAATTTAGATCCCTCGAAATGGGCAGATTAGATCTATACTCAAATAAGTGGCTAACTCGCAAGTTGGTTTGGCTCATTGACCAATTCTAAGGAGACTAGCTTAGACAAGGAATGAGTAAGAATGAACAACTAAAATGCATACAGACTTATACGTGAAAAACCCTCCCAATTAGGGAAAAATCATGGCACCTTCTTGGTGGCTTAAAAAAGTACCATTATGTTTAGAAATTTCAAAGACCAAAGATACAAGGTCACCTCATTAGCTCCTCAATTATAGGGACGATTCTTGGGCAAATGTTGAGGCTTCAAGGAGAAAGGGAAAAGGAGTGTCCCTAGTTCAAGGTATGCACCCTCTTTTCAAGAGAAGAGGTGTTTTTATATACGCATTTCAGGATCAACATACTTGAGAGCTTCTGGCAAGAATCATATCTCTAAGGTTTCTTTGGTATTCCTTCTAATTGAGGTGGCAGTGATTTTCCTTGAGTAGCAGTTGTGTAAGTTCGAATTCCAAAGTGTAACTTTTGAGGAGTTCTAAGATTGGATAAGGCGTGCTCGAGGGCATGCAAGAGCTGCTTTCTAAATAACAAGATAGTGTGCATGGCTTTGGTTAAGACACCATGCGGCACCTTGCCAGGTTCTGACAAGACTCTAACTTACCTCATGGTTGACATGAGGCAGGTGCTTAGAGGAATCCCAAGGAAGAAGCACGAGATAGCTATAAGGTTTTGAAAGGTAGATATTGGGTATGAAAACATGGCAGAGAGCCATCCTGCGTAAGCAATGCTACGAGGCAACCATTGGGAGGGGTCTGAGCAGACCTTTGATTGAACTTCTCATCTTTGACTAATATTAGGTCCCTAGCATTCTTAGGCCTCTTCCTTGAGTGCAAGGTTCAAATCTTCTCATTTTTTGCGATGCTAACAGACATTGGTCAATCTATCATTTTCAAGATGTAGGCAACTAAGACTCTATGATATCACTTGAGTTTAACGAAACTAAAAGATAACTCTAAAAACCTCATCAAAGAAACCATGTCAACGAAGAAAATAAATGCCGAAAAAACTTTACAATTTTTTATAAAAAACTTTGTCTATAGTTCAGAAGAGTAAACTACGAAAACATTCTTTTAGAATTATGTACTAGCTCGAAAGTAGATCACAAGCCCAACAACTTGTTTGATATAAAATTTGATTTTAGACGGCTTTCTTCTTCTTTCTTAATGATAGCAATGACATCAGGTGTCAGAAGATTGAACACCCCTACCCAGATATTTGTCGCTGAACTTCTGTTGATGAAGAATTTCTTGATGGTTGATGCTCTTTTAATAAACCTCCAACTACTCTAGAAGATTGTCCCTTTACCAACATGAACCGCAAATACACGATGTTCCACTTCCCCGTTTTAAGGCAGAAGAGGAGCAACAATTTAACTTGGTGAATTATGGAGAATTCTCTACATGTTGTCGTCTAAATTGTAGGCACTCTCAATATTTCGAAAATGGTATGACATGGCCACTGCTCCAGACTACAGGCATGCCACTATTTGGACTGCAGACACTTCTTTCGGTAGTTTAGTAGTGGGCTGACGTGTTGTTGTAAAGCATGATGCAAATGCATATTGAAAATTATTCATGACTATGGCCATGAATATATGGTGAAGATTAAGGTGAATTTGGTAGGGATGGAATTTTTGCAAAATGCAAACACTTTAAATAAATCAAATACAGATCTCTAAGCTAAATTCTGCAACCATGACTCGGATCAAGAATCCCATTATCATATGTTAGCTCTATCATGATGCAACCTATGGTACTGGCCTTAGCTATCACAGAGCCTTGACTGAAGCTCAACTTTAAATATCAAAATACTTCAAATATGAGGTTAGTTAAGTTTTTGCAATTTTTTGAGGTTGGTGAACATTGTAAGTGAAATGAAACAATTTAGATAGTAAAAAGTTTGAGATCATGCAAATAAGCCTAAGTTACACCTTAAATTTGAGCCTCAGCCTCAACTGAGGCTAGTACCAACTAGACACATAAGTTATTCAAAGAATTTTAAGGGATATTTGCCTACATACCACCCAAAACTTTAAATATTACCTACATATCACCCTCTTCACAAAATTTTAACTAGGGATGGCATGTTTTTAAAAGTGTAATACTCAAAAACTCAGGTAGCATGTATATAAGTGACCCTAGCTTTAAATAACCTTTACCAAAGTTACCCTTAGTCTATCCCTTTCTATTCCCAATTACACAGCCAAAATGAGATCTGTTCTTTCTGTGCTGCATTTTCTACTTTAGATTGTATATGTACATACCATCTAACACATCTCTATATAACTTTCAACACTCTAGATTGTATACGAACATACCACCTAAAACATTTCTGCATAATTTTGTCAAGAAACGTAATACAACAACAACAACAAACAAGCCTTTATCCCACTAAGTGAGATCAGCTACAAATAATAAATCCTTATTTAGCTCAAGAAATGTAATACATTCTCCCAAATATAATAATATCAGCAACACTATATTTTAGTGCAAATAATTTCTTTGATCCCAACTTTTCACTAAGATAGATAATTTCCCACTTTGCTAAATTTTTTCCATAATAAACTTTCCCTAAACCAATAACAAAGTCTGATGTTCCAATGACAGAAAGGCATTCAAAGCAAAAAAACTGAACAAAAAGATTCAGAATAGTAACCTAGACTCCAGAAGAGGAGCCGCCGCCTTCAAACTGAGCTCCACGAGGCTACCGCCAGAAAGCTGCCTGGAACACCGGTACTGTAATGCCCCACAAGCCGAAGAAGCGCAAAGCATCTCCAGGCACTCGCCCTCCACGAGAAGCATCAGGCGTTGGCGAAGAACTAGGGTTTTCTTTTTTCCTGTCACCTAAAAGAAACGCAGAGAAAGTGAACTTTTTAGGGTTCGGAGAAGGAGATCAACCGAGCTACGGACATTGCGAGCACCGCAATCTCAGTTTTCTAGGCGGCGGCTCAGCGGTCCTTCGCCCCTGCAGCTGACGACGAGCTCTGCAAGTAGCCCCATGGTTGTCGGGCAAAAGATAGCAATTTCGTTATTTAAAAAAAAAAAAAAAAACAATTTCTATCTCCTCTAGTTATTATAACGGGCCTGAAATTTGTACGGCCCAGTCCAGCCCAAAAAAGGTTACCTCGTTAAGGCCCAATTAGCTAAATATTTATAATCTGAAAAAGAATTACATAAATAAACAAAAAGAGATGATAGAATTGTAAATTTAGACAAATGCTAGCCCAATTAATTGTAATTTAACATAATTAGCATAAATAAATTGTAATTAATTATTATAATCTTTTATGGGCCAATTTCGTCTCAGGATTATTTTGATCATGCCTAATACCAAAATAATATTTGATTAAATAATAATAATAAATTTTATCACATTTTATACAAATTTTAATATAAAAATTTTATTTTATTTGATATCCTAGATCATTTTAAATGAAATTATCAATTTTATTTTTCATCTTATATAGTTTTTTAGTATAAATAATTAATTTTATTTGTAAAGTTAATTAATGAATTTAAATTAATATAAGATATAAATAAAGTGATTTTTTTACATTAAAAATTATATGTAATGTAATAAAATTTATTATTATTAATTAATCAAATGCTACACATTTTTTATAAATGATTGTAAATATTGAAGCTAATTAGAATTTCGTATACGAAATTATTGCCACATAAGTAAAATTAATTTTTTACCTAATTTCTTATATATACGATATTTAATATTATTTATTGAAGTTACAAATTATTTATCTTTCAATATATACCATAAATTAATAATATATTCTCGTTTAAATTGAGATATTATCACTGAATATCAAATATATTATAATGAGTATTTCTTTTTTTATTTCTTTTTTAACAAATTTTAAATTTTAAATACTGTATGAATATCTTATATATATAATATCTAAAGTACTCTAGTTCTATATTTGTTATTATTATAATCTTTGAATATGTTAAATATTTTTTTAACATTCATATATTTAAATACCTTCAACTTGTAATCTTAAAAAAATGTTCAAATATGATTATCAAAAAAAAATGTTCAAATATAATAAATAATACTATTGAGCATCTCATCATGTTGAGTACTTATCATATTAAACAAATGGAATAATCAATTCAAATAAAAGAAAATTTATTACTGATTTTATTAATGAAATGTCAATTTCAGATAACCACAAGAATTAAATTTTTTTATAGAAAGAATTAAAGTTTTTTTCCATAAGAAAACGATTTTTTGTTGTTTACATTATCGACGTTAGCCATTATCACATGTAAACTTTTTATTGAATTATACATTATAGATACGATTATACATGTATTGTGAGTGTATATATATGAAATTTTGTTCACGGTTGAATTAATTGAACTAGTCATTAAGTCGATAATCACCGTTATTTATAAATTGAAAAAGATAATTGCTTCAATATATAAAGCATGTTATCGAATATTAATTCACAATAATATCTTATTTATTGCCACAATAAAAGAGTAAAGACCATAAAATTGAAATTTTTTCTTTCTTTATTTTCCATATTTTTTATTTAAAATTTATGTGATTGAGCCGCTGTAACGTATTCAACTTCTCCCGATTATTGAATTGAATATTAACAAAAAATTGTATCAATAGTTAATAAAAATATCGAGTTTCAGTGGGTAACAGTTATATGTGCGATATATCTATCTTATTATTCGCTTTAATTGCACGAATGACGACTAAAATTTAATTTTATGAACTTGTTCGTCAGCCTTAATGAAGTTTTTTTAAAAAATTTACAACTATGCATAAGTTTATTTTTATTTTTTATTAAAAAATTGGTGATAACTAATTTGAGTCCCATCAAAAGTATAGTTAAACTTAATTAATTTTAATTATCAAAATAATAATAATAAATTTTAGGAATAATTACCTACATGCCACATCATTTCGCTTTATTTATGCGTTACACATCCATTCTTAATTAATTACGCTATGCACACTCAAAACATTATAAAATCTTACATACACACATTTTAACTTATTTCTATTATAATGAGTAATTATAATTTTTCAATAACCTAACTATAGTTAGATTACAAAAAATCTGAGCTGTTCATTATATTATTTTAAAGATATTTAAATATATTTTGAATGAAAATCCTAAAACCTTAATGTTTACGTGGCGGCAAAGGAAGGAGACATCTGCGACGTGAATTAATTTTAGGATAAATCAGTGCTTTAGTGTGGCATTGAGAAAGAGAAAAATATATACTAATTAAGAGTAAAAATATAATTTTAATGATTTACTAACAGAATATTTTTTTTTTTTCAAATAGATTTTGATTAAGTTTTAACTCAAATGTGTGTATGTAAGATTTTATAATATTTTGAGTGTGCATAGTGTAATTAATTAAAAATGAATGGGTAAAATATAAATAAAATTAAATGATGTGATATGTAGGTAATTATTTTTAAATTTTAATGAGTATTTCAAATAATAATTTTTAAATTGATCTCAACCACACAGTCATGGGCATGTGATGTTATAAAAACGGACGGCTGAGATGATGCAAGCAATTACGCGGCAGAGCTCCGTACATTAAATCCGGATTCGTCACCACTGACGCTTTCATCGGATTGTGACAGACTTTTTAGTCAAACTCATTTTTATTTCTATTTTAAACCAAAGTTTGAACTTTGAAGTACACTTATTATTTACATTCAAATTTTTATTTATTTAAACTTTCTCTAATCTTCGAACGTGTGTTCAAGACCTACAAATCACAAATGTCACTCGCCACAAAAAATAGCCCCTTGAACGATCCATGCTCGTCGTGAGTTTGTTAATACTCGATGCAAATTTGATCAAAAACTTGAAATCACGCGTGCTTTTCAAACTAATCACCAAATCGTTAACTAAATAATTAATTAAATCTATTAATAAGTGCTTTAACTGTGTTGATGCAAAAAAATAAAAAAATATGCTAAAATAGAATAAAACTACGACACCGTCTAGGCGAATAAGAGAATAAGTACAAGAGAAAGAGAATCCTCTCTGAGAGTTTTTCCTCCTTATTTATAGCTTGGAGAGGAGGGAATATAATGGATACAGTCTCTTACGTCTGACACATATTTCTACAAAAGTATAATTAGACAGTGGACCCACATGTTGTCTTAAATATTGAACTGATATAGTAGTAAGGAGGGTAGGATCTAGCGATATCTCCTTGAAGAACTGTTCGACTAGGGGTGTTAGAGAAGGTTCTAACAAACAGCATTAATGCTTTTTGGTTAGAAGGAATCTTCTAAAAAAAAACACCCTATAAAGACCCCAGATCATCAAACTTTGGGACGTAAGTAAATTGTTCAGAGATGAGTAATGTTCTGCTTCAGTTCTTGCTTGTTTATTAAAATTGAGTCTGAGCTTAAGCTGGAGCTTATTTCGACTTGGTTCATAGGATTTGCAGATGAGCTCACTTATGTGTTTACGAGTGAGTTCATACAAATTTAAGTTCACGAATATAAAAATCATAGACATATTTTTTAAAAATTTAAGATATTAATGTATTCATGAACATGCTCATTATCATAATACATGAATTTTTTTTATTAATAAATAATATTTCCAAAAATTTCTAAAAGAGCGCAATGCCAAACTTTATAATCGATAATATTCATGAATATCATATGAACTGTTCACGAAAAATAATGAGCTGAACACTAGTATTTTTATGCTTATTTATTTGTGACTGAGCATCTAAAATTATGTTCAAATTTTTTTATTAATATTAACGAATCGAATATAAATAGGCTATTATCGAATCGAACATCGAGCGTTCGATGCATTTCGAACCCTAATAAAGTTACACAAAAACATCAGTATTTCAAAATAAATTTTTTATATAAAATACACCTCATTACTTTATCTTTTGTATTTATTTTCTATAGTAGCTGCAAGATATCATAATATCTTGAGAATTTCTCTAACTTCTAATTTAGGAAACTCATATTATTAATAAATATTTTCCTAATTAACATTAAAATTTGATTATAATTAATATATACATCAAGATTTGATTATAACTGATATATATATATAACAAAGATAGAAAGATTGCCTTCATAATATGTAATATCAAATATTTATTAAATTGAGAATATGTCAAATATACATATAGAAATAAATTAATTAATTAAAATACTATTAATGGAAATTAAGTAATATAAGAAATTTATTTGATATATATGGAAGTAGTGGAAATTCATTAATACTACTTGAATAAAATACAAATATTAACTAATTTTTTAAATTTAATGATTACTTTATAGAAAATGATATAAAAATACATTTTCATTAGCAAAATATGTTTATAAAAAAATTAGGTAATCATTAAATCTAAAAATTTAGTTAATATTTGTATTTTAATCAAGAAGTATTAATGAATTTCCACTACTTCCATATATATCAAATAAATATCTTATATTACTTAATTTTCATTAATATTATTTTAATTAATTAATTAATTTCTTTTTTTGGTAATTAATTAATTTCTTTATGTATATTGACATATTCTCAAATTAGTAATGACAATTAATACACATTTATTTATTAAAATTGAATAAATATTTGATATTTCATATTATGAAGGCAATCTTTCATCTTTGTTATATATATATATATATCAGTTATAATCAAATCTTGATGTATATATTAATTATAATCAAATTTTAATGTTAATTAAGGTAAATATTTATTAATAATATGAGTTCTAATTTTTTTTATAAACATATTTTGCTAATGAAAATGTATTTTTATATCATTTTTTATGAAGTAAGAATGGATTTGATTTGGATATATTTGTAAATTTGATAATTATATGGTCAATGGTCATGCTTTTATATTATTTTCTAAACCTCCTCACCTAATCTCTGTTTGAATTGGAGCCTTCAAAATTCTTCAAAATTTGACAATTTCAAAAATTGCAACTTTGATCCTTTCTCCTTCAAGGAGGTCAATGGAAAAATTACATGGCACTCCTAACAAATCTATTAAACTATAAATTTAAATTACTTTTTAAAGGTTTTTTTTTTTCATCCAACTCTAAGAGGTTCATAAAAATGAAAAAAAGCACCGTCTAATTTTCTTCTACTAAAATATTTTTCATTTGCGTTCATTTTGTTGAATCCTATTAAATTTGATTACTAAATTGTCAATTTTTTTCTTCTTCTTTATATTTTAATCTATAATAGTAATTTTTAATACTTATATATATATATATATATTTAATTTTTAAAATAGTAATTTAAATATCAGATTTAACAAAATTTATAAGAAAGAAAAAATATAAAAAAAATTTGGATATAAATATTTTAAATAACATATTTTTTTTTAATAAATCTGCATTGAATTTAGAAAGATGATAATAGAAATAATTCTTGTAATTTACATAGATTTGGTTCAAATGTAATATATATAATGTTAGAATGCCTACTGGGAGGGTAAATCTGTAAATTAAGGATATGTAAGATATAGGGAGAAATATTCACGCCATCCTTTTCCGAGTTTCAGCTGAAGTTTGGGCACCGAACGGGCAAAGCAAGACACGAGCTTGGAGGGAGGGAGGGAGGGAGAGAGAGAGAGAGAGATCGGTCTTCGGCGTGCGCCCCATACCCTCCCCGAAGCTCGCAGCTTTTGGCCATCCCTTACGTAGATCAAGAACGCAAACCCCATTCTCAGATCTTTTTCGCTCGATTCTTCGCTGCCCTCGCTTCAATCCGTTATTCAACGAAGCTTTAAGCCGTGGTTCTTGGAATTGAGAGAGTTAGCGCAGAAAGGGTACCAGATTTGTTAGGGAACGGATCTCTGCATTCGGATAACCTTCTTCGATTTGAATCTTCTGCTTTGGTTTTCCATGGGGACGCAAGTGAGTTTTCCTGAATCCTTCGTTGAAAGTCTGCTTTCTCGCCGCCGCGGTTTCTCCATTTTTTAAAAGACACTATTTTATTTGTTCTTTTTCCCCTTCTTTTTCTCGTTTTTTCCTGTGAGTTCGGCTTTGATTTCTTTTCTGTTCGCTACTGTTCAATGCCTTTAGGGCGCTAGAGTCATTGGCCCCCCTTGGGCAATCTGATAACTTCGATTCGGTTATTTCCTTTTCAAATTTTACTCATTTTGTTTGTTTTGTGATGATCGAGTATTCTGACGATGTCTCGATTTTGTTCTATGTTTTTTGTAGTGAGAAGATATGATGGATGGTGGCCACTTCTTCAGAGAAGAAGAAGAGGAGGACGAAGATCAATATTTTGACTCCAAAGAAGACTTGGAAGAAGCCTCTGATAAGCGGGTTTCCAGTGATCCTCTCTACAAGGTATGGATCAAGAGCCCAGGTAGCATACAAGAACGACGGGCCAATTTCATGCGGTGGATGGGTTTGGATCCCATTGAGAACCTTCATTCTGATTCCATTGATGCAGTTGGTGAGCTAATGGAGGATAACACGAGCTCTGGGGATTTTGGTAGGAACTCTAAGTTACTGGAGAGTGTATCTTCTACTTCCCTTTGGTCTGATGAGGCTCCAAGCACTTCCCCAGGAAGATCCTTTAACGAGCAATATGGATGCAACATCAAGAATTTTCATATTGATAATAAGAAGAAACTTATTCGAAAAGACGATCGTTCGGTGAGGTGCAATTCTCATGGGAAAAGGAGGACAAGATCTGTTGGGTGGCTGAGACGATTGGGGGCCGTGGCTTGCATTGTGGATAGGAAAAACCTTGAATTTGATTCCGACGTCTCCGATTCTATTCATTGTGAGAGTTCGAGGTTTCAGAGAGTTCCGGTTCGTTCACGTAGAAAGAAATCAAAGGAGTTCTCTGCAGTTTATAAGGGACAAGATTTTCAAGCCCATGATGGTGCCATTTTGAGCATGAAGTTTAGCCCTGATGGGGACTATTTAGCCACTGGTGGCCAAGATGGTGTTGTGAGAATATGGCAGGTGATGGAATGTAAAAGGAAAACCGACATTTCGAAATATGATCCTTCTAGCATTTACTATAGTGTGAATTGCAATTCTGAACTCTTACCTCTGTATCTTGATGATAAAAGAAAGTTCAAGTCCAAGCGCCAAACTTCAGATTCTTCGTGCATCATCATTCCTCGAAAGGTCTTTGACATATCAGAAAAGCCACTGCATGAGTTCCATGGCCACTGCGGGGATGTTCTTGATATTTCATGGTCGAACAATAAGGTATCAAACTCCTAAGATCTTAGCATAGTTTACCTTGTGAGTAGATACAAGGAAGATGGCTAATAGGGAGATTTACTTTATTATGTTGTGTATAATATAAAACTGTATCTTTTTTTTTTTTTTGCTATATCTCTAATCTCGCCTTTATCATTTGAAAAATCCAACTTTTCCTATCCTAATGGGGAGATTGCTGTTTGCAGTATTTGCTTTCTTCTTCTACTGATGGAACAGTACGCTTGTGGCAATTGGGTTGTAATAAATGCCAAAAAGTATTTACTCATACTAACTATGGTGAGCTAATTTTTTGTCTTCATCTTCTCTATTAGTTGACATAGTTTGTAAACTTTTTTTCTTTTTCTATCATTCAATCATGATAGTTGTAAGTGATGAAGCTTACTCCATTCTCCTGGTGATATCATGCAGTTACTTGCATTCAGTTCAATCCAATCAATGAGATGTACTTCATTAGTGGTTCAATAGATGGGAAAATTCGCATTTGGGAGATCCCTACATGTCGTGTTGTGGCATGGACTGATGTTAAGCAAATAGTCACGGCAGTTTGTTATTGCCCGAATGGGAAGGTACTCTAATGGATGTATTTATCTTGCTGATTTGGTGCTCCAGATGTAGTCGATTTGTGAAGGTCATACTTTCTGTTTTTCTTTGTGCAGGGATTTGTAGTTGGTTTGATGACGGGAGACTGTCGGTTTTATAATTCCTCAGGTGCTTGCTTGTTTATAGTTTCAACTGGATTGTATTGAATTATTATTGGTGCATCATATATTAGAGGAAATAATTTCAGAACTTAACAGTTATTAGATATATGCACCTTTTATTGGCATCATATGAATTTTCAAGTTCCAAGGCCATTTGCTCTTTTACTTGACCAAAATAAATTATTATTCATGGAACTCATTTATAGATTTTTCTCATCGGTAATGAATTCTCATCATTTCAGATAATCGTCTGCAACTCGAAGCTGTGGTTTCATTTGATGGTAAAAAGAAGTCGGTGGACAAGAGGATAACCGGCTTACAGGTAGAAAGCTTCTCAAATTGTCACATTTACTCACAAGACATTCGAGTTTTTTTAAAGTAGCTTAGACATAACAATCTTGCTTGCTTATTGTTATGTTCATAAAAATGCAGACAAAATCGAATATGTATTTATGATATTGTATTATAAACTCTCTAGTAATTAACAAAATTGAATGCATTTGTATGTTCCAATAAGTTCTAAACTCCTTTTTGATCTGTCATTTCCAGTTCTGTCCCAGCGCTAGTAACAAACTAATGTCGACTTCTGCTGACTCAGTCATAAGAATCCTTGATGGGGTTGATGTGGTCTCCAAGTATAAAGGTATTAAGGAAGAAAAACATATTTCTTTTCAATCATGAAACATTTCTTACTGTCATATGAACTCAAACTCAGTTTACATCCAGGCTTTCGCAATACTAATAGTCAGATATCAGCGACATTCACTTCTGATGGCCACCATATAATTTCGGCAAGCGAAGACTCGAATGTTTACATCTGGAACCACTTGAAACACGATCAAACCCATTCTTCTAACCGGAAGAACTCAAAGAGCATTCGCGCCTCAGAGCATTTTGCCTCCAGCAATGTCTCCATCGCGTTACCGTGGCAGGGCATATCTTCTGGCAGCGATAATATCAGAATGACCGAAAACAACTGCAAAAGCCAATGGAACACTCTTGCAAGCATAACTCTCTTCTCCTTAACGTTGACTCACGACTTCTTAGCCAATATCCTGCACAGGAATTCGGCAACGTGGCCTGAAGAGAAGCTTCCTTTCAGCACACCAAGCATTTCACACCTGCAAAAATCACGGTTCAACTTTCTGAAGAATTCATGCCAGAAGAACATCTCTCATGCATGGGGCCAAGTGATAGTAACTGCTGGTTGGGATGGGAGGATCAGATCCTTTCAGAACTATGGATTACCAGTTCAACTGTGAATATGAATGAGGTTTTGTAGATTTCAGAGCAGTAATAGTAGTTATCTGTAGAGTACATTTTTGTTTGTCAGGATCGTTTAGGATTAGTTCTGATTTTGAGCTAAATCAAGCTCTGAAAAAAGAAAGGAAGTTGTTTATGAAAGTTAGAGGCTGTCTGAAATAAGAACCAAATGAACCTGATTGATTTTTTTTTTTCTCCTTCTTCATTATTTAGGCCCTTATGGGTAAAGTAGTAATACTGCAACTTATGTTGCAATTTATTTTGTGTAAATTTGAATTCTTTATTGCTGACAAATAGTCTAAAGAGGTGCGGAGATGAGTTGTATTTGTTGTATAGATTGTTTTAAAGAGATTTTGATTATATAATCTGAAAATGCAGGGTTTCTCTTTGTTGAGTTGTAACAGTTGTTCATGTGGTGATTTAGAACAAACATGAAAGTTCAGCACTATTGAGTAATTCATGGTTTACATGCTAGCATATCCCACATTATAGTTCCAATTTATAACATGATAGCAAAGTGCTGCTGTAGGCGCATTCTTTTTGCCTTATTTGAATAAATGATGTGTTGTATTAGGTGAAGTCTATACATTCTAAGCCAAATTGAAGTCAGCTAGCTATGGGGCATGATTTTCATGGTGGATAATGTGTATGTATTTTGAGTGTGTGTAGTATAAATTTCATGATTTTCATGATTAATGAATGAATAGCTAAGTAGGTCTTAACTATCAGATTACTAGTTGCTTTCATGACAGCCATGAGAGATGAGTGATGGTGATTGAATCTTTGGCTTTCTCTATTATTTTTTGGGCCCTTTAGTCTGTGTGTTATTTCAGATATTTGGCTCCTTCATTGTTCAATCATGCACATTCTGGCTTTTTACACACAAGGATCTGTTCCACATGATTGGTAGGACTTCAGCTGGCTGTTTGGCAATAAATAAATATTGATGAAAAATATAAAAGCCTGTTCAAATAGTAATAAAAAATATGAGGGGTGACAAATATTCCAAGAGCATGTACCATGCAAAATCATTTTTTTTTCTATCACATCATGACTGGGTTTAAAATCAAATTTGTGATCTTTAAGCATTTTTACTATTCATTTGGTGGGATTTTTGTGTGTCACTCTTCTATTAAAAGGCGGTTACTGACTTCGCACATAACAGCTTGGATTGCCTCTCTCCTCGGCTATCGGTAATCAGATCCTTACTATCAATGAATTGTACCATCACATACTCCAAAGTTGAGCGAAGATAAAATTAAGAGAGCATTTGGTTCATTGTTATGTTAGTTTTATGTCATATAATATAGATGTCATCTTTTTATCGATGTCACTTCTATTTGGCATCATGGTTTATTTTGTTTGATAATGTTCACATAAAATTTCTTCTTTTGATCTTTTGCACTTATTTATTACTATATTTTACAGTTTTTTTTTTACATATTTTGTAAGAAGATCTCTTGCAATAGATAAAACTTTTTGTTGCTTTATGAAAATGCAAGTCGAGAGACTCCAAAATGATAAAAATGGCTTATTACATAAAATGTGCTCGAATGTAACTAAAAATAAATTGATTTACTCATAATCCTTATCCAAAGTAATAAATTGTATGTGTGGGCAAATATTTGGGCACTTTAAAGAAATTGATGACCAGCTTAGATGAGCTCATGATATGCATATGCATGAGTCATGGGGACCGTTGGTTGGCCTTTGGCAAGGTGTTGGAGCCCTCACCTCAAATAATTTGGCCACCCACCTCCCTCTCCCCATAATATTTTCCCTACCGCCTTCTTTCTCACTCTAACTGACTTGACTCGTGTTTGTGTTTGCTAAGTGCCCGATTACGAACTATTGTAAAAGCTTAAGGTCTCAATTATATTTTGACTACAATCGAATTTTGAATCAATCTATGATGATTTACGACTGACTGCCAATGATCTTCTTTTCGTATATCTATTTTTAACTACGCTGCTTTTAAAATGTATAAGACTGTGAGTAATCTCAAATATATTTTGATATGTTTGAAGTCAGAGATCTTTTTATCATTTACGATATGATTTTATATTAAGTTAATCAGGTCTAGTTGAAACAGGTCTGTTTATTTTACACCATTGCTAATTTTGCAATGGCTCAATGAACAATAAGTGAAGTATTGCAATTTTGCATCCATGCTGATCTGGCTGGGCCAGCATGGTGAATCATGAATTGGGACAGACTTGGTTGGTTGTATTTATGAAAATGATGCAACATGAATTTTGGGTAAAATGAAGGTCTCAAGGACTGGAACAGAACAAATGTACTTAAATTTGGGGATTATTCCAATCTGGACCCATCACATTTATAGATGCCTGTTGTACCGGATTTTGGTTATGATTACGGTGTAGGTGACCGACAATCTTATCCGTTCAGCTGGCGGTCCAACCGGTCTAACTCGGCCGTTCGAAGCTATCCGGTCTCCTACTCCGCAAGATCGTGGCCATGTGGTGACTGTAGGATCGGTGGCATCGTTGAGGGGGGAATTAACGATACGTAAAAATAAAAACTATTTATACAATTAAAACATGTTAGCAGTTTAAGAGAGTAAGACATGCAGAAAAATACACCACAATATATGTGGTTCGGTACACCAAGCACCTACATTTAAGGACTCTTTCTCACTTCAAAACCCAAAACTTTTACTATCACACAGATAAAAAAATCTTACTATATTTCATAGTTCTCACGCCCAACATCTTTTCTCTCCAAAAAAAATAAAAGAAAACTCAGGAGATGAGAGAGTTCACTAATTGATCAAGGAAAATAAGTTATAATATCACCCAAATCCAATAATAAAAGTATGAAGCACGATGAGAGTTCTCTTCTTTAGAGCTTAAGCAAAAAGAGCATGTGATCACGCACAAATCTCTTTCCACTAAGGACGATTGATCACATAAGCTCTTTCAAATTTTCATAAATTTAATTTAAATTTAATTTACGGTGCTACAACACTTTAGAATATGTCCTCTATAAGTCGAGGATTCAAAACACTTAATAAAGTTTCAAAAAAATTGATCTCCAGTTGAAAAGAAAGTAGATAACTAAAATTTTCAAACCTACGCGTCGCTTTAAAAACAATTTTGTTACCAATTCATTTATCAAAGCCCATTAAACTTCAAGTAGGTCAAAATTACCCCTTTTACTCTCTAGTTAATCTAAAAAACTCCAACACAATTCGCCATAGACACGACTGAAATTGGACTCAGGAATCCAAGTATTAAGTCATAAGGTCTGACCCGTTTATTAAATATGTTAGGTTCAGATTGTACATAATCAAGATAGTTTGGGATTAGGTTACTAATTTATAAACTTTTACTCTTTACACGAGTCAGAATAGCAAGTCGATCAGATCAAGCTCTTTGATTTTAACATATTTAATAATCAGGTCGTGTTTAGGTTGAACTATTCAGGTTGGATAGAATTTTGGCTCGGGTCCCGCCAACCCCATTTTGCCACCTCTATTCCATCATGTTTTTATACATTCACTCTTAGATTTACATAATTTCTACTCAAAAATCAAAAATAAAAAAAAAATTATATCTTGAGCTTTATCCTTTACAATTCATCACATTTTTCTAGCATAGATATTTTGATCATGTTTTTGCTTAATATCTTTATCATATTTCGATCTCCTAGCTTAATTTTTTTATCAAATTAATCTACAATAATAAAAATTTTTGCTACACAACCCTAACAAATTGACCAATTATAGTTCAAAGATTCAATTCACTAATTATCATAGGCATGTCAGCTGCTTCTTGGTGCCGCGATGCCCACTTTTCAAGCATTCGAAGAATTCCTCCTAGACTTTAGGGTTTAGGATTCAAGACTTGACATTTCGGAGGAAGCATTCCTCCTGAATCTCGACCTTCCTATTCTCTTCCCCTCTTCTTACTGTAAAATATATATAAGCTCTGTGATTTGCCTCCGACAAACCCATCTTCCTATATAGTGGAACTTTCTTTAGCTTAGCTCATGAAAATAAGTGGTTTTCTCTAAATCACGTAAATCTATAATTCTATCAACTTAATTCCTTCATATTTTATCAAACTTTCTCAAAACATGTTAAACAGATGACTAATGTTCAATTGAACGCGATAATGTATGCACAAACTCATCTGTTTATAAAATGGGCCACAACTATAACTCAAATCTAACCCGAATAGTGCTCGACTCGAACTCAACTTGCATTTTTAGGTAAGGTTTGGGCCCTCTAGTACTAGGTTTGACTATGAGATACGGAGGTGTGAAAAATAGCTGAAGCGTAATACGAGAAATCATGGATCCAAATTATAAACATAAATGAAAATTATGCATTGCTTGCAACTTTTCCTATTCTCTTACATACTTATAATGTCGTCCAGACTATGCTAACGTTGTTGCTTGTAACTCCATAAATCAATCAAGCACCCAGTCTTCATCAATTTCTTCCTGAAAATGTCCATTATTCAGAATAAATTTCAGGAAATCAAATTAATAAGAAAAAACTGGGGTGGAAATCAAATCATTAAGAGCAGGCTCAATTACTACTCAAAACATATCAAGTTTTCACGCTTTTATTTACTTGTTTTTTTGAGATTCAGGGGTGTCTAAATTTGGATATTG